>VXBJ01000748.1:156227-309166 GCA_013400055.1 Nycticryphes semicollaris | reverse complement strand
TTTTTCATAAAATGTAGCCTGGTATTTAAGGTCCTGTGTGGAACTTTGACAGAATTAAAAGGCAGAAAAAAAGCAAGGTAGATAAACTTTTTGATAAGGATGTAAGTTGTTATAGTGAAAGATTTAGGTCAGTATCTAAAGTGGATAGTCGCTGAGGTTTGGGCTGGGCTGAGAACTAAAATGAATAACAGATGCTCTCTTTAACTTCTGTCCCAAGGGAGAGAAGAATGAGAGAGAAGAGGGGCTTAGCTGAAAAATAAAATTACCGAAAAGAAAATTTGTTGCCTTTTACATCAAACCAGGACAACAGTTCTACCATCTCTTTCATATTAATATTAATTTACTTATTTAAAGTGCTGTTGAGCGCTTATTTTGATATATGTGACCATTCTTTTACATACATTTGAAATTGTGTCTTTTTCTTCCAAGATCTTGCCAGTGGCCAAAAATATGTGACCCATAAAGGAGACGGCTGATTTGAAACACAAATTGTTAGTTTGGCTTTATTTATTCAGGAAGCTTTGTGAGCAGAGTTGCAATTAAGTACCGTACATTGCTGGTCGCAGAGCAAATACTGTAGGGTCTGACTGACCAGAGACTCGAAAGCAAATACCATTAACTACTTCTGTCTTAATGTACAGCATACAGCCCAGCTCTACACCAAAGTTGTCCCCCCAGCCAGTTCATGTATCTGACATACAGATGGAGAGTCCTCGGTGCCTGCAGCACAGGTGTTTTGCTCTTGTCCTGCCTAGAATTTTCTGGCTTGCAAGTAACTCTTTTTAGCTGGACACCACCAGGTACGTGGTGTTCTTCAAACCATGCTTGTTCCTGCTTGCTTACATCTGCAATTTCTAAGCCAATATAGGGCCTGGACAGCATTTTCATAACTTCCTAGTTCTCATTTATACTTGTTTACAATCAAGTGGGTGCAAGTCAAGGATCAGAATCAGTTGCTGTGTTGGACGTATTGTATAACTGTGTTCTACTGTATTGGCGCAGTTAGGGATTTGGAAACGTTTCAGAGTATCCCTTGCATTTTAGTAAAGAGTGTGTCAAACACACCTGCCTTCTCTCTTATTTGCAATTATATGAACTGCTACTCTTCCCATTTTTTTTATTACAAAATGAGTTTAAGCAACTATATCAAGAGAAAAGGAGCACATATTACAAAAGGATTGGAAAAGTAGTGTGTGTGTTTATATTTATGTGCTTGTTCCTAAGCTTCTTGTCAACGGGAGTTACAGTGGAGATTCCAAAAAGTCATGAGGTTTCATCCAAAACTATTTCTTTCAAGGTTTATTAGCTCTACTTGTCTTGAGATGATGTGTTCTGTGGCTAGTCAACTCTAGTATTTGCTAACGATGGACGTTGTGCTAAAATCCTATACCTGTTAGGTAAAAATTCTTATTTTCTTAGTGCAGTGATTTGATTTATATGTTTGCCACAGCTTTAGAAACACAGTATTCAGAAACATAGTCAAGGCCTTGATACAGTTGAAAATTCTTACAAAAGGACTAGAACCAGTTCTGTTGATGGAGCTAGACTCAGATACAGCCTTTTGCAACACAGCTGGGAAAGCTTTGAGAATGCCTGGCTTTAATTAAACTCCTAGAAGTTTTGAAAAGCTCTCCAATTTCCGTCTGTTTCAACTCGTCAACAGACCACAAGTTCATGTCTGAGCAGCTTGCTCTTAGCATCCACAGAGGATACCACAGCAGCCAACCATCCCTGGAATTCTGTTAATTCTCTACCCTGGGTGCCACCATCTCTGCAGTGTTGTATATAGAGGCTGTGTAACAGAGAGCTTTGCTGGCTTCACTTTATGTTACCTGTTGATGAAGACCTAGAAAATACATCAGAACTATGCATTTGACCATCTCAGGATACCTTCAGTGACTGTATGGACTTTGCGGGTGTATGCAGAGGAAATCTTGTATGTACTCTGTGGTTCATAGTTCAGCGATGGGAATGCTGTCACCATATGGATATCTTTTTTTTTTCATTGTATTGAACATATTGAATAAATTGTCATTTCAAGCTTTGGACATCTTACCACAAGCTGAAATTCTCTGGTGAAATGTCTGATTGTTCAATTTGTTCTTGCTAACATACACAGCAATAAAATGTCCTCCACAGTGAATATTTGAATAGTGGTGCTTTCCTTCCAGACAAAAACCCAAGACATGGAATCATCAGTCTGAAATTACTTTTAAGTGTTGCTTTTCTCTCAAATGGAGGAAAACCTGGGAGGAAAAAATGGGTAGACCAGTACCTATAATAACTGGACTGTGTATTAAAGATGAACTGAGGTTTTGCAATTAGGTGTTGCTATTTCACCACGTTCCATAAGTGCCTCTTCCAAAGAGATGGCTTACAACTCTGTCTGCTCCCCCATCCCCTGTTGTCAAAATGATAACATGAAATACAGCTGAATGACCTGATTTCTTAGGACAAGCTGACCTGTTTCATTGTTCAATCTTTAGCCATAAGCTTGAAGTGCTAGTCCTCTGGGGATCTTTTTGGAAATACATATACCGTATTCTGTAGTTGCAGTCAGTGGAAGAAGAAACATCACTGAATTCCAGTGTTACTAATTTTGAGCTACAGAATAAAAGGATTCTGAGCCTTGTCGTGTTCTTTGCTGTATTCAGTATAGGAAGAAATTTTTGCAGTTACGGGAAAAAAAAAAAAGGCAAGCAAACTAGAACAGACCTGCTGATATAGATCTTTTATAAGCTTATCGTTTTGGCTCTGTGATACTTAGAACTGTAAAATAACAGAAACAAACACAAGCCAAGACACCTTAGTATGACATGACCTGGAAGGTCAAAGCTGCAGATAATTTCGTTTGAAGAAGTCTGTGCCTAAAAAAAATCAAATCAAATCAAACCAAACCAAACAACAACAAACACCCCCCCACACTCCCCCAAACGACAAACTCCGCCCAAGAAAAAAAAAAAATAAAAAGAAAATTGTCAGTAAATGACATTCACTTGATGGGAGACTAGTGAAAAGGTGTGACAAACTTTCAAAAGATGAATTTTATATGAGGAAATTTTGAATTTTGTCCTTGGTTCTAGGGCACCGAAAAGACACTAGAGAAACCATGAAAGTTGAAATTTATTCTTGCATTGAATATTTTTTTTCATCATTTCTTCCACCTTTGAATAGTCTAGGTTCTGCTATATGAATATTTCTTATCCTGTCATCTTTGGTATGCTAATGATGCCTGGAGTTATTACAGATGAACGTGTATGAAAATACTTCTTCTAGATCATGAACCATCTTTCTAATCAATGTGAACCATGTTTGCTGCACCAATGAGTACTATATTACCTGTTAGCTGCTTGGGATAACAGCACACATACACAGCAACAAAAACAAAGATCAGTTTTAAATATATAAGAAGATAACTTTATTTTCAAAATCTTGGCTAAGGCTGAAAAACATGAAGAGCTGCTAATGTAGCCCCTCCTTTCCACACATATATAGAAAACATTCAGGAACTCTTGAAACAAAAATGTAAGAATTTTGAACGAGTAGGCAAAAATATTTTGCTAAAGCTGACTTTTCCCTAAAGTGTGGCTTTCTACAAACAAATGACCTTTAAGAAACAAGTATTAGTATAAAAACTTGATTCATGATTGTCTTCTACAAGAATATATTGATTATAATATTCAGTATGGACTTTGCATAACAGGGATATGGGAAGCATAAGTAACATTTAAAACCACCAAATGATATTTTGGTTTCATGTCCTTTCTCTATTCAGATTCATGTTAAATCTCTTGCCTTGAAAAACTCTGCTTACTTCCTTTAAGAGACATCTCTGATTTTATAACTTCAGATTTTTGTTTAAATTAATTTAGATTTTACTTCAGAGAGATGAAAATGGTAACGATATTGTACTGTATAATCAAATTAAATCATTGCTGTAAGTCATAAACACACATAAAAATATTGTTTCACTATAGATTCACAATAAGCTGCAAAATTGAATGTCAAGCAAATCTCTTAGAGTCGATTGCCTTCATTAATGTTTGAATCTTTGCTAATGTTGGCATTCTTAGTCTGATTTGCGCACTTAGGTTTATGGGATGCAAACCCATTCCTCACACATACAGCTAGGCTAATTCATTTGGAAGGAGAAACTTCCTTCAACTTTCTGATTTTGAAAACTTCAGTATGACCTCCTGTCCAAGGCACTGAAATACAAAGTATGAGAATTAAGTACATTGTTTAGATGTCTTTGATGGCATAATCCTATAATTACTGTTTGCTTCAATTTATGTCTTTGATCCAGGCCCAGGTGCTAACTCTTGCCTTGTGAACACTGTTATCTACAGAGTATATTGACAGTTAATACTGCCTTCTTAGTCGATAATATTTTTAATATAACTATGTTTGTATGGATTCACTTCCTTAGCAGAGTGAATGCTTTGACTTGTAGAACAGCAAAACCTGAAAATTACATGGGACTGATTTTCAGTGTCTTTAAATAGAGATTTTAGAAAATTATGCTTCCCTGGTGCACAGGTAACTTTTCTTGTTATCTGGTCAGCAGACCCTAAATCTTCCCTGGCCTGGGTGAACATAGGAAAATAAAAAACAGCTAATGACATCTGTTTATCATCTTCAGCAAATACCTACCTGCAGCTACCACGATTTCCATTCCTCTACGGCAACCTTAAATATTGATATAATAATGATTTCTACCCTGCATAGAAAAACAAGAAACGAGCTCAGGGTGAGTTGCCAAGGTCTGGGAATGGAGAGAAGAGCAGAACACAAAGCAGGGGGATGGAGAGAGGGAACTGAGAGATGCAAGATTTCGGTGCAGCTCCTGAGTTCTCACTGAGCTCAGCCTGCACAACCAACCACGATCTGAAGGCTCTGCCAGGTTAGGCATAGCTGAAAGCAGGTGATAGATGTGTACAAAAAACAGAATTAATTTTTGGGGCATAGCAATTTGCTAATGACTTTCTCAATCCGTTCTGAATTTGTTGTGCAGCTTATTGGTATCAATATCTATTTTGGAGAAGAGGTGAAGCAGAGATCCTGCACCCCTCAGCTTTACACAGCGTTGTGAAATTAAGAATGATAGTAGCCCCAGTGGAAAAGCTTTTCTAAATATGAATGAAACAAAACTAATATGTTACCAGGAAAGTAGGTATCCTACTTTCAGCATGACTGTTTTGTGGGGTGTGTGTGTACATATCAAATTTCACTATCTCTCAGAATTAAGATGGTATAATTCACTATCTAGAGGCTTGTTTTGTTCCCCAGAGCACACTCTCAAAATCTGAAAGTCTTTAATCTGCTACATAGCTAAATCCTTAGACTTTTAATTTTCTATTTGTTTCTAACACTCGTTTACATCCCTCTTGAAGATTTTCTTCTTTCAAGGGGAGTCCGGATCCATTTAGTCATTCCCGAGGCATTAAGCCAGTTTTTTTAACTATTGCCATGCTACTAATTTCAGCAAGTGACTGAGTTTCCTGGCTAGGAGTTATGTCAATCAACTTGAAATGCACATGCAAATTAGCAAATAAATGTAAATTCATTCACTGGCAGATGATGTTTCTTGTCAGATTAACTTGTGCACCTCTCCAATTGCAGTGATTCATGGTAGTTGTATCTCTTGCACTTCATTCCTTGCTTTTGTTATTAGCACTTCTCATGGGTCTGTGATGTGTCCAAGATACCAGTCCCTTGGTGTCTGAGTTTTGTACCTTGGGAAGTGATGAAGGAAATATAAAATTCAGTGCGTTTTCCAAAAGATGATGATGTAAACACTGAACTGACCACTGCTGCTTGTTTAAAACAGTACTTGACCACAAAAGAGATCACTCTAATCCCATTGGGCATGTGAGCATGCACCCAGCTTTACACTTCTCAAGCAGAAAGAACTTATCTGGACTGAAGGTCACAAATACTTCATCCATTTAGGCTCCTACAGAAAAACTTTCAGCACACACCAACTTTTAATGAAGTTTTATGAAATTCTTAATGAAATCAAAATGACAGAAATAATAATGACATGACTGTATAATAGTATTTTCCAAATGAGTTTAGTATAGATTGTTTTGTCTCCTCCTATATGCTTCTTAACTTGCTTCTGAGTGCCATGTTTTATCTTTCCCTTTATCATTTACCTAGACAAATATATCATGTAAGCAGTAAATTTGTAATCTATTTTATCAGACTTCTAATATATACTGAAAATATAATGGAACCAAGATCCACTTTGAGTTGCTTGCTATCCAATGAACCAATTAAATATTATATCCTTTAAGTAGATATGAGTGTATAGGTCATTCAATGTTAATCATCTGCATTTTAAAAGCACCTTGTAACATTTTAAAGCAGCCCACTTATGGTGAGGTATAAAATTACTCTTTTCTGTATACCTGCTTAATCTCAGCAGATCATCTGATTTCATTTTCTCTTACATAATTGTCTATGAATTTACTAATTACTCGGTATATAAGATTTTGTATTTTTTAAATTTTCATGTTCCCAGTCCCTTTTGTGTGCTGAGGTGGGAGTGACAGCAAAGGTACAAGGGTGGGAGTGTAACAGCGTTAACCAGGATGATAAGTCATCTTATCCGTTAGGGATGGTCACAATTTCACACATCCAAATCATCAATACATGAGGCACCTTGTCAAAGAGCCACAAGAATTTAAAAACAGTTTTAGTGGTTTTGGAGGTTTTGTGTAATAATTACTATAGGTTTACAAGTTAATTCTTTGTATAGCCAGGCTTTATTTGGTTTCTTAATAGATGAAGTAGCCATCAGAAAATCTGTACCAATTATGTTGGTTTAAATTGCATCAAACTAACATAGTTGTAAGGTGTTTTCAGCAGAATAATCAGCTTTATGTTCTGGATTGTTCTTGTATATTTTGCATTACAAAAACTTTCTCATAACTCATATTTGAATTTTCGCTCTTCGCTGGTCTGATGCTTCCTACTATGTCCTCGTTACCCTTTTAGCCCTTTGTTCTTTCTCCTCTACTCCCACTTTTTCCTGCTGGTCTCTGTGTGTTCGTTTTTCTCTCATTTTCCTTTCTTATTCTAGCCCATGGCCTTCTCGCCCTGTACTGACACAAGGACAGGACCCAGGCAGTTGGTCAGATGGAAGGAAAGAAATCCCAAGCAGTGTGGTGGCAGCCCACAGAGCACTGCTTATCAGTCGGTGCTGCCTGCCCCTGCTCAGGTCCAGGGGTGAGGTCCTTGGGCAGGTCAGACTGCCCACTTAAAGTGCCACTGGCCAATGCTGGCTGCAAGCCAGGTGTTGCAGCTGTTTTAGACTTCCTGCTTCATGACAATGTGTTCAAGAACTTCAGCTACTCTGCAACAAATATTTGAAGATGTGTTTTCAGATCAGAGGTCTTGATGTGCCTCACAAGGTCTCCATTGTCTACAACCCATGTGAAGTCAGTGAAAATTGTATTTGCATCACAAGAACTGGTATGTGGGTTATAATCTTAACACTCATCTCCTTGGCTTCTGCGCTTCCTGCTTCCTTCTCCCACTTTTCTACCAAAAAGGATTTGCTGGTGATATTTTAGAATTTCCATTCTGGTCATTTCAAGGATACATAGGAGTAAAGAGGAATTAAGAATTAAGATACTCTTTAACCCTTAGAATACTTTTCACAGAACCTTAGCACTAAACATAAGAGAACAATTTATTTTGGTTAGATAAAGCCTCCATATGTGAAGAAGAAAGATAAGTTTCTAAGAAATAAAAGCCATTTCTAACGTTTTCTTCATCCTTTTCTTCTTGATGAGCTAACTACTTTCAATTTGTCAAGCACTTCATTACCAAATGGTTATTTTTAAGTAAAAAAAACCAACGTAGTTCTCATTGTTCCGGAAGAAATAAGCACACCAAAATGCTTAAGCACTACTAGAACAAAAGAATGATCTGACTGTGTTTTTAAATGGCAGTAGATTTTGACAGTGTGCAGTGATTACTAAGGCCTGCACCCACCATTGCCTTTGTACCACTTAGCTTTGCACAAATACAACAGCTTGTCTGATATAAGTGGCTAAAGGGCTGAACATTCTCAGCAAGTCACATCACAGTGATCTAGACAAAGTTCAGAATACTAAATTGTAATATTTGGCTATGGAGCCCAATTATGCATAGTTGGCGGCATTTTGGTTATTTCTTTTTATCCACTTTACAGAGATTCATTCACAGGAGGTGAATATCCAGAATTTGTTTTTCACAGGCTGATAACAACATATTGTGTTTCTGTCCCTGTGTTAACCTGTTCTGTACCCAGGCTATAAATATTTAGGGACTTGACATTTAAATATGTGTCATTTTGGGTTTCCTTATAGAACCGTACATTTCAGTTGTTTTCATAGGGAATACCTGTCCCCCAGTGTGGACAGCCTTTGCTATCCAAATAAAGTGGAAAATGGCATTAAAAGCAATATATCATTATCTTGCTATTTTGAATCTGCTTCAGCAGTGCACAGAACCACTGCAAAATTACCTTTAGTGTATCTCTGCAGTACTCACCCCCTGGCTGAGAGATAAGAGAAATTGTGCTGTATTATGGTTAAAAAACCCCATGATTGTTACTGTTATTTTAACCTGCTTTCACTACAGGCAGCTGCATAAGTACAACCACTGTGGCTGGCTTATTTCATGTGGAAGTATCAAAGAGCAAGTGTGAGGGGGGAAATGAGGTGGCTGCATCTTTGAGAAAACTTACTGTAGAACTACAACCTCAGTTTTCTTTTCCTAGACAAACAGTCGAGTCCTAGAATAATATAAACCTTGGCAAGCCGGTGAGTCAGAAAGAGTCAGGATGATCTATATCTACCTTCTTATTTCTGATGGTACATTTCCGTTATTGAAACATATCAACGTTAGGGGTCTTCTGAGATGAAAATCCTAGGCACAGCCAGTCATTTAGTTTCTTGAGTTATATCAGGGGTGAATGTGGTCCAGCATGGAGTCAGTAGGCATCCCCATATGCAATGGGAGAACTTCCATATTATCACAGCTTATTATAACCCTGCTTCTAAGCACACTGTATTGACAGTATTAGCCTATTGCTGCTGATTGAGGACATTATTTCATTTTTGAATACCAGAATCCCTTTAAGTGGCACAGGAAGCAGTGGAATCAGATATGAAATAAGTTTGCAGCTACCTAAGGACAATGGTGTGCTCTTTGGCACGAGGACTTTGGTATTGCTACTAGATTTACTTGCTTCTGATCCAAAACTGCTGCCCTATGAGTTTTCTCTATGCTGAGAAGGATGGTCACACAAACATGCTATTTTGGAATCTAATAACTGTGTTTAAGGCAAGTCTGAAGCTGTGTGTTGAGCCTTTTTGAGGCTCTTGTGAGGTCCAGTAGCAGACAGCACTGCCTGGAGCCACTGTGTGCTTGGGCAAGGTGGAAAGATTTGAATTCTCCGATGGCAAAACATTTTGTTGGAAAATTTCTTATTTTATTGTCACACGCTTCAAGGTTCCTTAACACAGAATGTAAAAGATGTAAGGAATAAGAGTTTTTTCCTGTGACACTTTTACCTCGATTTTGCTGAGCTTGCTAAGTACAGATATGGATTTAAATTCATCTTTCCTCAAAATCAAAGTCTGACATGGTAGTTCAGGCCTGTTGCTCTTGGGAAGTTAGATCCTGTTTTGGTCATTCCTGGTATTTGGAAATACAAAGGCGGTAATAATTCGATAGAGTAGGAAAAAGTCTTGTTAAGCACTGTCTTGTTCTAGCAAACCATACTCCAGTTGATCTAACATTAGGCCAGCTGTTAATAATTTTACAAGCAGAGCGTGAAATAGCAGCTTGATACCTGACTAAAGGGGAGCTACAGCATTGCACGAGAACATTTAAATGTAGTACCCTTAGTGAGCAGATATTAATGCTATTTCAAGGAGTGTCAGTGAAGAGTCTTTGATATTGTGATTGGGATACTTGCTATTACATCCATAGTGACAGCTCCAATTGACAGGATTAAAAAGGCAAAATTAAAAAAGGAATTATTTCATGCCCTCAAGTGCAGATAAGAACAGTTAGATCTCTGCTACGTGTCTTGGCTTGACAGTGGATTTTTTTTCTTATGGCTTTTCATACCCTGCACAATTCTTAAATTCTCTGTGTCATTTCACTTAGTCTCCTCTCTTATATTCTCTTATTTCTTGCCACATCATTTTATTCTCCATACCCTCCCCGCCAAAACCTCCATTCTTTCTAAATATCTCTTTTCTTTGTGACTTCTATATATTTTATAGTCTGGAATTATTTTTTGTCCTCATTATTTCTTTGTGCAGTGGCTCTTCTATTCTTGCTCTGTATTTTAAGGTGTTATAATGAGGAGATTATAGTGAGAGATGGTAACAAAAATCCAACTCCACCCTCCCGCAAAAAAACCCAATGCAGAAAAACCCTGATATGTTTGAACATATGGAGAGACTTATCACAGCCAAGAAAAGCATTCATTCCTCTCTATGTAAGTCTTTTAAGATGGTATATGTTGTAGTTAACCTGGATGCTTTTTGGCATCTTAGTGTGAGATTTTTTTGAATAAGATTAAAAAATGAGATTAAGAATAAGAAATATCTATTTACAGGAAAGAAAAATAGCAAACAGACAATGTTACATGGCACTTTGGGTGTAAGATCTTGGACTGCTGTGTAAATGACACTTTCATGTTCACAATTTAACAAATAGGTAAACTGAGGTGCAGCAAGGTTAAGTTTTCCAAAGCTGCTGAGCAGACTAATGGTATCATCTAGGGCTTTTGAGTCCTATGGAAGTGTGCTGGCAGTTCCTTCCAAGCAAACAGAAATAACTTCAACAAGTGAAAATAGTCGGGATTTATAAGGGTGATAACTGCAGCTAGGCCAGATTTTTCAGTGAGAGTTGTTTAAAATTTACAGGCACATCTCGATTTTGGGTCCCTAAATGAAAGGACAAAGTGAGTATGTGATGTCAGTCAGAATCATGTATTCACGCAGTTGGGATGTTGCACTGAGGGGAACTAACTGGGGAAGACTGAAGGAAAAGACTTCAGAAATCCCAAACAGAATACCCTATGACTGCAAAAGTATATATTTTTATCTGTTCTGCTTAAGGAGCAGATCAAGGGGTTAGTTAGGACTCATACTAGACCCAGGATTTGCAGCGGGTTTGGTAGGGAAGTACCACTTTGGGTTTAGGATTTGCCATCACTGTTCCTGCTATTCATTCAAGACTGTTGTGGTGCTTCCTTGGGCAAGATAAATATCCCAGCAGAAGATTTGAGGCATGTTGAACTTTTGATCTTGAATGTGCTTCATGTACTAATAATAGGCATCAAGGTAAAGGTAATAAAGGTAATTTTTAAACTGATGATTGTAAAACTTGTGATTGGAGATTTGCTTATGATATTGAAAGCCCAAAGATGCTTAAATTCATCTTACAAAGTGCCTTCCGGTGCTTTGCAGCCCTTGCTGGAGTAGCAGGTATTTTTTTCCTACATACAGCGATATTTAACGTTGCTGTGTTTGCTTTCAATTGCTATTGGAATTTTGACCAACAGGTCACAGGTCAGGCTCTGTAATATCCCACTTCTATATCCTTGAATAAAGCAAAAGGTAAAATATGTAAAAGGAGAGGACAGCCTTTACCTTGTGTGACCTGAAGTGAGATACGAAACTACTCACAAAATAATTACCTCTTAACAGAATATAAAATATTCTATTTAAAATTTGCAACATTTTCTAACCAAATGTGGGTTTATATGGAAAATTGTAATTTGCCTAAAACAAAATTACAGGCAGGAAATTTTCATTCCAAAGAGTTGAAGAAATTTTCCAAACTGTTTCAAAACTTTTAAAAACTTGAAAGCACAGTTAAATACCTTGAAATTAATCAAGTAAGAATTTAAACTGATCCATTTTATTTTTCCAAACATGGTGTATTGTATGGAAAAAAAAAAATCATAAGATAGGATCTTGGTTTTGATGGAAATAAATTTTTTGCCTGAATGTACTAAGTAGTATTTTATATATAATCTTTCATGGTATATTTTATAAATATAAGTTTAGCTTGAAAATATTTAATAAGGCAGTAAATTCTGTGTAGTGGATTTAAAATGCTGCCAAAAAGTTAAACCATTGGCTTATGGTCAAGAAAGATGGCCATGGAATTCTCTTGTGCAAGGAGCACCAGCTTTCTCTCTCGGCTCTTGTTCTGGTGTTCATATCAGCACTATAACTAGATACAACACAACAGGAAAATGCATTTAGCTAAAGGACCTGTGTCTTAAAAATCCCAAGAAATTGTGCCATAATTTAGTTCTTGTATTTTATACTGTCATCACAGGTCTCTGCGACTGTATGATGCCTTGGTGAATTTGGGAGGGCTACCTGTGTAGGAGGATGTTTGCCTGCACTCCAAAGCAGCGGTTTGGAATTGATGGCGTGTCTTTGTCACCTCTCCACACGGAATCTGTGTGCCTCTTTGTAGTCTCATCAGGGGCACGGGGTAGAATTGAGAGAGATCCAACTGCCCTGTGCTGTCTAATTGCAGTCTCCTACTCGAATACATTTCTCTAGTAGCGTGAAGGAACTTGCACTGTTTCCTCTCTCCTACAACTGTAGAGTGATTTCTAGTCCTCGGGGCGGCAGTTCCAGCACCTTATGGCACTTCAGGCTTGGCAGGAAATGTAAAAACACTAGAGCTATCCCCAGGAACCTTTGTGAACTGAACTACTTGTGTACATACATATCAACTGAAAGAAATTATCTGGATGACAATAGGGAGGATGGATTATAAAGAGCTTGAGCTAACAACATGGACTGTGAGGAAACACGCTAATTTATTTCCAGTAGGTTTACTATGATATATTGGTCTCCACTAGGTTTCAACTTGTTTTCTCTGTTGAAATTTTTCTAAATACAATTTGAATAGACTTTTTTCTTAATCCTATTTTATTTTATTAAATTATTTTATTTTCCTATGCCTGCTTTAGTTTGGGGTGGGGTTCGGGGGGATTTTTTCAGGTACCGTATTCTTTGTTATCCCTGCTTTGGGAAACTGAATCACAGACTTGCTCATTTGCTGGCATTAGCTCTGCTGTATGTCTGTGTTTTATTTTATGCATTATTAAAGATTTCAGTTCAAGAGCCTGTGTAATTGGCTTATTTATGCCAAGTGTTCTCTGACTTATTTAGTT
This sequence comes from Nycticryphes semicollaris, assembly GCA_013400055.1. Lineage (NCBI taxonomy): Eukaryota > Metazoa > Chordata > Aves > Charadriiformes > Rostratulidae > Nycticryphes > Nycticryphes semicollaris. The sequence continues at coordinate 295,950 of VXBJ01000748.1, read as the reverse complement.
TTAGTTATACTCCTTTCTTGTTCCAGGCATACCTATTGTTTTCTACGTAAATATCCACCATTTCAGAAGGGAACGAATGCCACTTCTGGGTACAGCAATATATTTATTAAGACTATGGGAATTGGGTTCATTCTTTAAGGTGTAAGGTTTTAATCCCTTTTCTTTCCTTATGCTATGCATCTTACTGTGCATGGCTGAAATTCTGGTAAGACTTTAGGAACAAGGGACCAGACAAACCTGCTTGTCACCTCTTTGTGTATGCATATGAGCAGGACTATGCCTATAACTTAGATTGCAAGCACAAATACCAAGTTTGGCATGACAAAGGACTTAGAAGGCTGGACCAGTAACAATTATTGTTACTAATATTTGTGTAGGACAGCAGTTCCAGGAGTTGAAAGAATGACATTCAGAAGACTAAGTAAGAAAATAGAGGAGGACCAGCCTGTACTTTTTCCTTGTGTGAGCACACCTCATAGACCAAAAGGCTTTTAAATTGAAAAAGCCCAAATCGTATTGTAATACGAAAGGCAATACTTAATGCTAGAAAAACCTTGAAATGGTAAAACAGAATATGGGGCTTATAAACCAGTCCCAACCTGCCTACTGTGTGTTTATATATATCTTTACTTCTAGGCTTGGTTTTAATTCCCTTAAGCTCTATCCATGTTAACAGTTATTTTAAGGCAATAGGAGTGGTTTTGCAGAGCAAAAATGCTTGATACCGAGGCAGTGATGCCCACCCCTACTTATTTCAGAGCTTTATTTTGTTCTAGCTCTAAGTCTAGTCCTACGGACTGAATACCTGTTAGCTGTCAGAGCACATTAGACCAGCGTCGGGAAAATATTTGCCAGTTTAATTTCATCTAAAAGGAGTCCAACTTGCATGTTCCAGACTAGCTTCATGATGTGAATCAAAGCATGGTAAGCATAGAAAATCAGGAAATTCGCTTTAAAGATGCATTTCTGAGCTCCTAAAATGCTTCTGTAATACACTGTGCTTACTTTCTGAATTGCAACGGACTGTCCAGTGCCCCCTGAAAATTGCTGTCCTCTAATGCATTGCTGTCTGATCCCTGGGACTCCCAGCAAACTCTGCTTCTGCATGGGAGCATCGGTACCCCTTTCCTTGTAATGATCCTCTTGTTTTCTTCTCCTGCCACCTCTCACAGGCTGTTTTAGCTTTCTGAGCTCAAGTAGGCTCTGTTCCTTTCCAGGGAGAGAACCATCTTGTCTCCAGTGTTTCCTCTGACCCAATTACTCTTTTTAACAGACATATGCAGTTTGAGAATAAGCAAATAAAACAAGTATCGTCTGTGATAAACTTTCAGTACAAAGTTTGACCTGGAGACACAGACTGTCTCACTATATGGAAATAATTTGGCTAGTGATGTTGTAAATAGCATTAGAATTAGTGGAGGCAGGAGGGTGAGTGGTAACTCTCCCAGTTTCCAGTTTTTGTGATGTTGGGCCACAAAGCTTAGTGAAAGAACTGTGTAGACTTCTCTCATGTGTTTATTTTTTTTTTCCCCTGTTGATAAACTGTCTGTTGACTGGATGCGTTTCAACAAATTTGCTGATTGCAATTACTCAGCAAATGTTTGTTGTTAATGTATTTCAGGCAGTGAATTGCTGACAAACTGTTTTTTGTCAGTGGTCCTTTGAGTATTTGCTGTTCATTGTTTATAATTGCAATTTGAATTGTTTTGACTGCATACGCAGGTGACAATTTTCCCCTGATAGAATATTCTTATTCATAAGACCAGGTTTCCACATTGGCTCATTCAAGTTTCATCTCCTGTGAAATTATCGTTAACTTAATTCGTGATTGTCATTCTTTCTAAGCTGAAGAAATTTGGCGGAAGTTCTCACAAAAGTGAATGTTTGCTTAAGCATTTTTAAATACTGCTTAGTTCCTATAGATGATGGGGTTTTTGTTTGCTCAGCTCTTCAGTTATGTGAACAAGTAATTCCTATGAAATAAGTGTTGTGTCTTTCTTTCAAGAGGTATGTCGGATTGCATTTTTCTTAAGCAAAGGATGTTTATGTTACTTTTGATGAATTGTTAATAACTGGCTTTTCTGATTTGGAATCTCTAACTTAATTCAGAATATGTCTAAAATAGGAGTGTGGAAACCATGCACTGACATTATACTAGGTCAAATGCACACACTAAAAGGCTATTCAAATATTTACTGTGTGAACGTACATATTTTATATGAAGTTTATACTTTTTTTTTATGAACCCTTGAGGTCTCAAGGACTTGTGGATAATAAATTCGCAAATAGTTTAAATTCATTGAACTGAGCTGCTTTTTGGAAAATAATAACCTTGTTTAAAAGCAAGCAAACAGGCCTTCTGAATATGGTTGTAATAAGTAAGAAAAAATTTTAAACCAGTTCAGTTTTGGCAAAACCATGCTTCCAAAAATTATTAATGCTGCGTGCCAAACTTTAGTGCATGATTTTTAGAATATCACCACCATAAGGCTTTTAACATAAAATACGTTTTTTATTTGATTTTACTATTTTGAACTCTCAAGTTTGAATACTCAGCCCACGTTCTTGATATCTTTCCTTGCAAAGAGAGACAGAAATGTGCTCACATTTCAGTGGATAATGAGGTTCCCATGGAACTGCTTAGTATCAGATGTTGGGAATTGCCGGAGCTGAACCCCCTGTGTACCACTTGTGAGGTCCACTTCAAACACATTTCAGAGAGAGTAGGCTCAAAACTTTGTATAGAAAACTTTTCACAGCCACCTCTTTTCACGCTTTTATCAGGGTTTCAACTGATAAATATCTAAAAGCATTCTGTGTTCTTTCCGGTTTCTTCTTTCCTCACTGAATAAATCCAGTTCTTTCCATCCCACGACTAATAATTAAATTGAACTATAATATTTCCCATTTCCTCAGTTTCCCAGATGTATCTTGTGTTTATTTCTGTTTGTGAGTCATCAAGAACTAGCATTCTTCACCCAAAACAATGAACCCTAGAAAGTCTCTGCTCCAAATAGAAAATAATGGGAACTCAAACATAAAGCTAGTGTCTGCCTTAAAGAAAAAGATTTTAGTGTTTTTTTTCTGATTTCCTTTTTTTTTTAACCAAAGTTAATTTTCCTTGGCTTTATGTTAATTTTTATTTCAGAGATTTCTTAAAAACCACCATGTGTGTACTTATGCATCATGTCAGTCATATCAACTCATTTATGAAAGAGCAGTAATCCTACATTTACAAACATATTACTAGAGTTTTCCAGCTTTTTGGCTGGCAGAGAAATGTATTATGTAAACAAAATGCTTTATTGAGGGATGTCCTATATCTGGAGAGAATATTAGAAATCGATAGCAATACAGACTGAAAATTAAGTAATGTGGTTGAGCACCTCTGAATGATGCCATTTTAAAAGTTGATTAGAAATAAATATGCCAATTGCTATGGAGCCTCTGCATGAAATAGAAAGATGGTTATTCAGTTTATGTCTGCGACAATGAGACTCTCTTCAGACCTGTAGAATTTGTTGTGTTTGCCTTGTCAAGGCAGACAAAAGAGTAGACCATTATTGACACGGAAGCTCCAATAAACTCTGTATGTAGACTCTTAAGAGAAGCAAGTTTAAAAGAGCTTAAGAAGTTCAAGATGCCCACTATTCAGATCAACTGGGCTAATGATGAGTACGGGAACACTCCTAAGATGTACAGGCGATGACCAGAAAGGTTTATTTGATGCTGCTGAGCGTAAGCCACTTAATCTACTAACCCAAGGTGATCAGCCATCAAAAAAAAGAGGTGACCATTACAGACAGACCAACATATCATAAACTCACAGCAACATTTGCAATGTTGAACCGATAACAAGTTCTGTTTGACACAGAAAACAATTCCTAACTCGCAAGGACTCGGCATAAAGGTCATGGATGAGGGTTTGTTTTGGGGAGTTTTGATTTTTGGTTGATTGGTTTGTTTGTTTTAAAGGCTCTATTCCCTAAAATTTATACCCACAACAATCTTATACCAGGAATCCTTCTGAAGTCAGCAGGCTTATCTATTATTATTAAAAGAAAAAAAAAAAGTCAGAGTAGGAAGAAGACTTAATCTGATCCACCAGGTTCTGCTAATAGCTAAAATAAACTCTTTCCCTGACAATGGTTTCAGATAACCAGATGTTAATTATTATTACTATCAGTATCTTGCTTAGAAAACTGAACCCAGCTTTTCCTTTGGCTGCACTACCAGAGGTTTGCTTTCAGAGAGGGCATGCCCTCCCTCATTCTTCCCTGCTGGAAGAACGGGGATGTCAGATTAAGCCCTACTGTGATTTACGAATGTGAAATAGGCAAGAGAAGAGATTCTCTGTCTTCTGCAGCTCCTGTTTACATCTATGCCAATGAACAGGAGAGATAAAATGTCAATATGCCCTTAAGGAAATTTGTCCTGATTTCCGTTGTATAATGATTCATTTAATTCTCTGCATGAGTCTAAATACACTGGAGTTAAATGAAAAGACCAATCCTGAAAATGTGCTGAGACACCAATATTATCACGGTAATTTTCCCCTCTCTCTTTTTTTTTTAATTTGCCTAGAATTTTTCTATGACTTCAAAACACAGAAAATCCTTGACTCTCTTTACCTTTTAAAAAAGTGTCCTATCTTCATTGAACTTCATCGTATATTTAAGGTTCTGAAGTTTGCAAGCTTTTACTTGTAACTTAGGTAGATTAGGGTCTTGATGGAAATCAGTACCATAGATACAGAGAGCTTCATGCTCTCAGATTTCAGAACTAATCCAGTACTAATATGAATATCTTTATCTCTGTCTAAATTTCCACTGAGTCATGCATTCGTTTCTGTAGCTGTTTCCTGTCCATGTCATACCACTGGCATGATAAAATGCCTATATCGAGTCAATCCCCTGAACTGAAATAAACTGATATTCTCCACTGACCATTCTACACTGACATTTTGACTGTACATTTTTCCTGGGCAAAAGCAAAAAGTAAAAGGAAAGAATGCTAATTTTGCTTTATAAAGTATCTGAGTTTTCAATTTTTTATTTAGTTCTTCTACTTCATTATCATTATTTTTCATAGGCTTAAAAAACGTGAAGGCTTCCAATCTATGGGTGGCAATAAAACCTTTGAGAAGTGTTTCTAATAAAAGAACAGTAGCCTGTGAAATGTGCTGCTGTGGTTTGCAGTAAGTATAGTGGTTCACCTTGAACAGTTCTTTTATTGAATACTTTGGGGCAAGGATGTCTGATTGTGTGTAAAAGCGTCTCATGTATGGTATGGAGACCTTGTGTGCTCCTTCCTTCGTGCCCTTTTCCTCCTCCTCTTTTTATTCAAGGATGCAGCTGCCAGACACAGAGCCATGCTCCTGTACAGTCTTCCCAGGAGGCCTTGTGAAATCAAGTTGCTCGCTGTGTGCCAGCGTGGCTTTTGTTCCTTCGAAGACAGAGCTAGGAGCCTGCTTCCACTGCCAAGAATGCAGGCATACTATGCTGGAAAAAAGAAAAAAAAGAAAAAAAAATCCTTCTATTTTATTCACTGCACTCTTTCATCTTTTTAAGTAGCTGGCATCTGCAGCTGGTTGTGGCAGGGAAAACCTACAAACATCGCACTTGATGTTAATAAATGTGTTTGCCATTAAGTGGCTGTTGTAATGCTTTGCTTGTTTGCCTTTCTGTGTGCACTTTCATCCTTCACTGTAAGACTACTGCTGCCTTGTAATTTGTCTCAGACATTTACATTGCTGGTTGCAGGTATACAAACCTCTTAGATCAAGTAACTGCTCAGACATTTGATAAAAGGATCCGTGTAGGGTGTTTCCTATTCTGTCTGCCAAATTCAAGCACAGCCTTGATGCATGGAATACAAACTGCCTTATAGTCACAGACCATGTTTCACTTCTCCTTGACTCCTGACTGAATGGTACAAACCATTAAGGAGTTTATGTGAGATCTTTAGTGCAACTGCTGATTTTACCAGTGTCTAACGATGTCTCCTGTGACAGCTCTCTATCTCTCCAGAACAGCTGGAGCAGCTATTCCTAGAATCCTCTGAGTGAAGTCCATATTTCAAATAACTGAAAGAGGATCATATAACAGGGCTCTCGGTGGGATGGCAGCCATTATCTCCTCTGGAGCATGCCTGCTGGAGAGAGAGAAGGCGTCTCAAAACAACACATCCACAGTTCTTTCAGCTGTTGGGGAGATGATTTCATACGTACGGAGGGGACAGCTCTCCTCTCCATTCAAAACTGCCCTCTCTTCTTTCTTCCCTGGGCAAACTCTGATAACTTGATAAAGTCAGACTTGTCTTAGAGACTGCCTATGGAAGTGCTTGCAACAATTTGGACCTGATCTGTACGGAGAAGAGGATGTGCAGCCTGCTCTCTGATGGTCTGCTTATGCAGAGCAGTCTGTTTCTTTTCAGCGAAGCAGACAAATGGATGTTTAACTCCCAGGGACTTTAGCAGGACTTAAGCATGCATGTGATAAGATTAAGTACTGTACTGAACTGGGATGCCTTGAACGTGGAGAAGCCTAAATACAATGATATGTATGAGATAAGGGAAAGGGCGTAGAGGGAAAGTCCTGCCCACCTTCTCTCTATTACATCGGGGCTGTGAATTAACAAAAGGAGAGGTGGGAAGATGTGGGTGCTTTAAAGATAGATTTTTACATGGGCTTACAAATTGGCCCCTGCATGTAGTAGAAGGTATAGCAAGCAAGTGTAAGTGGTAGCTAATGTTCTTTCTTGTAAAAGTGTCCTGCTTTTATTTAACAAAACACAAGACAATAAGTTATGGCAGTTCCTTCAGTTGCCGTCACTAACAGTGAGATTAGTGTTTGTAACTGTACCCCAGTTTATGGCAACATGGTTATAGGAAATATGGGCATTTTGATGGTTGTGAATCAACATAACTTAGGTAACTGAAATTAAATTCTCTCTACGCTTTCTGGTATTACACCCTGTGAACTGTCAGACTTCCAGTGTTATGATAACCTCAGTAGCGTATGCTGTTCTGGGCTGAAAGAAGATGTGCAGTTTGCAAAGGAATAAGCAGGTTTGCATTGCCCCTGTGTGTGTTCTGCTCTGGTATTTTTTCTTCAGCTGAAGTCACTGGCTTTTTTGTCAGGCTGGCCTTCAGGGGAGAGTGAGAACTTTCTATGCTTTGCAATTCAATAGCAGCAAAGAAGCTTTTCATAGTGAAACACGTGTAAGTTATATGCTAAAGAGTGAATAAGTAGTTAAAATACCTTCCCAAGAATTACTTAAATTAACTTAATGACCTATGGATTAATAGCTTAGCAATGTAGAAGCAGGAAGCTTCTCAGACCTGTGCAACACAAGAAGTAAAAGGAGAGTAGTGAAAGGAGAAAATGAGTGAGAGGCCACGTTGTATTGTAAGGGCCTGAGGGCAGATTTACAGCCCAGTGAACAATCAGGAAGCAAGGTAAGGAGGAAGCAAATCCACAACAAAATGACACACTTGCCTTATCCAGTTACTCAGAAAGCACATGAAGACTAGACTGATTCCTCAAAACTGCTTGTCTCCCTTGCACCACAGAACAAACCAACAGCAAGGAACCTCTCTAACAAGTGCAGAAATGCCTTGGAGATACCTTTTTGTCTCTCCTTACCTTCAGGATTCCTTCTGAAGTCACTCTTTCTTTCTTGAGGATGAGACAGAGGGGACAGCTGTCTTTAAGCTGCAACAGTGGTGAAGGGCCAAGGTGAGCTTACAATGAGGGGTGCAAAAGACCAGTATCCCCAGAAGGAGGGGATCGTTACTTGTTTTTGCTTTGTCCTTTCACCAAGGCAAATCTGAACTGAGCTGTCTGTTGCTATTATTCTGATTTGCACTGATATGTTTCTTCGAGATGTTATAGGAAGTTCAGCTTTACTGTCTATCACCTGTCCCATCTCCATGGCACGGCACGAAGATTTACTTGTTCCTCAGGCTTATCCAGAGATCTGTAGATTGCAGCTAAATAACTAGAACTATTCTTGCATATTCTGAGAGAAGGGAAAGAAGAATTTTGAGCAGTGTCCTCAGCTCTTCTCTGCACTTTAGCTAGGCTTTGCTATCTAATATTTTCTGACTGAGAATTTTCACTGTTCTAATTCACTGTTTCAAGACATGCGAGTGGTAGGAAGGATATGTTTTGTAAGGTGTAATTATCTCTTTTTAACAGTGAGCTCCTCAATGCTGCTTTGATTGTGATACCTCCACATCGCCTGATTAAATCAAAGCCAGGTTAGAGCATTAGGATTAAGGACGTAAATTAATTGTAATTACATCAGAGCCAGCCAAATTAGCGAGTCATCAGTAATATAAGCAATGCTAAATGGCATCTAATTCTGTATAATAATTAATTGGGTTCTTCCACTAAATAAGACCCGACACATTGGTCCTTTATCAATCCACTAAAGGCTGGTTAGCCTTGGGCGCTTCTGACATGAAACAATTACAAAGGTTCTAAAAAAAACCAACATATTTTTCCCCATTTTCATTTTAAGCTCTGACACCCTGTGTTTACATGCTTCTCCTATTTTTCTATTCATGAGGTCCTTCCAATCTTGGATTTCTCTTATTCTCTGTGACTGTCATCCTGGATAGCTCATTGCTAAAATTATGCTGCCCATAGATCTTGGAGAGAAAGAGTCTAACAAGCTGGAAAAAGCAACCAGAAAATTTGACCAGAGTGACCATTCTGTGGAGGGCTGACTTCTGAGTCAATATCAAAGCTGGGTAAATAAAGGTAAAAAGGAGACCTTTCTGTAGGGGAGTAAACATCAAGAAAGCAAGAAATTGTTTCTAGGATATTCCAGTTACAGATTAAGGAACTCATAATTTAGGCTACATATCAAGCAATTTCCCCCACTCCTCTCCCCTCCTCCCCCTTCACATAAAGATATGTGAAAACTGAAATAAAACCTCAAGGGAAGTGGTAGGATCATCAATATCTAGTCTTTTGAAACCAGTCTAGAAAAAAACCAAAAACAATAGCAAACATCCTGTAGAGTGTAGTCTGAAATTTGCAGGTGGCTGGGCTAGCAGATCAATAGGTCTTTATCATTTCTAACAGCAGCAGTTCTGTTGCATATCTATTCTAGAGATGCTGCTGTTGGCTTCTTACCACTGGAGTGATTTGTTTCTTGTTTGTGTGACAGATGAAATGCGCTATCTAGTCTCTCAGAACTGCATGGCTGCCCTCCTGCTGCTCCAATACCTTTCCAATTACAGATCCTGCACAAAGGAAAACATATTAGCTGTTCTGAGACCTTGGATGTAGTCTGGCTAACCTTTGTTCAGGGCAGGACCTCAAGGGAAGCAAAGCAAACCCAAAACCACCTTTGTATTCTTCAGGTCCATTGAGTTGCCAGGAAGTAGCTCGGCATTGCTCCTAACAGTCAGAGTGCTTGAACAGCGTTTACCGTAATTCTGGGTGCTATTGTACTGTAAATATTTCATACTGCAAATCTTCCTAAGTAATTTTCTGGTTATATCACGGGCAAATTGAATTAATCTGTTTCATTGTAAATTGCAACATTTAGTATCCATGCCACAGTTAGCACCAGTGTTCTAGAAAAGTGGTTTGGGGTATTAAACCCTGGATCCCATCCTTCCTGGATGGTTTTGCTTGGAAGAAGGCTTTGATTTCCAGAGCAATCAAAACTGAGTTACAGAACTGTTAACTGTTCAGTTTTTTACTGTATTCATTATTAGCCAGTTAGAAATACAGCAAGAACAGTACAAATCTGGGTTTGTTTACTGTATATTTACTCTGAATAATGCATCATTCTTCTCTTGGAGAATATCTGGGTTTGGAGACAGCCAGTGGGGTGGTGTCACCTGGTGAACTCAGAACTCTGGTACGAGTTGTCTGTCCCACTGCTGTCCTGGTGAACATGAAGCAGCTCACAGTTCCCTCTGTCTGATGGCAGAAAGGTGGATCAATACAAAGGAGATGATGCTTAAAAGGAAACAAGACCTGCAATGGAGACATTCAAGGAAAGTAGGAAGAAGAGGATCTGGAATCATGTAGCCTGTTAGGGAATAGTGTCTGGACACTGCTTCTAGAGTATGTGAGGTGGTACTATTGTGACAAGTGCTGTGGAGTGTAGCACATTGTCCACCAGCTCTGCAAAGGCATAGGTTTTGGACAGACAGACATTTTACAAATAACTTGTCATTGCCTCCAACCTACAGCTTGCTTTTGTCTAGCGATTATTCAAGGTGAGTTTACCCTTTGTGCCTGACTATTGAAGTGGATTAGGGAGCACTCACATAGACATTTTGCCCAGCTGAGAATCAGGAGAAAGGGGGAAAAAAATATTTAAACTCGAAATTAATCAGGACAGCAAATTCAGTTCCGGAGATGGATACTTGAGTGTGCTGTTGTGTGCATTTTTGAATCGGGTGCTGTCTCGACAGGCTGACCACAGCGTGCAAAGCTACCTGTCTGTATGACTTTATTGGTCAGGGTCTTTGTGTTTTGCAGCCAGGCCAACATGCCTCTACATGGCTCTTTATTGCCATATGTTTATCAAAGAGTGCCACCTCTAAAGGTAAAAATGGTACCTCTGACTTTTATTGTGAGTTATACAGCTGACTAGCACTATATAGATCATTCTGCTCTTTGACAGAAATTAGCCCTTACCTTTCAAAACAGTTAACTAAGATTTGATGGAGAAAGTAAACAATACTGTATCGCTTGTCCAGCATCAGGCATTTGCTATTCAATGTCTGTATTTAAAGGCAAAATTCAACTGGTTCTATTTTAAAATATTTCTGAGGTGTTTTATCTTTTCCTTCTTAAATTATTTTTAATGTAATTCAATGCTGTTGTGCTTTACCTGTAATATTCCCTATGGAGAAGTCCTCTTCATGTTCACTTATGCTAGAGCAAGACAGGGTGTCTTTGTAATATTTTTGCCTAATTGTTAGATATCATGAACTCAGGAAAAATGGTAGCTGGGGTGAGACCTGCTCCTATTTGTTCTACACAATTTGCTCCGAAGATTGCTTGCTCCTGAATTCACCTAAGAGCATCCTACTTATAAAACCTGCCAGTGCTAGTTCTGCATGAAGTAGAGCCACTGTTATGGGATTTTTATAAATAAAATCCAGTGACATTCATAGCCCTGTAATCAATTACTTGGCCACTTGGCCAAAGATCTGTTGTACTGTAAATGTTTATACACTCAGAGTGCCTCAAGGCCTGCATAATCATTTGGCATACACCATTTGGTCTACAAGTGTAGCGTGGCCTTGCTTACAAAATGTGTTCATGATGGCAACTGGTAGCAGCATACTGCAATGCTCACGGGGTAATGGAAATGGTAAATTTAGACAGAATAGGTGAGTAATCTGAGAATCTTTTTACCAAAATGTTTTCTACTGAAATATATGTTCCTATGGAAACATATGTGAATGGAAAGATATGGAAATGTGTGCAGACAGAGACACATCTACACTAGAAAGTATATTTTTCTGGGTATTTTAAAAAATCTAAAAAGATTGATTATTGAAATTCATACTAATTGAGATATTGGATGCCCTGTGTTAAAATATGAGAGAAGTTATAGCATACATGTTTGGGAAAGACAATACAAAAAGGAAAAAAAGTTTCAGCTGTGCCGCACAGTACATGAGTAAGAGGAAAATAGAAAAAAAGAATCCCTAGTAAAGAATATTCTACTTCTAAGTCAGATTTGTTAGTGCTCTCTTGGCTTGCTAGCTGCCTCCTTCATTTCCAGTGCTGTGCTGCTATGAGTACTGTCTTACAACTACTTGCAAAATGAAGAGGTTGCTGTGTTCAAACTATATCCATGTGTAAAGCTCTCAAAATTTTCTGTCACACAATATAAAGCTCCAAAATTGAGAGCAAAAATCTTTTTTCTTTTTAAAATTTATCTCTTGATTTTTTTAACTAATGCTTATTGACACATGGGGTTACCAATTTCAAGCAATTACATTATAACAAAAGATACTCAGAGATTTTGAAATTAGTGTGAACTCAGCTGATTTGAAATATCATGCTCTCAAGAATTAGTTCCTTTGAGGTATCTTCCTGCTAGGGCCAGGCTGGAATTCAACTGAGCTGAAGCATGAAAGCTGGTTTCACAGACTGGTTGTAGTAGGAAGTACAGAACGTTTGATTGCTTTGTCAGGATTTTTAACAAATGAAATAATCCTGTTAATAGGACAGAGGGCAAGAACTATTGAATAAAGAGAAAAAATTTTAAAGGTCTGAAAGCCAGATTTTTAAAGCTGTGACATTTTCAAAGGCTGGGTTTGCAAAAGGCACTTGGATTCAGCACTCTAAAAACTAACTTACAAATGACTGCCATAAAGCCCAAAGCATAGGCCCAGAACCTCAAGGGGCTTCAAATCCTTGATACTGAACTTTGACAGAATTGGTGAAGAATTGGTGTTCTTTTGTGCTCTGAGGGTGACTGTACATGTTCTGAGTAGGTAAGGTGGAAGAGATTGAAGAAAAATAATCTGATTTGTGAATTTTTTCTGGGACCAGGAGATCAGGGAATTTACCTGACAGTGGCTATGGCTTTTGACAGTGCGTCAAAAATCATGTGTTTCTCTGCTTGTCTGAGGTTTACAGTAAACTTTGGAGGTTTGGGAATGTGTTTGTCATAGGGTTAGATTGGAATTGAGGGGGTTTTAAATTTTTATTTGTATTTTACATATGCATCCTACAGAAGCAATTGACAACGTGCCCTTGAGTAGGGTTTTCATGCACTTCAGCTATTGATTTTTGTATCGTGCGGATATGTATGTGCTTACACCCTTTGGGAACCACACCTAGAACCTCTGAAATCTTGCCCTTCAAATTGCTAAAATTACTTTGGGAAAGAGGATTCCAGTTCCTGGTCAAAGAAATAAATATAATCCCTGGGATTTACAGCACATAAACACCTTCTCCTTTGCCTTTGCTAAAAGTTTTTTTCCTCTGTTGGCACTTTCTTTTTATACCATGCCAGGCACCAGGTTTTAATTGTGACTATTTTGTTGTATGAGGAAAAGAATACCACCGCTTGTCATTAATTGCTGAACCTGAAAAATCATCTCTAACTTGAAAAGAATTCTGCAAATAATGTAGAATGACTTTATGTTGGTAAAAGAAAGTACAGTATAGGTCCAAGTTTTGTGAGAATTCCAATATAAATAAGTAGAGCATCAAAGCTTGAGTTTACTGTGGTTCGGTGTATTTTATTCCAGTGTTTAATACCTGTCCTCCTGGCAGTAGAAGCCTGTTTCTTGACATCAAACAGTGCCTAGACTAGCACAAACAACTAGTACTGGGAGAAATAACAGTAGTGCCTTCTGATTCAACCTTAGGAGGCCTGGGCAAATTGCCACAGATTACATTTTAGCAAGCCAGGTAATAAAAAAATGTTTTTTCAGTTCTGCTGTATCTGAACTTTAGCAGTTATTGTCCTGCTCTTAACAATGAAATGGAAAAGGCTTGTTATTCTAACACTTTGATTTCAGGCGCCTGTCTTTTCATTACCATGGAAATTATAGCTATGAGCAGTATCATTAAAAAAAAAGGGAAATGAGTATTTCTGAGTTTCAAATGGCTCCTTAAATTGCAACACTTCAAGAAATTTCTCTCTTTGGTTGAAGATAAATTCATTTTATATATAAGCACAGAGAGATACTGCATTAATGTAAACAATTAACTATACATAACTAAGACTACCTTACACTTATTCTCACTTTGAATCATTGCCCATCTGGTTATCTTAAAAAGTTTTGTAACGCTAAATCTGTTTCCCACCACCTGAGACATTTAGGACTCACTTTACAGAAGCTTAGGTGAAGTGACTTGCTCAGATTTATACTGGTCAGTAGCAAAATAAGGAATAGAATCCTCCAGTCCTCACTCATAGATCTGAAAATCCTTTCACTTTGTGGCAATTTTACTTTGCAAGGCAGTATATATGTGAAAACTTGAAACCCTAAATTTTGCAAACAAATTAATAAAATCATACTTAATAATTGTGGTGTTGGAATGAATGAATCATGGTTTGCAGACACTATGTTGTTGAGTTTTTCCCCTCATTACTAACATTCTCTTGGGACAGGCTTGCCTTATACATATTCAGATATGACACATCCCACACGGTCCTTCAATTTAAACCACATTTTCCTCCTTTCTGCACCACATTTGTTTTGTACATAATTGTGTACAATAACAACTTTAAGAATTGTTGCTGCAAATTGGAATTAACGGAAGTGAAAGCTGTAGGGATATGCCTCATATATTGCTTCAATCTTTCACTTTCCAGGTGGTGTTTCCCTCCTAAAAGTTAGTAGAACCTGGTCCAGTGGGAGTCTTTTATTCCCCAATGGAAAAGGAATTTGAAGTGTTGTTTGTTACTATGGGCTATATGACTGTAACAAGGTGAAACGTAGGAAAGGGGGAATCACACAAAAAATCCTCTTGGACTCATTTTTGTTTTGTGAATAGTTGAAGCAAAGGAGATGGGAGGGGAAACTTTCAGACTGGGGGAAGGTTGTTCATGTAGTATAAGAGCTGGGATAGATCTCAGGAAATTTGCTGTCTATTCCCGCTTCCTGTTATTGTAACCTTGGGAAAGTGACTTCATCTGTATATGCCGCCTCTGCTGGTGTGTAGAATGGAGATAACCCCTTCTTTTGTCTGTCTTGTCTGTTTTCGTACCTGAGCTTACTGGGGAAGAGACACTTATGCTACGTGTTTTCTGAGGAGAGGCTCTTCAGTAGTGCCCTAATCTCATCCAGGTTATCTGAATATTTTTTAGTTGTGACAAAAATAAAAAAGAAAATCTCTACAGATTTCTGCAGGGCTACACGTGTTTTACGGCTGACTGTTATACTGTTCTAAGGCCTGAAACAGGTGGTGTAGTTGCATGTGGAGGCTGTATAGGAATCCTGGCATATTTGGTGCTTAATTTTTTTCCCTTGTCACCTAGGACTTGGCATTGTTTATGAAAAGTAGGAGGGATCAGAGGGCTGCATCCTATGTACGTGCACAGAACATCATTGTGCTCCCCAACCAGGTTTTTCCAGGTTTTCCCCCGCTTAGGTACTTCTAGGAATCTTCTTGCTCCTCCTTATGACAAGGTGCACAGCTGCCATTAGCATAAACACGAACTGCATGCACACTTGGAGGAGAGAATCCATGCCTCTGGGCATATGTAATTGCTATCAGACCAAGACTTCTTCCGCATAACACAGAGTGTGCTTAGAACATGGTAATAATACTGAGAGGCAAAGGACTTGTTTAGGAAGGCGTGTACATTGCTCTGCAGGGAAGCTCTGCAGAACTTTGAAATCTCTGCCAACGTGGAGAGAAACATAGATGGCAGGCAGGAGGAAATGTCATGTTTGGGGAACACACAGGCTATAGTACGTCTGTAACTGATAGTTTGGATTTCCTTTGTAGTATACAATCAAGACGTGCTGCTGAGAACGATTAGCTGCAGAAGCAAGATGCTAACTTTTTTCTTTAAATCTCTTTTCCTTCCTGCGTGAGGCTTGGAGGTTGCTGTGCTGCCTCTGACTTTCCAGTGACCTTGCATTAGGTTGTACTGAAGAGGAATAAACTGTGTGAAGGCAAGATTAAAAGGCGTATCATTGTATTTGAGGGAGTAGAAATTGAGTGCTAGGAAAGTGCAAAGGGTCTAGTGCCTGCACTCCAGTCCCGGCTCTGACTTCCTCTGTAACTAGTTTGATTCACATTAGATCCCACTCCAGAGTAAAGCCAAATTTTATATTTTTCTGTTTAATGTTTCTGTCCTACGAAGTACTGAATAACTTTTCCCAAATAAGGACTGAATATAAGCATATGATAAGGAGAGAAAATTCAAGCAGATCATTAATTTCGGGTACTGAGGGAGATGGCTTTTTTGGGAATACTCGTTAACCTAAAATATTTTTCTGAATAAAAGGGAGAGTGTTGACTTAAAGAGTTAGAGACAGTCCTTATGGATGGCTGCACTGTGGGACCTGTATTACGGAAGATGAGCCTACCCAGAGGTATTGAGAATGCCCAGTTTCTCCTGAAGCCGTACGGAGTTAAGGACTTCACCAGATCAAATGATTGAACCTTATATAACAAAATGGAATACAGAGAAATGAATGTAACTTGTTCCAAAGCACATTAAAGACTTCTTTCTCTCTGTCATTAGAAAGGTTGGATCACCTCTTATGTCACAGGTACAAAGGTATCCTAACTAACCTAAAAATCAGGGACTTTTTAGCCATAAGGAGCACGTTTCAGCCCCAGTGTGCTGCCCCAAGGCCTCTGTTCAAGTAGGAAAAGGAAGACACAACTGTGGCCTCTCCACATGATTGTGACTTGCAGCTGCACTGAAAGCTGTAGGACCAGTGGCCATTGATAGTAGTTAGAGAAACCTTTTGGAAGCTGTAATGTATACCATTTACGTTCAATGCACAGTTGATCTATGAAGTGAAGGAAAACAAAGGCAATTTAGATCCATCCGTCCATAAAATAGGTCACCAGAGCTGGATTAATATGGCACTAGTAAGAGCATAGGCAAGATGAGATAACGCTGGACTGTGATCAGATGGATGTATATAATTTCACGTAAACAATGGAAGTGGCTTTTAGTGGAATTTCGTAAAGAATGACAACGGATCAACAATGAGCCGGTTTCTAGACCATTTAATGAATACGCTGTGTTTAATATTGGGGATGGAAGTCTGCATATGCCTGTAGCTGATTCTAATTAAAGAATAGAAGGTTCAGCTAAAGAGCAGAACTAAGAAACGTGCATTCAAAGCATTAGGAATAGCCTACTCATTTAGTGATGCATTATTGTACTTCTATCTCTTGGAGATCTCTTTAGTTTTCTGAAGTTAAATATGATACATATGGGAAATAGATTGAAGTACATTAATTGCCTTATTCATCACACCATTAAAATTATAAGTCTTGCTGCAGACTAGCTGCAATGTCGTATTGTGTTCCTGGTACACATCACTAATAAAAGCACTCCTGCTAGTGGTATGCAAAATGTACTTTCCAAATAACTGTGGAGCGATTTGGGGCTCACTTACGCAACATATTGCTACAAACTATTGTAATACCCCTGGCACTCGCTGAAACTCATTGGGCTAGTGATGGAATTAATGAGGCTGGTGGTGCTGCAGTATGCTGAGCACGCTCCCCTCCTTCCCTGCTCTTTGTCTGCGGCGAGGCTCTTGTCTTTCCGAGCTGGCTGCCGTTCTGTCTCCAGGGCTGAGCCTGGGATCAGATAATGAACAGCATATCAGTGCGGTGGAGGGGGTAGGGGGTGATGGGAGAAGACTTATTATTCCTTCACTCTCAAACAAAACAAAATCATTGAACTGTCAGGGTCATTAAGGACCCTGGGGTTGTCATGGAAACGACCTTTGGGGGTTTATGGCTGTTAATGCATGAGTGACTGTCTGTATTATATGTGTGTGGAAGGGGTCACCGTTTTCTTGGTGGCTTCTAAAAAAAGCTGGATTGGATGGCTAATGTTCAGAAAGGAATCTCTGTGCGCCGTGGTGTGACTAACTATTTTGAATGTAGCCGACTTTGAAGGGGGAGACGGGAGCGAAAAGCTTTACTGACAAATATTTAGACAGAAAGATAATTACTCGTGAATTTTGTTTCAGTAGCAATGCAACTTTATTTCCAAGTTTCAGGAAATACAGTCAGATTCCCTCATCTTTTTAGGGCATTTGAAAAACAAAACCCAAACAAACAAAAAGACACTGAAAGCAAATATTTTTGCATCAGATTATTTCAGGATATCAACACAGAGCACTACCTGGGAACTGAACATTTTAGAGCTGTCACAGCCAGAGAGAAAAAATGTTAATGTATACAGCTAATATAATCTTCCTCTTACAACCTTGGGCAAGTCATTTAACTGTTGGTCCTGTTAAAGTCAACAAAAACCGTCAATTGACTTCCAATTCGTAATAACAATGTTTGTTGAAAATGAAGGATATTTGATTTTAAGAGTATGATTTTAAGGCTATAAGTACCCAGAAAGAGAAACATCAATTTTGCCTAATATTTTACACTCACAACTAGAAGTCATCCTGGAATTTTGCTTTATCAGCTGCTCTCTACTGGCTGATTAACAATTAGACAGTTACACTTGAAATTTTGTCAGAGACTACAATACTTGTCTCCATAGGAAGAGAGAAAAGGGAGAGGGGGACAAAAAGGCAGCAAAGCAGGGATAGTATTAACGATTCCCTTCACAGGCAATGAGGATAGCAACACTCAGAAGCCAGAAAGACTAAGGATGAGGAACATTGGTAGTAATTTTTTTAGTATTTTTATTTAATTGTATGGCACTTAATATCAATTCAGTTTGACTTTTCAAATCTTTATCTCTGCAAAAATTCTTTGTTTACAGAGATCTGGATTCTTCTCCTCACCCCTTCCACCTCCTCACTTGTTAGATAAATGAACATGATTGGCAGATTAAAACTAGAGTAAGACTTTTACCTAACCCATGGGGTAAAGGAGGAAGCCTAAGTTTGCCCATGATGAATTCAGTACCCTTAATTTCACAAATTTTTTTTTTTATTTGTCTCAGGAAAATCCCATCATTTTTCTTTACTCTCGCTCATCTTTTGTGAAGCAGAAATATTCACACTTCTGTAGTTCATGCACACCTTTTATTAAAGATCATAAGCTACTTGGGTAGTACATCAGAAGGCCTGCATAAAAAATCCCTGACAGCACGATCAATAACAGGATGCTAAACACGGCCCCTTCATCCTTATAACCCATCTTCTCTCCTATTTGTGCAGCCTCAGAAGTTTCTTAGAGTGGTTGGGCACAGCAAATACAATGAGAAAGTTGCTGAAGATCATAGTTTTATTAGTTGTGCTTGGTGTATTTCAGAAATTCTTTCTTGTAAGTGCACTGGTTGCAGCACATCTTTGTTAAATAGATTAAGAAGATAAAAGAATATCACTGAATCTGTTTGAGCTACAGCTGAGGTAGTTAAAGGAACTGTTTTTATTTATGTCAACGGTTGTGTTGAAAATATTTAATTAAACTAAGGGAAAAAGGTATTTGAAGAGAGAGTCTTACTAGCGTTTCTTTCCCAAGACTTTTTAGGGATCTCTGGATGTCAACTGCTAGAGTGGGATTTGAGGTTTTCTGGCCAAAATTCTCTTTGGTGTTGTGTTGCATTGTACTGAAGGAAAAATAAATTGTGAAAGCTCAAGATTTAATTTAGTCTAGCTCAGTGCCAAATTTCATAGAGTCATAGAATACCAGGTTGGAAGGGACCTCAGGGATCATCCGGTCCAAAAGTTCTTGACAAAAGCACGCTCTAGACAAGGTGGCCCAGCACCCTGTCCCACTGAATCTTAAAAGTGTCCGAAGTTGGGGAATCCACCACTTCCCTGGTTATATTATTCCAATAGTTGATCATTCTTAATGTTAAAAATTTTCCTTGCATCCAGTCAGAATCTCCACAGGGGTGATGACTTCCTATCTCTGCTGGTGATGCCCTTGTCAACGAAACCCAGCATCGTGTTGTCTGTCTTTGCCAGAGCAGCACACTGTTCACTCACATTGAGGTGCTTGTCCACCAGGACCCCAAGGTCCCTTTCCACTGAGCTGCTCCCCAGCTGGGTAGACATCCCCAGTCTGTGCTGCACTCTTGTTTTCCCAGGTGCAAGACCTTACACTTGTCCTTGTTGAACTTCTTAAGGTACTTGTTCACCCACTCTTCCAGCCTACACAGTTCTTCCTGCAGAGTAACTCTCCTCAAAAATATTTGATGTACATAATCCTTACTAGATAATTTTTTTTTTTACATTTATGGGGAGACAATTAGTATTTAGAGAACATCAGAAATCACTTAGAATCTAGACTCGCTCCTACTGTATTTTGTTATCTCTTATGAACATGGTTATAGAAATAAACACAGACATAAAGAGTTAAATAAATATCTCTTTGTCCACTGTTCTACAAGTTGCCATATATTTCAATGCACTAATTTTCTGTGGTCTCCTCCTGTTCCTGCTCTTTTGGGCAAATGTGGTATCTTTTAGCAGTTGAATAATTCAGAGAATAGTATATTGCAAGACTTATTTTGCTTTTATCAGTTACAAATTCCACTCAGACTTTAGTTAATAAGCAAAATTTAGTTTAGTAGGAGAATTTCAGTGAAGGACTCGCCAAGGGTAAAATTTGAATCAGGAGAAATTGGTTAGAGCCACAGCTAGTGCTGGTGTAAACTGAGTTAACTCCATTGATTTCTCCTGAACTGTGTTTATTTACACCAGTTTAGGTTCTTCATTGCTATTGCACTTTCATGGCAGCCAAGGGGAACTCCAAGGGGAACTTAGCACAGGAGAACCACACAAACCAACCAGGATCAAAAAAGGAGATGGTATTAATTTTCTTCCTCAGTCTACTGGGGTTACTTTTGTAATTACACCAGGTTCTGAAATGCCCTTAGATTTGTTCAGTGAATTGACATCAAATGCTGCATAATTCCTATGGTGTGGACAGCAATTGTGAGTTAATTTGAGGGGTGTAATGTTTTAAAAAAAAAGATACATTATGAAGAACATCGGGAATGACGGAATGAAAAAAGGCTCTTCAGCTCATTGAGGCTCATGTCTTTTAATATTGTTTTCTTTCAAATGCTACTAATTGTTTTTGAAGGACATGAGAGAATCCTAAGTTTTTCTGCTTCTGTACCATTTCTTGGTCAGGTAGCATCTGAAACATTATTCTTTTTGGGATAAGTAATTCCAGTGTCAGGTATGGAATGATTACTTTTCATTTTACTCACTGTTTTAAAATGTGTGCTTGGTCATCTCTCAGCGGCAGCCGTAGTCTTAAAATCAGATATATTTCAATTAATATAGTCCTTTTGATCCTTTTTCACCTTTCAGATTATAGAGATTGAGTACTATAAACTATCTATACTGTCATTGCTTTTGTTCCTACATTCAACGGAGTCATCGCTTAGATTCTCTGTACCTTCTCACATGTTGTAATATCTACTTTTGTACAGCTGGCTTGAATGGTTCATTGGTAATCTGAACAGAGTTTCTGGCCTGCTTCCATGCCTTTGAATAATGAGGACATTTAACTGTTAAGAAAATGTTTGTGTTTTGCATTTCAAGTGTTACTTTGCCGACATGCACTATAGGGGAAATCCACCTCACCCACACAAAGCCAATGTCATCAGGCTTTCAAATAGACTCTTAGTGAAGGCAGCGAGATGAAATTCAAACATCCCAATCTATAGGCAGGTCACAACAGGGTTATAACAAAGGATCTTGACATCTGTGATTTCATTCTTGTGGCTGGAAAAAAGGTTGGGGCCGCTCTGTGCTACTGGGCTCTGGTCCCCAGGATTCCTTCCTTAAGTTGCCTCCCTCCTGCCTCTGCCATGCCAATTACTCAGGTCTGAAATGAAGTTCCCATTTGTAGCATGCAGGATGTGTGAATTTACATAGTTTGCCAAATCATAATATCCTATCCCGCTCTGTTGTCTCCACAAGCTGATAGGAAGGGCCTTTGTTTTCATATAAACCCTCTGAACCTACCATTTGAATAAAACACTACTCTTAACAACTGAAAACACATTTCTTTTTAAAACTTGAGTATGTGGCAGAAAGTCAGTTTTTGTCCAAAAGAAACACAATTAGATGGACTGAGTCCATTTCAAAAATTACCTTTAAAGAGAATTTTGGGGTTTTTAAAAATTTTAATTTGCATTAAAAATGTTTACAGAAAACAGTACGGATGAAAAGCACACTTTCAATTCAAAGATTGGATTTTTTTTTTCAAAAGTCCATTTAAAATATGTGATTTACCAAAATCTTGTGAAATACCAGTTGAAACATGATGTGATATTCAACAGAGAATTTATCCGCTCAGCAATGGAATATCCAATCAGCGAGTATTTGTTATGATAATTTGAATTACTTTTAATCCAAAATATATGAGATCAACAAGTCCGTACTGAAAACCGGGGGTAATTTCTTCATCTATCTGAAAATAAATCAGTATCAGGGAAAACAAAGTGGCTAAATTGCCTGTATGAGTTCTGTGGTATAAAGCATTCCCTCCGGTGTAGCTGCGCGTGGTACAGCCTGTGAGGCAGCAAAAGATGAAATACCTGTTTCTGTGAGAAGAATTGCTGGATACACTTGGAAGACTCAGGGACCAAGGAGCAGAGATAGGAGGCATCTCAATTAGCTTAATTTAGTAGTATAACCACGTCACACAGATGGATAATTATTTCCTCACTGGTAGTGATCCATGCATCGGAAAGGCCAGTGGTAGCTGCCTGAAACCCAAGTGGGTCAACTCTCACTCATCATCAGGCTCTGCAGCGTAATTGCCTGGGACAGGTCATGGGGAATTTCTCTCTCACCTTATTTCTGTACTTCTCAAAATTCTCTTCACTCGTATTATCCTGAAAAACAAAATTAATTTAGGGGCCAATGTTTTTACTGTATTCTTCCTTTTCAAAGCCATTCACAGGAATTCTACATGCCACCTATTTTCAAAGTCCCAAGGCATCCCGATGCCTACCTTTTTTTTTTTTCCCTAACATAAGTGTTTTCTTTCCTGTTACTCCCTCTAGTACAGTACCTATTTCTTACCAAGGTTTTTATCTAAACTCAACCCTTGGTTCCCAGATTTCTCCAATAGCCTGTTTGAAGATGAGGGAAATGTGGTAGTTCTAATCTCTTTGGCCTTCACTACTGTGTTTGATATGGTGCCACATGGGAAACTATTGGTGAAGGCAGGCAAGATGGGGATTAGTGCAAGAACTGTAAAGTGGATAAGGCACTGGCTAAAAAGAGCTGACAGAAGGTTGTGCTGAAAAGGGAAGTAAGGCTACAGGTAGGTAGGTCCTCAAGGACCACTCTTAGGACTAATCTTAATATTTTCATTAATGATCCAGACACAGAAAATAGACATGAGGTAATGACAGCTGATTAGGAGTGGATAAAGTAGACATTGCCTACAAGCAGGAGGATAATAATGTCACAAAAGAATTGGTTGCTGATCTATATTAATAGAGGTGGGATTTAATTTAACGTTTGAATTGTAAAGCAAGAATTCATACTATCATCTAGAAAGTATACAAATGTGAACAACCAGGGAAGGAAAAACTTTTGGACTTTTTGGTTGATCACACTAGAACTATGAGTCACCAGTGCGATACAGTTGTGAAAAAGGTGTGATCTGAGGGTGTGTTTGGTAAAATAATTCGTATGGGCAAGCATCGATAGCACTGCTGTAACTTCAAGGAAGTTTTCTTTCAGTGGTGAATACATTGGTCTCTTAAGCAAGAAAGATGATTTGAAGCTGTAACAAAAAAGGTTTGCTAGGATGAACAGGGAAATGTGTATCTCACTCCATAAAATAAGGAAAGAAGCTTGGTTTGTTTAGTCTAGTAAAACAATTGCTCTTTCTGACAGAAGGAAAGGCCAGAAAAGGAAAAAAGGACTGTTGGTCTTTCAAGGTAACGCTAATACAAATACAACTGGGTGTCATTGTTTTACTATTCTGAAGCAGTTGTCCTAGAATGGTAAAGGGGTTAAAAAACTTTGGTGGCTTTTAAATGAGGCTGGGTTGCTTTCTGTTTGCTTATAGACTCATCTCTGAAACAAAGTCTCTTCAAGATCAGCACTATAACCTCACCCTACCAACACAAAGACTAACCATATGAAGTCATCAGGAGGGTTAGCAAACCAAAGCTTTGAATTTCTGTGTGTTTATAGCTTTCTTTACTAGATAGGAGTAAATAAGAGAGATAATTTCCAGCTGTAGTTAAGATACGGCTCAAATAGATAATCTGTTTTATATGCGCCCTGCCATATTGACATGAAAACAAAGGGGAATGAGAGAAGAAATGAAGGTTAGATTTTGAGAAGTCATTTAGAATGAATATTTGAATTAGTATGTTAAAGTTATGTTATTTATTCTCTTTGTTGCTATTGCACGACTTAGAATGCCAGTGAAAACATCATGCCTGTGTATAGAACAACAAAAAATCAGGGAAAGTATTCACTAAGTATGAGAAAGTGGGAATTGTTTTCTTGTAATAAATCTAGTAAAGCAGTATTAGAATTTGTGAAATGGTACCTTTTTTGTTCTCAGTAGTGGTTTATTTCTTATTCTTACAGCTTCCGGCCATTGTCATGTCCTCTCTGGTCAGTTGCTCTCTGTTGTGGACATGTTGATGCTTTCAGTCTTGCCTAGTAATGGAGGCCTAATAAGCCTGACTGGCCTGACCTGTTTAATAACCATATTTTTTTCGGCACCAGACCATGGTTCTTGCATCAGAGAATCTTTCCTATTTCAGTGAAGAAAGTTGAACATTTCTCTTTAATTTCCATTTAAAAACCGTAATGAAGACTGAAAATGGTGGTGAGATGTTAAAACAAACATAGGATTAGTGACAAAAAATAGCTAATCATCCTATTTAATTCAGTGGCTATAATAATGGTTTGTGACATCTTGAGGTTGAGTCTGGATAAGAGTCTTGAATGTCTTTAGCAATGGAGGACTGGTGAAGGAAGCAATGATTTCAATGGACACTGATTTGGAGCTGTGACAACAGCAGTTTTTTAAGGAGTTTTGTGTGCTGTTTGCTCCCATGCTAAACCAGCATATCTTCCTGATACTTTTTCTTTCCCTCTAAAATTGTAGCATCAATAAAAATTTGGCCTTACAAAGCCATCAAGCAAATAAGTGGGGGACTAATAAAATATATTTGAATTTGTATCCTTATCTAGAAATCTGCATGCATCGAGTCCTACTCTGTATTTTATTATGCAGAACACAAAAGGGATTGTCCATAACAATAGGGCTGAGTTCCATGGATTAAACCCCTTCCTGTTCCCCAAGAGGATAACAGATTAACTCTTTTCTTTGGACTCCCTTGCTGTTTTGAGACCAGGCGGCAGGGTTATCCCTCTGGTACCAGTCCAGTCGGTAGCAGCAGGTCAGCTGCGAGGGGGAAACGGGGCACACTCCCTCACTGCACGCAGGCAGCCCTGCTTGTTCACTGGGATGGAGCAACCAAAGGCAACCCTGCTGTGTTTGACAAAGCACGTAACCCCCTGAGGTCCAGGTCTCAGCAGGACAACAAAAATGAGATCACCGTCCTTACAGGTGCCTTGGCTGAATGCAAGACTGAAAAGGTGGGAACAGTATGAAAGCAAAAGGCTAGAGAAATGTCTTCAGTGGGAAGATAAATGTGGAATCTCATCAGCATTCCCGAGCTCAGTCCTCTCCCTAGGGCCCATGTTGGACTGCTCATGAGAAAAGAAGCTGTTCAACCAAACTGTTTAATCCCTGCTTCTGGGTAATTCAGAGAAAACTGTGTGGCCCAGGTGAGAAATAGCAGAGTTTTGTAAAGGTGCCTCTACTCTTGGTGCCTGATGTGACCAGTCACTGAATGCTGAGTGCGTGGTGTGGGATGGACCAAAGACATTGCTGTTTAAAAAACCCCACATGGATGATATTTTCCATACTGTATTTTCTTTCAAGGATTCTGAAGGGGTACCCATATACCTGCTGTGTACTAATGACTGGGTTTAACTTAGCTAATAGAAGCAGTAATAATTTGATTGGAGTGACTTTCCATCAAACTATTTTGGCTGATATATTAGCTTAGAAAAAAAGTATATCAAGACATTATGCATTACTAGACCAGCATGCTAAAATGGCTGTACTCTTTCTCTTGAGGCTAACTCACTCACAGCCAGCTCAGATTATTTGACACAGCACTGCAAGATAATATACTATAGCATCTTGAGGATCAGACCAGTCTTTGAACTATATAGATGGTGACTTTAATGTGCATAAAATTCAGTAATAAATTTCTATTCTCATGACTTTATTAGCTGAATATGTGAAAGACATGCCTTTGAGCCAGGGCGGGTGTCTGTTTTAGTTCTGTAGCGCCATGCCATCAATATAAAACACAGTATGATGAAGTCAAAACTTCCCTGAGGATGATATCCAGCAACATGGATTCATTAATTCAGGCCTCATACTGGATGGGAAGAGATTAACTTGGTAAGAACAGAGGTGCCAGATGTGTAACTTCTTGGCCATGTTTTAAAGTCTGTTCATTAGAAGCGAGAGTTAAAGGCAAAGTTCAATATTAATTTCTTAAGTCTCATGAAAAGATTTCTGGCTGGTTTTCTTTATGTGTTGTATGATTAAAAAAGACGTATGTAATTAAAAGTATTTTACATAAAACTATTTAATTACTTTATAAGGATGAATGTTGTCCTCTTGGGGCAAATAGTATAGGTTTCAAGCCTTGAAGAGACAACATACGTTTTGCTCATGTGTAAGCAAACATTGTGAACAAACAGAAATATCAAAGTCCTCCGATGAATAAATTTCTTCAGGGCAGAAGCTGAGACCTGGTCATCCTCAACAAATCAGTAAAGTTCCACTGAGAGCAAAGGCAGAACTTTCAATTTGGTGGTGGAGCCGTGGCCTGTGGCCTTTCCTTATTAATGTTGTTTCTACAGAATTCAATTTGGAGTGGGTGGCAAGTTTGTGTGCAGAGCAAATTATCATGCTCTCTCTGTCTAGCTACAGAATTCAACTCTGTTATCAAGTCTCTTCACTGCGAACATTATTTTCTGTTTTCCATGTTGTTCAAAATAATGTAAGCATCAAATCACTAGGAAATAGGGCTTATGGGTAGGAATAATGTGAATGGCTTGGTACTAACATTGTTTTAATTCAAAATACACTAAGTAACTACACTGTGATAATGGGGTTTTTTGTTTGTTTTGCAATGTATTTTAAAACATACTGGCTTTTCTGTACATGAGCAGGCTGGTTTTATTGAAATCTGGTGCTTTAATATATGCCACTGTTAGTAGAGCCGTAACGAATGAGCAGTTCTGGGTACCCATCAGTAAGACCATGGGCTGTGAGATCAGCAAGGCAGGGATGCTGAACGGTACACTTTGCTTCCTGCTTCCGCGGGGCTCCTGAGCTCCAGTGTGGTTTGAGACTGTACAACTGTGCAGTGCCCTTATGGGGTCATGAGGCTCATGAGAATGTTAAAATAATCCAGTAGCAGACAGACTGCTAAAGAGCACAGTGCCAGCAAACAGGTGACAGGTTCATGTGTGATTTACATAGAGTATTAAATGATTAACCCTGAGAGCCCTGTGGGTGATTACTCCGCTGATGAGTAATTTCTCATGCTGATTTGTGGGCCCTTCCTTTCCTGTGGCTCACTTCCAGGTGCCCTGAGCATCATTCCTTTGATGTTCTTCCTAGAGCCTAAAGATGTCCCAGTCCACTCTTGATTTTGTGCTGTGATCTCCATTAGTCCAGGCTGACCACAGGCTTGGAGGGAAGCCAGAGGTGGTGTGGCCAAGCTCCAAAGTGATCTGGTCACAGGTCATCCCACCATGGGCTCTCCGACTTGTGTGTGGGAAGAGTTACAAAATGGATAGGGAGTAGATCCTCCTGGTTTTGTTCTTATGAAAAGTAGCAGGCTGTTCTGAAGATAATACAAAAACCACAACATATTGTTCACATGAGCAGTTGTTGAGGGTCTGAAGACTTCTGTGAACAGACATTAATTTATGGTACCAGTTAGTTTTAGGGTGGCCCTGGTACCTGTCTGTTTTTTCTCTTTCAAA
Organism: Nycticryphes semicollaris; assembly: GCA_013400055.1. Classification (NCBI taxonomy): domain Eukaryota; kingdom Metazoa; phylum Chordata; class Aves; order Charadriiformes; family Rostratulidae; genus Nycticryphes; species Nycticryphes semicollaris. Next base: position 268,244 of record VXBJ01000748.1, on the reverse strand, counting down.
ACGCTAATTGAAAGTCAGTCTATTCCACAAAATTCAAATGGAGAAACATTACAAGTGACTTGTTTTTAAAGTTCCTGAAAATAAAGGTGACTGAGAAATTTGCCACTTAGTATTTCTTATTTCACAGCTTGATTTTAGAATGTCTTATGTGACAAAATGAGAAAAGATTTGAAAAATGAAGGTATTATAATAGAAATAAATGGTGATTATTTTTCTTTGGATAATGTTTCCTTTAATTTCCTAAGGTATGCTGGATTGCATGTTAATGTAACCAGATATTCCAGATCTTGTTATTATAACTGTAATGATTTACCCCAATAATTTGCTCCCAGTATGTAATCGTGCTTATATATATGGGTGGGTTAGAGCTAATTGCCACACGGTTCTTTTTATTAGGGCTATAGAGGTTAGTAGCCCACACAAGTTTATGAAAAAAAAATACACATTTACAAGCACGTTGATCTGATTAAGTCTGAGAACAGTCATTCTGAACATAAGTATGCGTAAATCTGTAAATAAATACACTTTAAAAGGAGTGATTTTTTAAGGAAAGTCTTCCATTGGTTTCCTTTGTGAAAAGGCCAAGTGTTTTTCAGTTGATAGTTTTATACAGACATATTTGCATTCTAACTTTTAATAGAGTAATATTCATCCCAGGAAGAAGCGTCAGTTGTGTTTACGTGTGTGTGTGTTTGATTCCCTCACAGCACAGATTTACAGTTGTAATGCATTCCATAGACTGTGGTATCAGCTGCTCTTGAATCCACCTATAAACTCTTGAATTTCTGCTGAAGACATACCTGGGAAGACCATAAACAGACAGTCACATTCTTTATTAAATGGATACTCTTTTACAAAATGAAGGTTATTATAAACTCCTTTGGCCAGTTACTAGCTTGCAACCTGAAGGCCACTTAGAAGTAGATCTTCTAAATTTCTAATAGATTTATTTTTCTGGGTTTTGTACTGTCTTTAAGGGCTTGGTTTAATTAAAAACCTCCTTACATTTACATGTGAATTTTATGTACATTAAGAAATAATTGCTTAAAATCAAGCCCATTTTAAATTTTTCATATCAATTGAAGACCCGTTAATGATATTTGGAATAGTAATACATGGAAGTGGATGAGGAATACCTTATGTGACTAGCATTTCTCTTATGCAATGTATGCTTTGGTCTTTTTTAAAGAAATTAGTGCCTTTGTGTATGTTTTTTTAAATTTTGTGTGAGGGATCTGAAAGAAAAAAATAGTAATAGACATCAAGATATGAATGTGCTTTATATGCTAAATATAGCTGGGATTAGAGAAGCCTTGCATTGTGTTTTTACAGCAATATTGTGCTGATACACCGTCGTACTCATAAGTTTTGCATACTAATAGACTTGTACGTTTCTAATTAGTAAAAATAAGCTCTGAGGTGAAAGATTACGATATGAAGTGAAAGATTACAATATTTATTATTATAATTACTGTTTTTTAATGCTGTAATCCTTTCTCAATGTCTCAGATTTTGAGTTGTACGACCCATTTGGATGTCCTTTGGCAAGCAGAATTCACTCGAGTGTTTTTCTCTTCATGCTTCTTCCCATGTATTGCCTTTTTTCTGTTTCAGACTTTATTCTGGCAAAGGCACATATGAGTACATTTTAGGTACAGAGAGTGCTTTCCTTTCTAAAATCCTGTTAAACAGTTTGTCTGTGAACCTGGATTCTTCCTTTTATCATTCTGGGGGGGTTAGTTTCAATCAGAAAATATGACCAGCGGGGTTGAAATAGTTGTCATATACTTTATGGGTGGTGTTTGTGTTCCTCTTCTAGCATCTTCAGACAGGACACGAGGGTTGAACTTCCATGCCTGAAGAGCAGGGCGAGTGCCCTGGGCAGGGCTGCAGGGCTCAGCCCAGCGCTGCCTCATGGGTTGGTCGGTATAAGCAATGTCAGGGCTGTCTCCAGTTGTTGATTTATTTGAGATTATGACTGTGAGCATATGTTGGAAGCAAAAAGAGACCAGAAAACACTGCTGAGAACCAGTGGGGCAGGAAGTGTAACTGTTAGGCAGGAGAGAAAAGGGCCAGTTGTGTTTCTGGAATGTAATTGCAGCATGTAATCGTCCCCGCAGTTACGAGGAACTGAGCACGTGTATCTGAGGCACTACGTAGTTACAAGTAGTTTCTGTTATTTTAAATACCTAGGTTCAGTTGTCTAATTATTTGATGTATCTGCACATGTTCTCTCTGGAGAAAGTACCCAAACAATTGTTGTTGCTATTGATACTATTAGGATAAATCCTCAGGAATACTGAACATCTGTATCTTTCTTGGGGGAACACCTGAGTCTGCAGGTGTTCAGCACAGGACAGGCTTCTGGAGAACTTAGTCTGCAGCCGGGACTTAAACCTTTTATATTGTCAGGATTCAAAGACATAGTTCTCCCCCAAGTCCCATCACACATTTGGAGAGAACCGTTTTGTAACACAGGATATATTGGCATTCCAGTTTCCAGGAAAATATGCTGCACATATTTAAACTACCTACTGGTTACCAGGTATTTTTCATCTCTCTGAGTCAGCAGGTAAGGACTGGATCCTGAGGAACAATTCACGTTCAGAATTGGGGTTGTTTTTTTTTCCCTCAGGAGGACAGTTAAGATGGTTAAAAGAGATTTATCTGAAGAAGAAACACAATGGCATTGAACACAACTGCTTGATTAGTCATATTAAGTATTTATCATTAAATAGAGGCAGCCCATGGTTTTTATTATTGTTTTGAAAAGCTGCACTCTGGGAGGTACTAGCCAGTAATTGGGAATGTGTGCAAACAAAACATATATCCAACTTGAGTTATTTGTATGACAGCAGTAGAAAGATTATCATCATAACATCCTTCACAGAATATTTCATATCAGGCAGCCTTCCACAGCTGTAGTTCTCAATCTTTATTAGATCTATTATGCAAACACAGAAGGCTTCTTGAGTCAGCAGAAACTCAGCAAGCTGCTCTGTGTTGTTCATGCTGCCTTGCAAATCACTTGCCCTAATCACCTAAGAGTTGATTAAAGTGGAGGTTGATTGGTTAATTTGCTCTCAACCTTGGAGAACCCGCGAAATTGATTATTATAGTAGTTACTTAAGATATGTGGCACGTCATTCTTTCCTAGTGTTTAGCTGTATTCTAAAGACAAACAAGAATTTATGAAAAAGAAAAGAAATCAAAACAAAAGAACAAGAATTTTCCTACTAGGCATTTGTTTATGTTGCTTGTAAATCAAACAAATTTTCATTAATATCCCTTCTTGAATACTGCACGACAAGGTTCCTCTGACTAATTCACAGAAGTTACAGAAAGTACAGACATGAAGAGAATGATGAACAAAAAGTTATTCTATCTATTGCTTTCTCTATCTCAGAGATACCTCAGTTTACCTTTCTAATATTTTCTTCTCTATAAAGAGTTAAAATAATTGAAGACTATTGGGAAAACCTCCCTCTTCCCCCACATACAGTAATAGCAAAGATAATCTAGAAAATACCTGATGTCCTGAGGGAAATGATGGGAAAGCTATTAACGGGGTGGAGTGCTGCTATCCTGGTTCCAACTTTCTAGAAAAATTTTACAGTTCCCAGCCCTGCCCTGGTGATGAAAAGGGAGAAAAAGGGCTGAGTAGTTTCCCAGCACTGCCCTGAAAATGTCTGTGAATGCTGACAGGGCTTCATGGTCTCACACGATATATTGTATGTTTCTGCTAGCCAAAGATGGGAGTAGCCGTAATGAAAACAGGGTAATAATGCTTGAAGGATCAAAAGTTTGGTAAAGGAGAAAATATTTATAGTCCTGCCTGTTGTTTTATCCTTTGGCTCTAAGTGCTTTGGCTGAATGAATAAATAATGCTTTGTTTATAAGGCAGCTCTTTTTGAATTATTTTAATAAAGCATTTGACAGTCTCTCAGAGGGGAAAAGCTTTACAGGTAGTAACACAGATGAGTTTATGAGCCAGAGATGCAGCACAAAGATCTGCTTCCAGAGTGACTGGTCAAGGCAATGGCACCTCTCAGGAGAAGGGCTAGGGTACAGCTAACATGGTGAGGAGAGAGTTGAAAGCACAGGATGCCCTCTCACATCTGTTTCTTCCTCTCCTTGGCAGAGAAGAAAGCATTATGCAAATATATTTGGTCTCTGCATATAAAATTGCTCTGTTTTCTTCCTGGCTCAGGCATCTTAGTAGAACTTAGCAGAATTTACACTCTGCTTTCACAGGCAGGAATAATCAGAAGATCAATATTTATGTGGAGTAGGCCCCAGTACGTGGGGTGTGTGGCAGCTTCCTCCTTGGTGTTTCGTCAGTCCCTCGCCCACTTGCACGTTAAGTGGGGCCAGAAGGTCAGGGTCTGCCCCACAGTTCCCCAAAGCACTACCTCACATCTGAATGTGTGGTGTGGGGTGACCCTGGCTGGACACCAGCTGCCCGTCAAAGCCACTCTGTCCTTCCTCTCCCCAGCTGGACAGGGGAGATACAGTGAAGACACAGACAAGGAGACCACTCAGCAATTACCCTCATAGGCAGAACAGATTCAACTTGGCGAAATTAGTTTAATTTATTGCAAATTAGAAGTCAGAGTCAGGTAATGAGAAATAAAGTCCAAATCTTAAACAACTTTCCCCCCAACCCTCCCTTCTTCCTGGCCTTAACTTCACTCCTCATCTTCTGACTGCAGGCTGTTCCCTGCTGCCTACTGTAGCATCATATGCACAGTTTCACTTACCCTCACTGGTTTCCTGCGTGCGTTTGTTGAGGCAACCACTGCTGTCTGGCAGCATTCATTGCAGTTGTTAAAAGCCATAAAAATATAAGAATTTCATGTGAGTGCCGCCTTTTTATAGTCGCTGTCTGCATCTTCCTTTCTGCATACAGTTGATTAATTCTTCTGTACAATGCCTTGAGGAATTAGTGTGTGAAGTATCCCGTCTGATAGATCTGCTAAGTGCATTTGTGAAGACATCTTCAGGCAACAGCATTGTCATACGCTGCAGTTATAGAGGGTATGTCTTGGGTCCTGTCCTTACTGGTAAACAATCATGTCTGCGTATTTCTAAGTGACTAATTTCTGCCTGAGAAGAGAGGTTTGTGGAAGGCCGCCAACAACTGTTGTGCTAAAATTATACACACACACACACAATTGTTTGCATGCTTTACATCTTCTGCTTATTTCTTTGGTGGGTAAATAGGTTCCTATTCAGAAGTGTATATTTTTCCTTTTTATGAATTATTCAAAAGAATGGCGGGTCTGGGGGGAAGGACCATTACATGCAAATCCTTGGTCATTCTAGTCAACTTCTTTTAAACATCGATACCTTGCAAGAGCTGCATATTCTCAGAACCCCAGTTTTTTAAAGATCAAATCCAAACTGACTAACCTGCAAGGAGTGGCAGTTTGCTACCTGTAGCTTTAAGCAAGCAAAGCAGTACATTTTCATTCTGAACAGGTACCATCTCCACTACTAGATACAGCATTTTCCAGCTGGGGTCCGCACTACCAGTTGATTAGAGGCTTTTCATGCTGCTAAAGGACAGTGAATTGCTGTAGATCAAATGTTAGCAATAAAGACAGATGACCTCCTCTACTTACTGGGATGAATTTGGAAAGGGAAAAGCATATACATTCCATAAACTGACACATCTGACTGTCAGAGAAAAAATACACACGTGTAACCACCTTTCAAATGGATATTTCTAAGCAGATATTTTTAATCACCTATTTTTGCAGATGGATTTTTTTCTAGTCAGTAGAATACACTAGCACAATCCACATTTTTTGCTCATACTCTGGCACCTCAATCGCAATTAATATGGCTAGCAGAGAGGGAGGAGAATAGACAGGACTTTAAAACACCTATATCCAGGCACAGATGGATTCTGTACATTAATTTACTTTCTGTTGTCCCTGGCCAAACAGGGAAGCAAAGACTAATATTGCAAAGTTTTTTTTATATCATTTCCAGTTTACAAGAGGTTCCCAATGGAGGAATGACCTGTGCTCTGAGGAATGAAGCTTGACAAAATGCTTATTATCTTTACATACCTTTAGCAGATTCTCTGAAATAATGTGTAGTCCACAGGTTGAAATTGCTTGAGTCGCCAGTTTTGCCTATATTTGGGCTTTGGAAGCAATGGTTCTGTAAAACCCCTGAGCTTTTTTGACGCTGTGCAGTGGCAGCAGGATAAGGGCTCCCCATAGAAGGTGTATTTTCAGGGAATGGTTTCCATCTACTTTAAGAGCATTCATGCTGTCAAAGCATTATTAGCATAACTGAGAAGCAGACCTGTAATCTTAGTGCACAGTAAGCTCACTAAAGAACAGAAAAAAAGTGAACACCGAAGTGGTAGCACTTTGCTGTATTTCTTCACTTAACACACAGCAGCAGCTTTGCCTTTCTAAAATTGTACTGGAGCTGCAGATTCCTTACAAGACTTTCATGTTGCCAGTAGAGAGTGCGCTTGATGGTGTTGGACACCACATAGAAAGAAACAGACAGACTCAGGTCTCCCTTGTAAAATAAGATATACAGAAGGAAGACATGTAATCAGCAAGCAATACACAGGGCAGTGCAAACAAATCTCAGGTGAGATCCGTGGCCTAGGTCTCAGTTTGGGTTTTTTGTAGTTAGACAAAATGGAAAGGAGAGTGGGTAGAGAGTTTCAAAGAAGAGGATCGCTCTAGATATTCAGGTGTTGTGTATGAATGAGAACGTGAAAGGGATAGGCGTGGAAAGTAATTCTTTCTTGTGTGTTCTGGGTGACTGGGTGATCTTCAGAACAGAGTGTATGAACACTCCTCATCTGCCTTGAGTACAAAGTCCAGCAACTATGGCTGATGCTAACTAGCCCTATGCTAGCTGTAGAGAAATATTAACTAATTAACATGTCATTTTAATCATTGTTTAAAACAGGGTGTAGGCTAAATTATTAAAGAGTAGCTATTACGTCAGTCAGTCATCCCATTTTATTTCTATTCATGTATGAAGCAGAAGGATGCTAATCTAGTAGCTTACAATTATTATATCAGTAATGTTCATGTCATGCTTCGAGGATACAAGAAGAATGAATTCTGCTCACAATTTTTTAATACTCTATTACTGTATGGAACCACAAAGCATGATCAACAGAGATGGGTTCTTATCTGGTCAAAAATTATTTGACATAATGCATTTTTGTATAGGAAAATGTCAGCTCGTTTAAACATTTTGCAGAAGCACAACAATTTTGATGGCGTTTCTTTAAAAGCTGGTAAACTCACTACTAAAATACTTCATTTAGACTATTTAAAAAGTATGTTTCCCTTTGAAATGAATATTTCTATCATTTTTCTATAGACTAAGATATATAATTTTATCAAGTCAAATGATAATGGAATGAATTGAGTTTATGACACAAGCATATTTCTTATGTTTCTAAAGTCCCAGTATGATGATGCTTCCTACGAAATGTAGCACTGATGAATTATTGTAGGAAATCTAAGCAAAAATTCTCATAAAATGGAAAATCCAGATTTCACAGAGCTCTACTAGCGAATTTTGTAAGCAGCTCAGTGTGGTACCATGTGCTTAGATGGCAATAATCAGCTTCACAAACATGCACTGGAGAACATTTTATTGTGTGGCATCTTTGTAGGAAAGGATCCATGCCTTCTAATAGCTCCTGAATGAGTCTGAATCAGCATTGTGTTAATTTCCTCCACTGGAAAAATGCAGATCTTGTCTTGGAATGCGTAAGAGTTATCTTCTGTAAAATACATTAAATAAACCTTACATTTCACCCTGTGCCAATAAAGGTTGGGCACTGCATCTCTGGGAAGGTGTGAAGTACTTAGAGCAGCTCCAGATGAAAGCAAGGAGAAAAGTGTTGAAGGAGTGAAGGTTTAGGTTGTGATGTCTGTAGAAGACAGAATAAGACATGGATACAGTGTTCTGGTATGTAAATGTTATTTTAAAAGAGAAAGGGAATAATTTTTTTTTCAGAGAATAATTTGTTTTACGGTCTAGAAGGAGAAGTAATAGGCGTAAATTAATGCGAGAGAGGTTTAGGCTGTAACTACCTTAGCAGGTAATTAGGCACAATAGGAGCTTGGCGGTAGATCTGAACAGTTGGTAGTAAAGCATTTATGTCTACACTAATGCACTTTGGTGTTTTCCTCTAGACAAAATTTAGTCTGGTCCCCCAGAGTGAACATCCCAACCATCCATGAAGTTTGAAACTGCATAAAGAACGAATCATTGGTTCAAAGCCCTATTTTCCTCATAGGTGTTGGTGCACATTTGATGTGCACCTGTAGCAGATTTTTTGGTTTAGTTTTCTCCAAATGGATTCTAACTTATGAGCACCAAAAGCGCTCTGAGGACTGAAATAACACACAATAATGACTTGAAAACTCTCCTACTGCTCTGAACCAAACCACTAGCGTGAACAGCTTGCATTATGTTATATACATAATGCGAACTTCTTACTTGTGCTAGTGGCTTTGAATCAATGAATGAGATTGATGCCTTATAAGAAGTTAGATGTATTTTTCAGGTATTACAGAAGTATAGCTTTTTATCCCAAGGTCCTTTCCACTACTGTTTTCTGTGCTTACATCGCATAGACAATATTTGCTAACCAGAAAGAGGGAACTGGGATAGATAAACACTATAATTGAAATGTCTAAGGGAACACTGGCCTGAGTGTAGAACAAGATATTTGAGATATGAGTAAATTAAACCTACTGTCGATTATACAACACTGGTGCCCTGTTAGCATTCATAAACTAGTTTCATAACTTTCTCTTGTCAAAAATTGACATTTTAAAAGTTTTGTTGAGATGTTTTTTTCATTTTTATTCCTAACATCAAAATGGAAAATGGATTTCTTAGAGTTACAATAACAAAAACACCAAAAAACTTTAAGCGAAAAATTGCAAAAAATTCAGCCTACAGCAAGTATTTGATAGCTTATAAACCCATAAAAATGGTCTGCTGATTTCTAAATTCACTCTTTAATTGAGTGACATGAACTTTAATTAATTAAATGGTTGCTTTTATTTTTAGCTGAATTAGGATATTAAATGTTTCCATTTTCAAGAAAATGAAACCAAATGGGGCACTACAAAATGCTAAAATCAATGTATTATTTTACTCATATTGCTTTTGATTTTTTTTTTTAAAGTTTCCAATTGCTATTAAATGCTCAAAGAGTAGCTACTTCCAAACAGCCTGTGGTAACAGATGCACTGCAACCAAAATGAGAAATAGCTTGTATAACATCCTGTGTTTACAACAGCCAGTCCCAAAATTATATTATTCTCACCCGGAGGCTGGGAACATCCTCTTGGAATTACATGGTATAATGTTACTATATTAAAATATTAAGCCCCCCAAATTTTAGTTGCATTTATTTCTCAGGCTTTACTGGCTTCCTTCAATAAGTTGCAGTTTTAATTTCACCCTCTTTTAACCTTTATCCATGTCATACTCAGACATAGTTAGACCGAGTCCCTTTTCAAATAAAGAGACAGTTCTGCAAAAAAATTTATAAATATATTTTAATCAATTAGCCATAGTTCATGTCATTCTATTAACCATTAGTTAATCTAACTTAATGATACTATGACTGAATAATCATTTTGTATGGTGATTTTCTGAGTTGGGATATATTTTCACTCTAACTAGTTGAATCCAGGATATCATTTTGAAATTTCGGAAACTCCTGGATTTGAAATTCTGATAGTGATTGTGTGATGTGCAGTCAAAGAAGGCAAAAGCTATTAAATTCAGTGGCTGGCTTTATTTGTCTTTCTCAATGGCAGAAGGAGGGTGCTAGAATCTTCACATCTCCGTGTTGACATTGCTTTTAGTATGTCTTGGTTTCTGACCCCATTGCTGTCTGTTCCTCTTAGATGGGGAACTATAGGTCTGTGCACCACTTCCTTGCATTCTCCTTTCCAGCTGTATGAACCATAGACACACATTCAAATCTCCAGCGGGTTATAGCCATCTGATTTCAAGTTAATGTCTACTTATAATATAAAAGTCAGTAATGTATGCATCTATGTGACCTAACATGACCTCAGTACAGCGAGAACAGTTTTTAATGGCCAATGGGACCTTCCAGGTTATGTTTCTGGCTGCACTGGTATGTAAAAGAAAGTTCTGTCACGATTTTTCAGTGCCGTGCAGCTGATTACATTTTTCTGCAATGAGTGCCATTTGGGGTAGGTATTATCACTTATATGCCCTGAGGCATACGTCAAAGGCTTGTTTCCCAGGTAGCTGATTTTTATTTTTTTTTTAACTGATTCTTTGTAGAGGCCTCTACATAGTCTAGAAGCATGAAAGAAGGATTACTGATCAAATTTCTAGAATATAAGAGTAATGATCAAATATGGTATAGTCAAAGTTACAAGATCTTAACAGTGGAACATTAAATAGCAGGTTCCCATTTGGGAATACTGAGTAACATTGAGCCCATGTAGCTTTCTTTGTCAACAGAACTCCCAGTTTAGAGAGGCATGTGTCAAATTGCTAGAAATCTAGGATATATGCCCTTTTACACCACTTATGTTCCCTAATTTTCCCCAAAATCTGGCTTTATTTTTGTCACATTGGAAGAACTGTGTCTCCTCTACTTAGAAAGATGCTGAAAAAAAGTCAGCTATTCCTCTGATCCGGTACTTCAGAATCACAGTGTTTTTAATCATCTATTTCCAGCCTATATATACCTGGTTAGCAACCAGCTCCCCTTTGCTTCCCGTCACATCCAATAGCACTCACTTCTTTTCAGCTGCCATGGGCAACTTTTGAGGCTCTTTTTGTTGCTGCTTCTTGTCAGAAGCATAACCATTTATGCCCAGAGAATGCTTTTCTCCTAGGACATGCTGCCTGAGAATATTAGCACCCAAAATAGCCCTTGAGAAGAAACTTTCCTGTTCCTGACATTCCTAAGCTTATTTTTGAGTTGCTGGTTCAGGTGAAGAGTTGCTTGCACACACTCTCCAATAGCGATTAATCACTTCCACAGAAAGAGCAGTAAATAAAATGCATTTGCACCGTGCACTCACACATCTCATTATGGATAAGCTTAAGAAAACAAAACCTAAACAAGATATATTCCAGCAAACCATTATTTTGACAACTATAGCAGAAAAAAGCTGCAGAAGAAATAAAGCAAAATCAGTTTAAGAGCAAATCGGACCCCAAATTCTAGCTGTCACTTAAGCTCTCTAACAACAATCACAATACAGGCTGATGGGACTCATTTCCTGGATGCTGCCTCTCAGAGTACAGTTTGATCTTACCTCTCCATTTATATAAAGAGAACTTTTACCAAAAATTAGTGGATATGACATTAAAACGACATCATGGCAACCCTCCATTTCTTTCCTACTGTATAGGAATCTGTGAAACAGCAGCTTTAATTGGCTCTTTTGAGACCCTGAGAAATTAATGGAATTTTCTTCAGTCTTGTATAAGAAGGAAATGTTACTTTTGAAGTATAATACTACTACTTCTTTTCACCTATCTTTACTTTTTGACTGGGAAATCAATGTGATGAAAAGAAACTCCCAGGACTCATATTTTGCAAGTCAAAGAACAAAGTTGGTTTTGTAAAGACCACATATGACCTATTAATGCAACAGATGATGGGACTGAGGCACAGGTGCAGGTCTCCTCCTTACTTGTAAGCACACAAGCCCAAGCACACAGACACACACACATTATCCATGTCTTTTTATACTCAGCCTATCAAATTCTGCATCTCTTGGCTGTACTTCAGCTGCTTATGGAAGTGCACCATAGCATACGAGGAAGACTCTTATTTATTCTCTCATCAAAACAGGAGTAAGTCCCTTCTAGTGCTCCCCAAATATTAGATTAATGGTGAGGGTCAGCAGAGGTGAGCAGACTCAGCAAGGCAATCTTCCACCTTGGGTCAGAAATTTGGCTATTGGTATGTCTAAGGGAAAGGCCTGATTCCTTTGGAGGTAGAGCAGGAAGACTCCCAGTGCTCNCCCCCCATCCCCCTGAAAGCTGAATTTGGCAGTGGGCAAAGGCCAATGCAGAAGGCAGAGTTTCAGCTCACATCTTTCGCATCCTGAGCAGCAAACTGCCCCTTTCAGCAAAGTAGTTAAACACATGCTTATATCCTATTGACTTTCTAGCACTTAAACATATGCTTAACAGCTTGGCTGAATTGGGGTAGACTTAAGCAAATGATTAAGTGCTTTTCTGTATCAGGTGTCAATGGAAGGGGGAATATTTGCCTGCTCTGCTTTTAATCTTCAGTCTTACTGTTCAGGACTTTACATAGACAATTCTGTGTCAAGCAACCTCTCTTTGAAATACTGTGTCCTCTTACCAGGTGTATGTATGTTTTTGTCTGGTTAACCAGCATGAGGTATAGTGCGGGAGGCAGACTGCTTCTCACTTTCCTCCTCCTAGCACATTTCTCCGGTCGCTTCCATTGAGTTACTTTTTTTTATATATTGATTCTGGAAGAAAGTATTGACTGCTTGTTTCAATACTGCCCAGCATAGCTAGATGTAGCAATTTAGATCTCTTAAGGCAGAAATGAGCAAACTCCCACTGAGACAGCCATCCATTGATTAACATCAAATACTCACAGCCTTTAATGTCATTCTGTACCTAGACTCCTATATTATTAGCCAGTGTCTGGTTCAGAAAACACGGGGATATAAATCCAATTCCATTTTTACCCCCTCCCAAGAGAAGGAGATTCAGAGTTATACCGCAATCCACCCGAAGCGTAAATCTGCAACTGAAGCTTAGATGCAGGGTATCAGACAACAATTTTCTCGTTCAAGCTGTTGAATTGCTTTCCACGGGTGTCTCTTTCATTTTCCCCATCATCATGCAAATGGCTGACTATTGGGTAATACAGCCTGCTTTTTACATCTGAATAAAAGCTTCCTACTCTGTGCTTTGTTTCCTGGTGAGTATGGCAATCATAAAAGCATTTCTTTTCATGGGCTTACCCACCAAAGTAACTGGAGGGCCTTTAGGAAGGGGCTCACCTTTGATATTTTTTAGAACAGTATGAGATGGTTTGGCTATTCTGATTTGATCTGCACCAATTTACCATGATTAATCAGCAGGGAAAGGCACTAATGAACTAGTGGCACATTCCCTAGCTCCAAAGCAGGTATTGCATAGCAGGGTTTCTGCTGTCTGCTAGTGAAATACCACTGCATGTTTCTAAATAACAAAGATTTTCATTGGGGCTGTGAGTTGATTTACTTTTTTCCTTATGAATTATTTGATTAATTGGACCTTTCCTGAAAAGAATCTCACTGCTGGTTTTACCAATGTAAGATCAACTTTTCCATAAAGGACCTATACACCTGGGATTATTTTCACCATGAACGTCTCAGCAGCTTAAACTTTCCCATGGTTTGTATGTAGACAAGGAGCTACAGATGGCAACCCGTGAGACTGAGCTGTATTAGCCTTAAAAACTGTGGGAACTGTTTCTGGGTGTGTGTTTTACTAAAGGCCAAGAGTCAACACAACGAATATAGCTTCGAACACTTTTTGAAAGGGTTGGTTTTAGTCCATTCTCTCTCCTTGGGGGTGACATGATTGCACTATATAGGTACTTCATAGGAGTAAACATCACGGAGAAGAAAGAGCTAACTAAATCTTGCCATGAATTAAAATAGGTTGGAAATTTGAAGAGGCTTTTACTACCTAAAGTAGAGGTCTTGGAACAGCCTTGTAGATGGAACAAAACTGATGAGTTTTATCCATAAACTGATGTCTAATGATCTTTGTCAGAGGTTGGTATCTTTATGAAAAGGGCAATATGAAATGGGTGCTAGTATCTGGAGAAACAGGATTTGATGACCCAGAAAGCCATTTGCATGAGCTTTGTGTCCAGTGTATATGATATTGAAGTGATATTCAGGCAGCATAGCTTGCAATTAAAATATCTATCATTTGATTAATAGGTGTTGAGTTGTTATGCACTATATTTCAATTATATATGTAATATGCTTATATAAAAAATACTCATGGTATACCTATACCTTTATATTCTAGTCTCATACCTCATTGCATACAGGCACAGAAGTTTTGCCTGGATGCAGGAAATGGTAAAACCTCGACCCACGGGTTCATAATCGTAACTGATAGCAGGTTCTGTAACTGCATCAGCTGGAGGAAGGGGAGAGCCAGTGAGAGGAGTGGGCCAATTCCTGCTGCATGGGTAATGATGCGTGTAGTGAGTAACGACCACTGTGGCTGTGCACCTCTGGGTAGTCATCCAGCCTCCTGAGGGTCTGGAGAGTCCGTCATAGGAAACATACGCTGTCTCCCCTGGACCAGCATTGCAGAGAGTATATGCAGTGTGCACTGCATGGTGGAAGAACACTCTTGGGGTGGCTGTGAGCTGGGGAGACATTCTTGCTGCTGCTCTTGTGCCTTGACTGAATGTGTATATGACAGGGCTCTGAGTCATATATGTTATCTCAGCTGCTGGTTTCCCAATCTCATTTTGCCTTTCATAATACTAACCAGGCTAGACTGCTTAATTAACATGTAACCCCACACAGTCACCAAGTTTAATGGAGCAATGGATCTAGGCAAATTCAGCCCCTAGGTTGCTGATTTGAATCAATATCGCTTTGTCATTAACTCTTCTGAGTTTTATGGATTTAAATACTTTCTTCTCCAAATGTAAGTGGTACAGAGATTTTAGTATTATGTATTTGACTAATTTATTAGTCAGCATGGCTAGATTTCAGCTGAATATCAACAGAGCAAAATGACGTAAACCAATCTCTCAGAAAATCTGTTTACTTTTCAGGGGACAAAATGTGGGAGATCTTCTGTGAGGGAGATTGTCAGTGACATAGACTGAAGAAATACTTTACTAACAGAATATTTGCAGACAACTCTAGTATTTAGACATGCGCACAGTGCAATGTTGCTTTACAGTCAGGTACCATGCATAGATTCTGGCTGGAGATGGGCCTGGAAAGAGTTAACACTCCCCCTGACTGGGGGGAAGTCCACAGCTGCATCCCCTAAGCACAGGGATTTCCAGCCTCTGGGCTGACCCAGCTGTCAAGAATTAAGTAGTTCCTCAGCACTCTGTAAAAGGGAGGTGCTCCAAGGGTTTGGTTTGGCTCATATTAGGGGTTAGATGCTTTGTGAGGGATGGCAGGGGAAAACGTGAGCTAAAAAGAAAAGCATCCTCCTTTTCTTGCTTTTTTTCATCTGTTATTAGATTCAAACTTTGAACAAAGTTCTTTCAGATTTTCATTTTTAGCTTCTATATATGAACGGACAGGGTGTATGAGGATGGTTGTTAGCAGTATTAAGCAAAGAGCGTTTTTCTCAAGTCTTGTTTCTATGAGGGAGTAAAAGTTTCCCAGCCAATTGCCCTCTTAAAAGCTTGGGAAGTCAGGCTCAGGGTTACTTCTGGCAACTGTGACTTGTCATGTAACTTTATTCTAAGATGGTGTAAAATTGGGTACTCTTTCTCTCAAACTTACTCCTCTTCTACTTTTGGTCTAAATGGTGTCAGGCGTAATTCTCTAAAAGTCGATTAAAAAGGAAGCTTCTCCTCTATTATGCAATGTTCCATTAGAGGCAGTAAAGTTATCTAAGGAACTATGAGAAAGGCTGAGGAGGGGGAGAACTTGGTGGTCATTTCAAAGATTAAATCTGTCTGATGAATTAAAAATAGCTCTCAGTCTACACAGGGAGGTTATACAGTCTGTAACCAACTTGAGTAGTACAGAAGCTTTATCATTATTTGATCAAAGGCATTTTACAAGCAGCATTAGAAAGTAGACCTGTTAGTTCCTTTCAGGCTCTAGCATTATTTGGCTGTGGTGTTTGTCTTGTGCTACCTGAAAAAACAGCTCCAGCTCTGCTGAATCTGGACCTTCCCAAATGGGCAATCGCATAACTCTAGTAGTTTTGAAAGTAAGGATTTCTTTATCAGGCTTAACAGATTTGCATATCAGCTATGTGAGCTTAATTATTTTATAAGAAAAAGTGGGCAACTGTATGCTAGGAATAGTAACGATAGCCTCAGGCAACTCTGTTTACCCAAGTCTGTTTTTCCCCAAGCTGTTGTTCTGTCAGATTTTTCTTCATCGCCATAAGAAGTACATCTCTTATGCTTGTTTTGAGATAAGACTTTTATTCTGGGGCAAAAGAGAATGTCTACATCTTCATATATCCCTATTTTTTATTGCTTTGTGTCTATATTCACTATTATATGTGTCTAGATAAATATGGAAAGTTTTTCTTGGATTCTGCTTTATCCTGTGCAGCACAGACATCATGATCCTGCAACTAGAGCCTCGGTTTGTCTCGGTGGTTGAATGTTTGATACCAGAAATCCAATTTGATTGTGCAACAGGTTCAAAATAAAAATGGCATCTGACAATACTTTTAATACTCTTTGAACAAGCAGCCAAAAGGGGCAAGAGAAGCCATGCAGACCACAGAAGTTAATGAGCCGCTGATGTACAGAAGGTGGCTTCTCCTTGCACAGCCCACATGGAAGCTGCTGGTTGACCAGGAACACTCACAGTTGCCTCCTGCTGCTTGCTAATGGTCCTTGGTCATACTAGCATCTCTTTATTGAAATGGGTAAACCAGCAAGGGTATGGTAATACTTCAAGAGAACAGAATCATGGATTCTGGCAGCGCTTAGCATTTTGCCTCTCTTGCTTATGATGATTCAGATATTTTTTTCTGACACTATAGAGATTTTATCCCTCCACACTTTAAGGATACAATAAAACAGATCTTTAATTTTTTTTTTTTAAGTTTCTTTATAAGGTGCGAAGAGGCCTTTTATTGAAAGGAACCTCACAGTACCTCACAAAGCCACAGGACCTAGTTTTAGAAGGCCAGACTAAGACTATATCTCGTGCTAGTAGGCTGTAAGTTGGAACATGCACCAATATCTCAGAACCATATGAGGTAGACAGGCCAACAGGCTTTACAAAACCACTCATGTTAAATGTTAGTTCTGCTAACTAAGCTGTTGCTTACTGGCTGAAACTGCCACCTTTTGTATCTTTAATTAGTAAAGAATGGCAATTGCTTTCTTCACCACAGGACAGTGAAATATATTTTATAAGGCAAATAGCAGCTGCAGGGTATGGGCTTGGTTATTATAAAATAATCATGCCCGCAGGGATCAGGGAGGCATTTGGTTCTGCTTTGTGCCTCATAAGAACCGTAGGGTGCAATTGCTGTGTGATGGGAGCCTCCCTGTCATTTTACATCATTTAACAAATTCCACTACATTGTCTTCAAGCTCTGCCTTGCAGTTATTGCAAAGAAACCTAAATTTCTGCTGTACTGACTGCATCAGCAGTTCACCTCCTATTTGAGTTTACTTCTGTTATCAAAACTGCACAGGACCGTTGTCTGTCATGCGGGAGGATAAAAGATTATATAGTTGTGCAATTTAATGTCTGGATACTGTTAGGAGGGCAGTTCTACATTTCAAAAGGTACCTAAATTGAGCAGATCATAGTCTAATTCATTACCACCTTAATCTGAAGGATTGCCAGTTGTCCCATTCACACCATACCTGTTTTATACAGGAAACGATTAAAGTGCTCCCTTCTAGTATTACGTTATGATCTTGCCTCCTGTATTTCACAATCCATTGTGCCTTACATGGTTAAGTGTAGTTAGTTGAGTAATTTGTTTATTTTAACTTGTACTTGAGCAGTATGTCTGTTCAAGGAAGGCTTCCTGTCTTCATTGGAGCATATCAAGTCAGCCTTTTCTGGCCATGGTAGTTTATTCCTACAGTAAATCTTTATCAGTGGTCAAGGTTTTTGACTTTTAGCCACCTAAATATTGGCACCTTCATCTTCAAGCTCTGTAAAGCCTTTTCTTTGCCTTTACAAAGCCGTTGCAATGAGTCCACTTTCCAGACATCTTTTGAAAACTCTAATTAGATGGAGCCCACTGCTTTTGCTTTTCCCTGCTCCCCCACCTTGAATCACTTTGTTGTTCTTTTCGTGTCTTTGTCCTTAGACCTATTATTCTCATCTCAATTATTTCATTTTGATTTTATAGCATCTGTCAAACACTCTAGGCATTTTCCATAAATTAAATCTGCAAGCTTCAACTGAAAGCTTAACATAAACAATGTAGAACAATCCCATCAAATAATCATCACACTCAAAACTGCATATCACTGTTTTTTGCCTCTATATATCAGCTAGCATAATTGAGCTTATGTTAATGGCTATTTTCCTTTACATGTGAAAAAAAAAAGAAAAATAATGTGAATAAAAGCTCTTTCTTATATTGTGCTGATTCTTCTGAGTCTTCCTATTGACTTAAGTCATTTTTATATTAGACAAAATCCTTGCAAATCTGTCTGAGGGTAAAAGTTACACTATCAGTAGTGAAGTTGGGTTTTCTGTGGAATAATGAGTGTCCTAGAAGTTGCGTTATATATCTGCCAATAAAAGTGATGATGTACTGACAATGCAAATTCTTTATCACATCACAAATTTACCTTAAACCTATTAAATAATGTTCTAGGAGAATACTTATGCTGCCATAATGAATTTAGTGAATTACTGTGTGTTGGTAGGTGATTCAGAACCAGAAAATCTGTCTGAATCTAAAGAAGAGATTAATAAATACTCTGACCAGATTGTGTACCTTAGTATTGCTGAATTATTGCAAACCTGATGTATAGTTTAATGAGGTAGAGTATGGTTATGTATAACCTTCTGTATGGTAGTCAGCGCTACAGGAACTGAATACTTCTCAGATGTTGGTGACTATTTTACTCAAAGAGGAAACAGCAGATTATTTGGGTTTCATAGGATTTGAGATGGTTTACAGAGAAATGACAGTATTGACAGGAAGAGAACATCTGGGTCATCAAGTCCAGAACCCGGGTCACAGACTTAACAGATTCTGTCTCTTTTGCTGCATTAGAAAACTTTATTTCTCTAGTGACTGAAACATCTAAGTTTCTGCAAAGCTTTTTGGTTTATTACTGTCTGTTCTTATACCAGTTTTGTACTTAAGCATTGAAAGCTCTGCTGTTGACCAGTTTTGACTCCTTTGATATGTTTATAGACCACAATCATGGCTGCTAATTTTCAAAAAAATAAACACAACGAGCTCTCTACAACTTCCTTGGAAGACAGGATCGTCCAAGTTGTTTCCTAGTCGTACTAAAACCTTTCTGTGTACTTTTTGCACAGGCAAAAATGTTGAACACGTGTGATACAGCAAAGCAGAGTAAGCTGTACCTATACTTTGAACTTTGCACAGTGCCATTTATACTTCCTCAGGTCTGTTTGAAACACAAGGGCTGATGTCTGCCAGACACATTTACCTTTCTCATAAAAATGTGGCATTACCTGACTGCCGGTTACCATGAGATCAATTTAAAATATACAATACCTACTCTTCATATTCCAGTTCAAAAAACTTTAGTTTATAAAGGTAATTAATATTGATCCTTAAAAATGTGAGATTTTGATTTCGTGATTTTCACATGCGAATGGTATGGTATAGCTTGGAATAAGACCTTGAGCTCCATAACTTATATCTTGCACTATGGCCACGGGACTCGTCTTCCACTTGCTGCAATCTATAAATGAGATATTTTGCCTGAGGTCAAGAAAATTTTACATCTGGAATGATAACCAGCTAGAAGGACTCCATTTATTAAACAGTGAAAGTCATTCCGCATTATCATTCTCTGATTGCAAATATACATTATGTAAACTCATTAGGGAATGGATTTTGCCCCAAAAGAAATGCTCGCTACACAAAAATGACAACGAACTAAAATAAACCCCAAAGCTAAGTAAGAAAGTAGGGCTTAATTTTCAGAAGACTTATTTTTATGCTGTTTACAGTTGCAGTTAGTCCAGTTTGGCTTGACTCATTAAGGACTTTGTAGTCGCTTCCTGTCACATTTTAATCTATGTTTTACACATTAAAGTAATGAACTTTCAGTGGTACATAATAATAGATCATAGCTGGGACGTGAGACTCATTCGTGGTACAGAGGCTGCCATTAAAATACAGATCTAAACATGGAGCTTTTATTTGCTACTTTCCCCAAGCTAAAGTAGTCTTTCTCTTAAAAAAAAAAAAAAATTAAAAAGGAATAAATTGCTGAAGGAACTAATTTGCAAACCAAGAAGTTATCTGGAAGAAAAAGTACTTTATTATATGTCCTCTTCCAGAAAAAAAAAAAAAAAAAAAGAAAAAAAGAAAAAGAAAAAAGAGAAAATTAGGAGAAAAATGCATTCTGGACTTCATTTCAGGTCTATAATACAGCTATACTGACTACATATTTCTAATGTTCTAATATTCTATATCTACATATATCTAACATCTATAACTCATTGCCTAAAGTGAGGTATTTCAGGTCCTATTTCTTCCACTGCTGATTTGTTACATTCCCTTGAACAAATCCTTTAACTCTCAAGATCTATTTACCTATTACTTGTATTTCTTTAGAGAAGAGCCTGTGCAGAGATCAGCATAAGAAGGCCTTGATCTTTATAGAATGCTCCAGCATCTACTAAAAAATGACAAATATGTCGGGAGAAAGGAATGAAACTTTGCTTTCTGAAGGAAAGCAAAGCTCCTGAAATATGAGGTGAGAAGAGACTTCAGAATAAAACTGCTGCAAAAGGGCCTGCAGAAATCAAACATTTGCTTTCTTTTAAAGAAAAGAATACATCTAAATAATTGTTTCCATCTCCAAGTATGGTGTGTTACTGCCAACCTTTCTGGGGAAGTCACCTGTCTCTCAAGTGCAGCCATCTGTTTAAGATTGCGTTGCAACATTAAACTGTTAAGTAGAAGAAGAAATCGAGTTAAACACCAACTGCAGCTGGAACAGTGGAGAAATAGAAATAAACAGAATTAACTAAGGACTTGGAATTTTAGTCTGTTTACCATGGTAGATAATCTAAGTTCATATTAAAAAGAACAGTTAAAATGTGAAGAAAGATCTCAGCTTTCAATCTGTATCCGAGTCAAACAGTCCAATTAGTACCCCCTTGTGAATACTCTCTAGAGGTTGCAGTAGTCCTACTTAATTTTATTCCTTTATGAGTCTTAGGAGTTTCTCTGAACATCGCATCCTGGCTCATGAAGGAATGTAGTACAAGCCTCCTTCTCCTCTGCCTTCTTCCCTCCCATATTTGTGGCTTATATTATAAGAAACTCTGTGTGGCTTCTTAACTCAAACACAAAAGCACAACAGGTAAATCTCATGTTTCATTGCAAAGGGAAATGGAATATCTTGTTATTAGGGCATTGAATGAGACTCAGGAGATTTGGTTAAATTGGTGTATGACCTTGTCAAGTCCTTTAGTCTCCCTATGCCTTGCTTTCTAAAACTGTAGGATCTAGTATTACCTATCTACTCACTGGGGAATTTGAGGCCCAGGTGCAAAGCATGGCTATTGCTGAAGAGTAAGATATCATGGTCCAAAGCATTTGACTGGTACAGTTTAACATGTGCCACTGCACCCTAAGCTCTGAAGATGGCAAAAATGAAAATTTTAACTCTGTAAATTTTGCTCTCTTGTTAATAAAGTGATTTGTTTACTTGTGGTAAGACAAATCATTCTCCCCTCTGTATTTTCCAAGGCAGAACTTCCATTGCCTTGGGCTGGTCTGCAGTAAAAAGAACTGCTATTAATCTGACAAGTTGTTTCCAACTGCTGCAAGCATGTCATTAAAAGGATCTTCCTAACCCACAAATCAGTCTTCTTGACATCTGTCATACAGCTTAGATCATATATATATTTTTTTCCCCTATGAGAAAGAGTCATACTGTAAACATTCTTTCATTACTTTTAGACTCACGTCAGAAAGAATCATATACTTATTTTCGGCATGTCCAGCTTCCTCTACTAATGGTAACTACAGATCTACAAACACACTCCTTGACTATCCTTTTTTTGCATCCCTCTCCTGGTTACTGACAAGCTTTAGAAGGACAGATGTCGATTTTGCATGAAATCAGCTGTACATATTGCTAACAGATTGCTGGACAATCCAATAATGAAGCCAGTTAGCTCTTAGCGCTCCGTTTCTGTTCTTTACTTGCACTGATAGATGGGACTCTGTTAGACTGTCCCCAGCTAGGCTATTTATTCTTACCCCTTTTTCTCTTATGGCCTTTTTCTTGCAAACCCTCTATTTATGTAACTAATGACACTATTCCCTTCTTCACCTTTGATGCTGTTTCTGTATTGTAAATAGCTATTTCTCTTTCCCACTTTTACGTGTGCACTTCCATGTTAACAACTAAAATCTGGCATCACGCTTGACTGTAATTCAGATGTCAGTTTGGATTGAAGCCATTCCTTGGAGGATGTGCATTTGAAGTGGCAGGGAGTAAGTGACTGATAACAAAAATAAGCATTTATTTTGTCAGAACCTCAGCAGATCATTTATTGTAGAGCATATTCTAATGAGTGCCACCCACACCTACCAGATGTGTCATTGGGGATTAGGCCAGATCCCTAACAAGTGTATTGTTTGATACCCAAAGCCACTTGAAGTTGGGAAAGAAGGGGAAGATTGCAGAACTTGAATCAGTAACACAGTGTATTGCAGATTTGGAAATGGATCAGAGACCTATGGTACCCATATTAAATCATCAGACTTAGTTTGTGCTCTGAGTCGTATAAATCCACAGTAGCTATTTGGCTAGACTATATCCTCCACTTCACTCTTGTGCTTGTCTTTATATGCCTAATATAATAATTGAGAGATGTGGGCTACATGTTGTCATATCTTTAGAAATCCTTGGCCCCCGGGATTACTGCTGACTTGTCACTTCCATATTCCTCAGCAGCATAAATGTAGATTTTCCTAAAGCTCCAAATGTAGCGGCAGCTTTGTCTTCAGTTCATATAGATAGCTGGGGTTACACAGGTTTTCTATCAAAATTATTTTAATATACATAGGCAGACTTTAAACAATATAGTGTTATTATCTTTTTTTCTTGCCTCAACTTACTCATTGGTTTTTAATACTATCTGCACAAATGTTCTCCCTCTCTACTTTCTCACTTCCCAAATATGGAATTTCTTCTTGCTGCCGTTTATCATGTTCTCTTTTTCTCCTTATTGCAATAACTCCAGAGTGATATTGTCCTTTAAAATTGCTTTCCCCCTCTGGAAGGGGCTTTCTGATCATCTTTTGTAAGTGTGAAGATTCCCCATCTAATGACCAGCTGAACATCCTTGTTGTTTCTAGTGCTCTCTAGCTATGGGAAGCATTTGATCCTAGATGTTTTCTCTGTCATATATGGTATTAGCAAGTTATAATAATTCTCCACTGTCGGCCCTCTCTCTCTACCTCTCAGAAGCAAAGCCTGACTTGTAATTAAAAGACCAAATAATATCCTGAATTTACTTAGAAATTAAAAATAATTAGTATGAGTGCATTGTTGACAAGTGGAGTTCAGAATTGATGTATGAAATACCGATTTTGTTTATCTTAAACATGAAATAGAAACAGCAACGAAACTTCACTTAGACCATAATATAATGTAAGAATGACAATTCTTTGTGGTTTACGGAGAAGGTTTTCTTTGTTTTCCCCCATGATTCTGGTTTTTACTATGAATTGTGGATTTCAGGAAACTAAAGAGGACAAGGTCATAATTTTCCTTAATGCCATGTTGAATATATGCAAACTTAAATCTATATGAGTTTGAGTTAATAGATGGTGCTGTAACTGGTTGCCCAAAAGTTCAGTTGTATTCTTAAATTTTCTGATGTTTCAAAATGAGTAAAGGTTCCAGCTAAATCAGTGAGAAATTCAAACCAGGATCGAAAATTTGGGAGCATGTTAGTTTTTTTCTTATTTTGTATTTCAGTAAAAGCAAGGCATGAGATGTAAATTAGATGAGATGTTCACATCATATTCTGTACAGTGGGGCAGTCAACCATCCTCTGGAATCCTGACAGAGTTCCCAGTTGTGGGATTCCTCACCTTGTCATCCAGGGCAGCAAAGGTACCCTACTTCCTGTTTTTTTACTAAAATGTACAGCATGCTACAGCAAGGTGGTGTGTCATGGCTGGTCCAAAATGAAGGAAAGAAAACTAAAACTGAAGATATTACTAACCTTGATAATTGTGAGGGATTAATGTCTTGAAGAGTCTCAAAAATGTGAGAATGTCCAGAAAAACTGAATTGAAAAAGTCACAAAATTGCCAAGTGACCTCTAACGCACAAGGTCAACCATGCCAGACTGATCGTCTTGTTTTTACACTGCATCCACCCTCCAACCTCTTAATCAAATTTGCATGTTTAGATTGGAAGCATTTTGGGACAGACTCCAAACTCTTTCCTTGCCTGTGA
The DNA here is from genome assembly GCA_013400055.1 of Nycticryphes semicollaris. Taxonomy (NCBI): domain Eukaryota; kingdom Metazoa; phylum Chordata; class Aves; order Charadriiformes; family Rostratulidae; genus Nycticryphes; species Nycticryphes semicollaris. Next base: position 243,841 of record VXBJ01000748.1, on the reverse strand, counting down.
GGCACCTAATGCATTTCAGACACCAACCAAAAACAGTTAACACTGTGATTCATTATCCTTCTCTCTATATTTCCAGAAATGAATAATCCAGAATTAGAAACCTGAGCCTATCAAAATTTATAAGGTGATGTTTGGAAAGGATTTTTGAACACATACTAATAATTCCATTAAGTAACTCTCTATTCTCAATGAAATCTCATTTAGTCAATAGTCTGGTAAAAAAGTAGTAAGATCTCTGCCTAAGTTGATTGTGTATGGGTTTACATATTTTGAATAAGAATATCTGCAGATATTTTAATAGTGTTAGTAGCACCTTTTGTCTCTGTCCTTACCGAATGCTGTACATCCATAATACATTCTATATTTCAAATGTAATCAAAAAAAAAAAAAAAGGCAACAGAGAAAAAAAATCCAGAAACAAATATTATTTTGCTGAGGTAAAAGCGTGTGAACAGAATAGTATCTGCAGTTACAGTTTCTCTGTTTTTGAAAGGTTTTAGGAGAACTAGAGAAGTAGAGATATGTGAAAGTATGATCAAAGGTTTGGAAGAGCTTTCAAAAGAGGACTAAATAGACTGAGACTCTTCAGTTTGGAAACGAAATCAGTGAGGGGGGATATGACAGAGGTCTATTAAATCCCAACCAACATGGTGAAGGGACTGGAAAATTATCCTTTACTGTCTCTTCTAATACAAGAACTAACCGGCCTCAAGTAATAGCAGGGTCAAAACAGCAAGAGACGATGTTTCTTACTGTAAGAGATAAAACAGAGAGGATTCAATGTAAGATACTTTGGACATTAAAGGTTTACATCATTTTAAAAAGTCATGTAGACACATTACTGGAAGAAAACTCTGTTTTGTATTATTTAAACAAAGAAATATTTCCTCTAGCTCAGAAGTCCCTAAACTGCTAAAAATTACTGAATGCCAAGACATTGTATCACAAAGATATCACTCTCTGTTCACAATTTTGCATTTGTCCACCTTGACAGGCAGGACAGTGGACTCAGTGGATGGTGGTGTGTCTCAGAGACAGATAGAGTGACAGAGAGACATGGACTCCTGCCCCTCTCTCTTAGGCTGGTGTAATGGATCTAAGCAAGTGACACTGTGAAGGGGTAAAGTCTGTGTGAGAGGAAGCAAAACTCTGTAAGAGAGTGGATCTCCACAATGTTGTTCACATAAGTTAATGATCTCCATCATTACAAGTGGCATGAAAAGTACAGTAGGGTAGGGGTATACTTACAAGTTCTGATGTGGTTTATATTTAAGATATATACACGTGTGTCAGTTTATTATAATCTGTCTAAATGAAAGTCTGCATTGACCAATAGTTTTATTTTCTGCAGTGATCCTCTTAGCTAGTGCGTATGTTAAAAAAAAAAAAAAAAAAGGATTAGATTATTCTTGCTTCATAGTTATATTCCTGTACATTTTATGGTTATAACGGTCAAGGGCAATAGCACCACAGATTGTGTAATACTTTGAGGAAGAAGGGTTATATATTAGGGTTTGGACTGGAGCTCCTGCAGAGAGAGATGACTAAGATCCCATAAATATTTCCTGTTGGTCCAGCAGCTCCAGGAATTAGTAAGGTTTTCCCCCCACCCATTTATTTTAAGCCTCCACTGTGCCATCCCTTCTTCATGAACTGTATTTAAAATGTAAATAAAAAGAAGGCTTTTAGGAGATTTAACTATTTCCCTTGGTATTTAAATTATTCAATTATAACTAAAGCTATTAAAATACAGTTAATTAAAATGGTTAGATTGTTTTCCTTTGCACTGATCACAGCATTGCCCTACTTCTCCCTCTAGCTGTTTAATTCCTATTAAAAATGATAATGCTTTGCTTTATTCATAAATGCAGTAACCTTACGTACATTCTTCAAGTGATCTCTTTGCTACAAACTGTGCTGGTTTTCTTCTTTTCTAGCAGTGAAGCGGAAATTCTGCTGTAGTCTTTGGGGGTTTAATCAGCAGTAAGAGGACTCAGAATTTAAACATTAGCATTACCAAGTTGTGAGAAATAGCACAGCTCCCAGTAAAAAGCTTTGGTTTTATTTTGATGCAATATAATGTCATTAGGGACAGTAGGAAAACCCCAGAGGTTAATAAAAGGTAGAACCTAAATAAAGGTTTCCTAACTCACAATGTAAAATTGCCAGATCTACACTTCTAAATATTTTATCTGAATAGTTTCACAACAATCTATTGGGAATAGTAATCCAGCTGAAGTGTGGAGGGATAAGTGCTTAAAAAAAATATAGAAGATGCCAAGGCAAGTTCATCTCATCTCATCTCATCCCATCTTTATCTTCACAGATAAAGGAGACAAATCTACCCCTCTGGTTTTTGGCATTACATGTAGAACATTTCAACTCTCCTTTCTCCCCCAAGGTCATGAAGACCTTTCTTGTAAGGCACTTCTTGTTTCCTTTGGGAGGCAAAGTTAAGTTACAGTGAAGTGAGGAGGTCTCAGTAGCTTCCCCCTCTCACTGAATAACAGTGTTTCCTAAGGTGAAGTCCAAAGGAAGCTCCTTTCAGCTGTTTACGTAGATTTGCGGTACAAGACAAATGTCTCTGTAGGCACAAAAGATGTTATGCAGGTACCGTGACAGCAGTGACATCAGGTCAAGTTGGGTATGATGGGCTAGTAAGGTCAGGCCTTGATGTATCTTTGATCACCAAAGCACTGAGGTGCTACACGTGTAAGGGCACATCTACAACATTGATTTTTTCCCTTCTTTGGGAAGGCTCACAGGGAGAAATGTGGATATATTTGTTAAAAAAGAAAGAGCCTTAAGTACCTTAGCATTGTTTCATCTCCACCAGGAGTGTCTGCACAGAGGGAAAGCTTAGAGCCTGGGAATATAACAGTTTATATGATTTATATTCCTAGTCCATTGCTGAAATTCCAGCTCCGCTGGAGCAGATAGCTGAACTCCTTTGGATTTCAAATTGGCCACTCTTGCTTATTTTCACATAATATCATTTTCATAAGAAGACACTTTCTTGTCCATGTTTTTCAAGGGCATTGAAGGCTTTAGATATTGCAACAACCCACAAGACTAATAAACATCATTTGCCATATACAGGACAGCCTGAAATAACAGTGCTGTTGGAAACTATGCCACAATTCAGTCTGTCTGTCTCCTGCTGTGTGACAGAGAACACATAACGCATGGGGCAATGGTAATGTGAGAGCTACAGGCTGCTCAGCATATGTATGAATGGGATGGGAGGGTTCAAAGGCTAATTGAGGCTTCCTGACATAGCACATTGGGAGGAAAAGAGTGTGTATAATACAGTCAGTTTAGTTTCAGCCTTGAACAAACTTGGGACCAGCTCAGTTCTTATAGTCAATGGAAGGGCGATGAAAATTCAGAGGAGATTTTGTTTCTGTTATCTAGAATAGGTATTGCTTGATTATGCACCATCATTGACCATAACGGGAGTGTAAGTGGATAAATATGGTCTGTCTACTATAACCTAGAGAACTACAAGCAGGAGGCTTGGCTAGAATTCAAAAACCTCTGGAATTTCAGCCCATGCTAAACTTGGCATTTTTAGCCTAACAAAGAAAAGTTTGTTTCCTGCAATCCTACCTGTCTTTCTGTTGTATGACTTTTTTTTTTTCAAACTAAGAGGGAGATTTCAGCGGAATATAGGAAGGGTGGGGATATTTACTTAACCTAACTCTGTATCTCTCTTTCTGTAAGACAGATTTTCACACAGTGAAATTAATCTGCCACTTGTATGAGGGTTTTATGACATTTTTTCCTATTGTGTTCAAAGAGTGTGCATGTGTCTGAGTCTTTGGGGAGTCTTAAAACCCAATTGTCAGTGGGACAGCTTCCCGGCCGTACTCCAAGTGTCCAGGTCCAGTGTTCAAGACTTAGCAATACTGGGATTTTTCTACTGTCTGAAATGAAAAACATTGTTGACAGCTTCAAATGTCTAAGTAGACCAAGTCTAACTTTTCTTGCAAAGCTAAAAAGTCCACAACACTTCATTTGTGAAATGCAGCATTAAAGTAAAAAAGACAGAGGCTTACTGATAAGACACAAAATAGTAAAAGTATTCAGTTAAGCCAAATTTTAAACTTCATATTGCATTTACACCTTCTGCATTCTTTTAAGTACTCCTGCTACAAGCAGCCAGTCCTTTGCTGCTCTATTGCTGCACTGTCCCTTCTTGTTTGTTCCTATTATGAATGAGGAAGATTTGCTCCACAAAGAATTCTGGGGTGGTAGTGCAGGTTAAATCACTGGCCAATGTAACAGACTAGCCAATTTATTTTTGTTAGTTTTTGTTAATCAGTTTGCTATTGAGAGTAGGTAAAACCAAGATAGAGCTTCAAATTCTGTCTTCAAATGGAGTCAATATTAATTATAATCTCATTCAGAAATCTTATATTTCAGGCGGGTTTAGGAAATACCATAATTTTGCATAAACTATTAAACAATTCTAATTTGTAAAAGATTTTCAGGCATTTCTTGTGACATAGGACATAACTCCTAGGATCTTGTTTGTATCACTACTTTTTTGTGGTCCCAAGTTCATCAGCTTATTTTTTTTATTTTTAGCATGTGGGTGGGAAGCTTTGCAGGTGCAGAATAACTGCTTCCTGGAGATGGCAATATTTTATTGCAGGTGACTGATTCCCTGTTACATTGGGGTTTTGTGGTAAAAACAATCCAAGTGTATCAATCGAAAAGAGATCTTAAAATCGGGAATGAAGAACAGTTTTACTCCAGTTGAAAGTACACACAGCAAGTGCTCCAGCATTAAGATACATGAAAGGGGAATAAACATGAGAGAGGCCATTCGAACATGTGCTGCGGTGACTGAGCACACCCTGCAACTCATCTTATTTAATCCTGGGAAGAGTAAGGACCCCACATCAGTTGTTAACTGCAGCTTATCCTGACTCTTAGGATGCATTCATCCCATGTATGCTCTTTGACATCTGTCACACGGTTATGTAAAAGTTTCCAGTGACATGCCTGACTGCTAATCTTGGATCAGGGTCAATTCTAGTCATCGTTCCATGGAAGGAGAGTAGGGTTGTTGTTCCCTTTGTGCATTGCCAAGCCTAGTAGCATTTATGTCTGCAGTGCCACCGTTCTCCTCTTGAATTCTGATCTGTAACATCTTTTTTTTATTTTTGTCTCGTGTGGCACACATATTTATTTAACATCATTCTTTTACAATGGAGCTCTGTGACCTGCTTGTTTGTATTACAAATCAAATAAAGCATGTGATAAGATATCGAACATGAATGAGCCATTAGAAAGTCTTTACAAGTTAAAAACCAGGTAAAAATCTTAAAAATTACCACTCAATAATCAAATAACATTTTTCAAAATTCAGCATGTCATCTAAAATTTTGTGAGACAGCATTTAGTACTTGTCACATGTCAGATATTTTTGTGAGTCTGATACTGATTTTTCTGATACTGATACTCATTTTTCTCCTAAATCTTATGTAGGAAAACCTGTTCACAATCTGATATTATTTGTATGTAACAAAAGTTAGTGGTTAAAATTCTGGACTCTGGACAAATACTTATATCATAGAGTCAGCACAACAGCCTTTAATGCTCCTATAGTTTTAAAAGAAATATCACAGCAGAGTCACGGAGGATGAATTTCTAATTCAGACTCATGTTTATTCCAAGTAGCTGATACTAAGTGACACAGTTACTTAATCAAGGAGGCTTGTGACCCATATGCCCAGTTGAAATGAACAGTGACTGAGATACCAAGAAGCGTTCACAGAAATTATGTAATGAATAATTAATATAGTCTAGAATATGGAAATCTGTACAAAAGCAATTCACTGATAGAAATAGCAGGGAAGAAAGCCTGACCCACACATGATACCATATTTCTAGAGAGCCTTGATGGTGCCACATTAAGAAAAGCTGGCAGTAACAGAAGGTTCGTTCTCATTCCAAATCCAAGTTAGGAGGAAGCGTGGAGTAGGTGTCATTTTTCTCCTCCCTTGCTACAAGTCTTGCTACAAACTGGCATTTGACCTGAATTCAAAATAGGGACCTGCAAAATTAAAATTATGAACATACCCATGAGCTGAGCTGAAACAGCCAGAGCTCTTTCCATGGAGCGTTATCTTCGTGTGGACAGTCGGTGACTTTACTGTTCAGTTACTGTGTTGTTCTTTGATAAATGGAAGTGTAAAGCTGACCAAATCATCTTTTTGTGTTTTTTTCTTATTTTCTTATTTTGCAAGAAATATCTTAGTTTCTTATTTTGCAAGAAATATCAACGTTTTGATGTTTCAATTTAGATATCAAATAGAAACTGTCAGAAAAACATAATTTGACGTTTAATACTTACATGTTATACTTCATTTTACAGTACAAGTTAAGCTGCCTATTAAGGAAATGCCAAACTAATTAAAAAAAATAAACAAAAAGCCGTGAATGTAGCAAAAAGGTAATTGTTTCACTCAGTGTGAAATAGCAATTTTCCAACTCTTCTTTCATTATAACAACAGGAATAGAACATTTTGTGACATTACTATATTGTGAAATGATGTAAAAATAATAACAAGTATATATTAAGTAAAAATGCATTAACTATTATGTTTTTCCCACATGAATTAAACATTAATGTCATTTCACCGTAATTTTATGAAAGTGGCATTGAAAAAAAAATCCCTAGTGGAGTGGAGAGCAGCAGCTGAAAACGGTTAATGGTAGACACTTGGGTACAACACTGGTTGGGCTTCAGAATGCTTTGGTGTCTCCCCACAAAGAAAGCATAATTAGTAGATCTGGCTTGTTTGTGATTTTGGGCAGTTGTTTTGGTTAAAAAATATTTATTCAACAAAAAGAATACATTTTCTACACAAAATAAACATAGCTTTAGCAAGTATATATATAAATGGGAAAGTATTTTGTTTTTATCCACTTGAACCTGACATATGTACAACTGTACCTACTTCTTCATAGGTGTGTCCAAAGAGGACAGTGAGGCATGGGAACAAACCCTCCTTGTAGGCACACACCGGTCAGAGTTAATACCCCATGAGCTGTTGCAAACCAGAGTGAACAGCTATATCAGAGTCCCAAAAAAGCCTGGAGAGAGAGGGAGGCAAACCACGTCCTTATATCTGACAGCCTGTAGTGTCAAACAGTGTTATACTACAAGCAAATCCTCCAAGGATGTAGTGAGCTGCTGCTGGACCTGCTGTTCTAGTAATGTGGGAGGTGTTTTACCTGAGCCCACCCAGCTGCCACTGGTGTATCCTACTGAATGTCTACCCCCCAATTTTCTCTCTTTTGTACCACTAAATGACAACAAGTTGGTCCTCACGGGACTTTGAAAGTTTGTATTGTCTTTCCAGTCCACTACTGTGCAATAAGAGCTTTCCTTTAACTTCGAGCTGCACTGGGTGTTCTTCTGTACGTCTAAGCTATTTGCAAGTCCTTTGGGCCAATGTGCAAATTCACTTGTGTAACTGCTCTGTGACTCACTCTCCCACTTGCTAAATCTCTCTTTGGGTGTGCCCTGCTAGCTCTCAGTTAACTCTCTCTGCTACACAGGTACGTTCTTATGCTCTTCTTTGGATAGCCCTTGTGTTCACAGGCATGGTTTTTTCCAGTGAACAAGTGTCACATTTAATTATACCAGCCACATCAGCTTTCAGTACAAGACACTGTGCAACGTAATGTCTGTGGTTGTGTCCTGATTTAGTAAATCTGATTATTTCCCAGCCTCAATAACAAAACCAGACCTCTTAATAGTTACATTTCTTTAGTTAAATGCTGTTTACTTGTCAAAACTGTAAAATGAAAAACACAGAGAAAAGAAAAGGCTTCTTAAATTGATTTCAGTAATGGAATGCTTCAGTCTAGCATAAGGCTGAGAGAATGTGTTGCTTTTATATCATCTACTAATGTTTTGTTATGTTCATTTATTTAAATCACGCTATTTTATTTCAAGAGAGCAAATCTGAAGTCTGTTTATTAGAAAGCCCGTAACTAAACAATGATCATGTTGGTTGGGATTGGTTAGTGCTTGCCCCCTGCCTCGTGATTATCATTGTAAGTGGAATGAAAACACTAGAAACTTCCCTTATTCGCCATGCCAGGGGTAGAGTCCTTGAGGAAAGGTGTATAAATCAAGTGGACATTAAAGCCACAGCGCGTTTGAATGTTGCTGCCTGCAGCTGATCTGGCGATGCAACAACTGTTCCTTTCTGAAAATACTACCTGTCACAGATTTTTTTAATAGAAGCTTTGAAAAAGAAATCGAAGTATAGAAGGCATTAGGGTACTACGGAGCGTTTTGGGAAAAAGCTGAGCGGTTCATTATTAACACCTCAGTGTGCAAGGGAAATATGCTGTTCTTGATTATTTGGGAAAAGGGCTTATTATCAAGGAGTGTTGAAATAGAAAGGGAAAATATTTGTGCCTTTGTGGTTCATGAATTTAGCTATGGACTCCTTTGAGCCTATGTCATCCATGGAGTTTCTGAAAGACAGGATTCATAAAGAACTCTGTCAGGCCACCATCCAGAATTACCTTTAGTAAGAAAATAAAATTTATTTGTGAGAAACAGAACAAGTTCTGAGTGCAAGCAGAAAATGAGGGCCATTCAATTAAGGGCCAGAGAATGTGTCCCAGTTCTGCATCTCATATAGAATCTATGAGGAGTTTGGAAACAATCAATATTTAAATTAAGTATTCATTGAACGATCTTATATAGTAGTTGCTGAAAATGTTGCTTTATCCAGAGACAATAGATGGAAACAGAGATGTCATCTTCAATTTAGAGAACTTTGTCTCCTCAATTTAGAGAACTTTGTTCTTTAGACTCTTCGGAAAAGAGTACCAGCTGCACTTGGCACAGCTGGGGGGTGTAGAATATACACCTGTCAATCATACATGTAATTTCTGGTATTCAAGCTGTTCCAGGGCCATTTGGGACCCCAAAGGACTTTAGATGAGCATCAGAATCGCTCGTGTCTTGCCATAAGACTTCATTTCAGCCCCCAGGGGTCTTTGTAACTTTTCTGCCACATTACTTTTTCCAGGCCATCTCTGCCAACCACAAACTTCCCACATTCTGGAAGACTCTCCAGAAGACCAAATCCAGCACCCAACAACAAGATACAAAGAGTTTGAAAATGATGAAGGAATTTGCAGTCTAAAGGAAAAAAAAAACAAAAGACACAAAGTATTTCCAAATAACAATATAACATCAGTCCCCGAGATGGCACTGCCATCTTTTGTAAAGCATTCAAATACTTGAACTAAGGCAGAAAACTGGTGAAGAATGGAGGTTTGAGATCAATATATAGGAGATAACTTTCATGATTAATAAGACATGAAAATCAATTATAAACAATTAAAATAGGTTAAAAGCTATGAATCAAGTTAATCAGGGTTGAGCAATATGATTACTCGGGACAAATGATGGAAAATGAGACAGTACAAATTGACTAGAAAATGCAATAGTCTCCAAAAAATAGATTTTTTTTTTTAATTTTATATGAACAATAATGACATTTCAGAAAGGAATACAGGCATTCGCTATTCATGATGGTATTTGAAGGAAATGGGGAAGTACTAAAATACATTCTTGACAACTGGCTTAGTAGAACATATTTTTAGAGTATGAGAAATTTTGGATATTGTGAATCTCTGAGCAATAAGAGGGACAGATTTGCTCTGAGGGAGTTATAAGTAGAATAAAAAACAAAGAAGATGAGATTTTTAACGATATATAAGAGCTTCAGTCATCTAACTTAAACTGGAAAATCATGGTTATTAGAGAATATGCAGTATGGACCTTCAGCATTGATATGGGCAAATGATGTTTTAGTGGATCTGTTTAATATGTTTTCCAGCCACCTATGCCTGGGCCAACAGAATTAATCATGAAATATTCCTCCTACGTTGGGCCGAACTCAGGTGACTGTGATTAAAGTTTTACTCCTCCTATTGGGTTGGAAACTGTTTCTGAAACCTAACGATGTAGAGTAAGATGTTCATACAAATTACTAACAATTCCTTCATGTTGATCCAAGTATGTAAATAAGGATCACTGTTAACAAAAGGTTGGTTTACTTCATTACTGTACATTTTTTTCTGCTACAACAGTACATTATTTTAAACTCTTTGCCTCTCAGTGAGTTTTGCCTTAACTACGGACTTGTATTGAAGAAGCAGTTCCAGTTTCCTCATTCCTCTGATTTTAATGAAAATCAAAAAACTAACCTCAATACATGCTACTGCTCTTCTCCTCTGTAATGCTATGCTGGCATGTTGCACATGGTATTCATATCTTTTCTTTAGTATTAATAAATAGATGGGATTTAGTCAGTGAATGTTCTAACAGATAAGTTGTTCCACAGTGCCATCACTATTTTGTTCCTTTCAGATCTTAAAGGTTCACTGTGGGGATACACATTTGTATGGTAAGAAGTATTCACTTATAGAGGTGATAAACATTAATGGCATGTGAAGACCTTCCCTACAGTTGGATTTTGCCATTATTTTCATTATTTCCATGTAGCACCTTGGTAAAAATCAGTGACTGACTGACAACACCAATATTACCAGCGCTGAAGTCTGAAAGTCACTTAGAAGTAGGCAGAACCTGGGGAATGACACTGGAAAACCAGAGTAAATTTGCAGCCACTATCTCAGCAGGAACATTTTCTTCCATGTCTTTAGAATGTGGAAGAGTTTCACAAATTCTTTATTTTGCTTTGGTTGTATTATGTTGAAAAAGCTTTTCTCTCTGACCCTCTCAGGGATTGAAGAGTCATCAAAGGGTGTGGTGAGCTATGCAAATGATGGGGAAGATGTCTTGAAATGGCTGCTTCAAGTTACACATGTAGGTCTATATGGGGGGAAATTAAATCATTTCAGAATGTAAATATCTAGCCCTTAACCAACTCTCTGACTAAAAGTCAGTTCACATACCCTTTTTGATAACCTTGTCTGCGTAAGTATAATATAAATTTTAGCATTTATAGCACGACTATAAATGCATTATAATTATCCATCTGCATTTTAACAAGTTATTAGTGCTTTTCAGAAACATCCTCTTTGTGAATACTAAGACACTCAAGCCAGTTTGTCACCTCTTAAAATATGAGCCTCTCTTAATGGCTGACTGTGCAGTTACAGTTATTAATATGTCCATGACTTACACAATTATCATAGCTGCTGTATCAGGAACCTCTCCAGATTAGAGGACTGTTCATGTAACACCAAAAAGAAATGGATATAAGGTTTTGAATCTGTTTCACATTTTCCATTTGAATGACTTATGATTAAGGTGTTTTATTTCAATTTTTTGCCCTCCTTATTGAGATTCTAGAATGAATCATTATAACAGTCTAAGGAATTTGGTTATTAAGATGTTTCAAATCAGAATTATTACTACTATCCTTTATGTGATCTTCTATTGAAAAGTCCAGTGCTAGCACTGGAAATTTTCGTTCCACCAGCATATATTCTAGCAAGAGCTAGGGTATCATACTTTGAGATTAAAATTCAACAAGAAATAAAAATTAATTTCACCACCAGTTTTCCAGATTTGCCTGCAATAATTACTCCTATTTTGACACAACACTGCAAAAGATGAATTTTTAAGTTAGATCTGATCGCATCACTGATTTTTTAAGTTAGATCTCTTTTCTGTTTATAATGTGAATGCTATCTCTCAAATTTGCTACGAATTAGCCTTCAGGGAGCTACAACAGATTACATTGGAATCTATCCCAGCTTGAAGAATTGGTTAGGTACCTGCTTAAGTTTGTCCCTCTTCAGCAAAGTGCTGCAGCAAGTGCTTAGGGCACAGTGAGGGCAGTGAGACATTAATTAGGTGCCAATTTGAAAGTTATGTTTGTGCCTCCTCAGCACCTTGCAGAACAGAGGTGGAATTCCCAAGTGAATGAAGTAGGATGAAATGGCTTTGTTATTCCTCGAGGTTGAAAGCTGTCTTTCCAACTTGTGCAGGTTCCACAGGAAGGAAAAGGAAGCCACAAAACAGAATGCGATTCTCAGTAACCCATACGAACAAAACAGAAGCCCTCTCATTTCATGCTGGTGTACACTAGATTTTCAAAATTACATTTCCCTTCAGCCCAATCTTCTTACTAATTTCCATGGACTGCTTATGTTCAGAAACTGAAATCAAAAGGTATACTTTATATGTAATGTTCTTTGAATATGATATTTAAAACAAGAAGAATTGAGACAACATAAGCTCTGTTTTTAAATTTAACAAAATAACTTACAAAAGGACCACTTTATTTTGACTGGAGAGTTTCTCCGCATGAATTAATCCTTCCAGATACTTTACTTATTTTTCTTGTTTTAAGATAATGTCTTGCTCTTTTTATCTACTGGGCAAGCTCCTCTTTTTCTTGTGGAGGAATGTCTCATCTCCGTTACAATGGAGTTGTATAAGAATACATTTGCATCAAAAATACAGTTTTTGCTGATATGTTTTTTATGTCTGAAACAAACAAGGCAGTGCAGACCATTGTATGTGCCCTTTTTTCCCAGGTTAATTGTCATGACTGACCTACTGAAATCTTCACAGAACAGAATGGGATTTCATGTAACTTGAAATAAAAAAAAATGCAAGCTTCAAACTCAGTCACAAATTCATACTGAAAAAGCATTCTTCTCTCTTGTGTGACTGAATGTTACTGCATAACAGTGCCTTTCATGGATAGTTGTGTTAATTCAAAGCAAGGAAAATTGAAAATTTCAAAAAATACTTCTTCCATTAGTATGCCTTGTTTTGGGAACAGGGCAGACATTTGAGTAGTTCAGGTTCTGTCCCTGGCTCTTCTGCAGGCTTGCTGGCCATGCCGTTCTGTCTTATTGTCTGAGTGTCTTTTTTTCTTCTACTTTTTTTTTTGTTTTTTCATGAACTTAGTTTAAAATAAAACAACCTACCATTTCTACTGATCCCCTTTTGTACTTTCTCTGGAAGACACCAGTGTGTACTATACTGTACTACAGCCTACTTTGTCATACACTTCCAAAATCCCATCGCAATGGCAGTAAGAGGCTGCCTGGCCAGCCCAGCCCAGCCTGGTTCACCAAAAGCTTCAGGAACGAGAGCCCAAGAGAGTAGCAAACTGCCACTATTGTACTCTGAGAAGGAGATGAATTAACATTATGGTGTTTTGTTTTTTAGCTCTGCAGTAGTGTCGAGGCTTAGAAAACCCTTATGAAACTTGTGTCAGCAATTTATGTTAGCAACGTTTTAAAGCCAAGCTCATTGCTGGTACAGTGTCATGCAGCCCCTTTGCCTTTGGTGGTTTTTCACTTGTAGGAACAGAAATTATGGTCCGGTATATTCTTAAAACATGCTAAAATGGCAGTTCATGAATGTCTGAAAAACAGTTTCTTGGTCCAAAAAAACAGGATTACTTTTCTGCCCTGGAGACTGCCAATTCATTATTGTCCTAATCAGAGCATGTGTAACTCAAAACTTGACTTAGATTCAGACGTGGCCTTGGTTTCAGACCTCCTGCACCACTAACATCTGTTCCATTCAGCAGGATTTTTCCATTTGGATCCTGAACAGCTCAGCCATCAGCTGTCTCTGGCTGATGCTGCCAGTAGCATGTGGCATCCACCTCCCTGCACCCCTCTGCTGCTGCGACCCAAAGTGGGCAGAGCACAGGGGGGTGCCTGTTAGGGCAGAGCAAGGCACAGGCCACCAGCCTGGCTGAGGTTTGTGTTGCCCTGCGCTAGCAGGATTTCAGTAGGAGGGAGATGTGACTCCTCTGAAGCCATTCATTGCTAACATTCCCAGCTGGTGATAAATCCCGGTGCAAGCTGTGGTCCAGTTTCTCTCCTGATATGTATTATGATGGTGATAACCTTTGTGCCTTAAAGTACACTAATACGATTCTTTTGCCAGTGGTATCTACACAGCCTGTTTGGGAAATGAGGAGTAAAGCAAGATAAGCTAAAGCCATCTTGGGGGCAAAAACATGTTTGCTTTAGAGAGTGGAATTGGAAATCCCTGAAACAGCAGCTAAATAATCTATTTTTTTTAAATGTGATAAATAAAATCTGATAATTGCTGTCAGTTGGACCAATGACGCACATGTTTGTACAGCCTGACTCAGTTTCCCTTGTACTAGTGCACTTGCACGATCATCTTTCCTGAGTTATTCACTTGCACAATGGTAGTTTTCAAAGACCAGCTCATGATTGTGTGCAGTTGTACTGGCTACTGTGCAGACACAGTGTAGGGAGAAAATCTGGTTTTGGACTGACCATATACATCTGCCATATATAGAATAAGGTTAACTTTCTAAAGCTATTTTACTATGTGAATCTGTTGCAAATTCTTTAAACATCAAGTAACTACTAAATCTGCAGCAACAATTTGATGTTAATTCTTCAGCTTTAGAGTTCCTAATCTTTTTTTTGCCATTTTCCTTTACAGCAGCTCATCTCTCATTTTAAAAGTCTCCTTTAAGAGCCAATGTTAAATACCTTCATGATCTGAAGAACAGTTCTAGATAATGCTGCTAACGACTGCTTTTATATTATGCTTATTATTCACTTGTCTGAAGGCCTGAAATCATCACCCAGGTACCAAGAGTAATGATATATTTTCTCACTTCTTGTTTGCTATAAACTACTGTCCAGTTATCAGAAGTGAGGAGCGTTGGTGCCAATGTGCACTTAGAAATACAGTGAACTTATTTAGGTCTGGATACATCTGCTTAGTGTAGATGCACTTTTTCTTTGTAAATAAGTTAAGTTAGTGCAGAAACCTCTGAGATAAAACAAAACAAAAACCTTCTAAAGTATACAGAGGACATATAGGCCTGATTCTTTATGACCTTTATGAAAATGAGAGAGAATACAAAATAGATATGAGGGAAGAGTTCCAATTCTAGTCTAATATCATTTGCCTTGCTTTAAAGGATTCATCAAACCCCATGGCAACAGTCGGTTATTTCTGCTGTGTTTGTTTACACACGTGTTTGGGAACAAACCAGAATGTTTTGAGTGGTTTTGAGGGTTAGGAAAGAGAAATTCTACATTTTGCTGCCCCTGACCACAAGGTGATTCAAAGTTTGATTAATCTATTTAGTAAAAAACAGTTTATATTTCTAATTAATTCTACTGTTCAAATTCTTGGCAGAAATATTTTGGGGTAGACAAAGACCCTCCTTATAGACATGTTCTTAATTTTAGTTTTTTCAAGGTGTGTTAACTCCTATTTCAATGTCCTCTCTTTTTAAACAATAAATGGCAGAATAGTCTGGAAAATGAGTATTACTACTAGCCTGCAGTAGCCTCTAGTGGCCTGAGGCAACTGGTTGTAGGCAAAACACAAATGCTGCTAGCACCCATGGCTTTTCTTTTTTTAGCTACACATAGGTTAAACATATATTTGTATCTGTTGTATTTGAGATAACTCTTGGTCTTGGGCCAGTTTAATGCAAGAAAATAGTTTTGTGTACGTTTTCTGACTTTGATTTTCTGTTTATCATGCTTGAGCATTAGCTACAAGCCCTATCCTGAAGATGTAGCCAGCACAACAGAATCGATGTTAATACTGTGTGAGAGTCTGCTTTTTCACAGCTTTCAGGTCAACCTGTTTATACCTAGCTAGAGGCTGAAAGATCCCCAAAACTCTTTACTGATGGAAAGAAACACAGACTCACTTTTATGCATTTTATTAAAAGTATTTAAAGTATCTAAAACAATACAAATCAGACTGGGAGGAAACCGATGAGCTCTGTGAAAAAAACACCAGGAGTCCTGGTGGATAACAGGATGCCCATGAACCAGCAATGTGCCCTAGTGGCCAAGAAGGCCAGTAGCATCCTGGGGTGTCTCAAGAAGAGTGTGGCCACCAGGTCAAGGGAGGTTATGCCTGCCCCTCTACTCTGCCCTGGTGAGGCCACTTCTGGAGTACTCTGTCAAAACACCATACAAAAATAGCAAAAAGAAGAAAGATACAAAGCCTAACTGAGTGTTAGCCAGCTTTCAAGACAGTAAACTGAGAACTCCTGATGCCTGAGAGCAATATTCAAGAAGCCAGAAGGTGCTGGTACAATGCTCTCAGTTAGTGGTCTTCTTTCAATAGAGACAGACACACTGGTTAAAGGCTAGGGAAGACTCTTTCTCAATAAAATGATTAGCTTGTTCCAAGGTGATTTCATCTTGGATTTCTGGAAATTCCATTTTCCTCCATATAGCTTGTTGAATTGAAAAGCAAAGCTTCTCCTCCTTATCCTTAATTCCTATGATTTATGAGTGTCACTCTCTCTGCCTTATTGCATTTCCATTCAATCCCTTCAAACAAATCAAGTGTGAAACCCAGGACTACGACTCATTCCACTAAGGTCTAAGATACATCATTCATTATTTTTATTAACATGATAAAGCCAAGCTTTAATACCTTTTTTTTTCCTTTAAGTCACGCCCTTCTCTGTAGAGTCACAAGAAAAAGGGAGAGATTACTTTGGTTATTTACAGTACCCTTGTTAAGCACCTGCTTTGACTTGAGCTGTAGAGAAGCTTCTGTCCCTGTACTGACTCTGTAGGGACCTAGAAAGTCATTTCTCCCTTCACCCCCTAAGTTAGAAGCCTAAAGTAAAGTTCTCCCTGCCTGTCACAATTTTGCAGAAATGCAACTGCAAATTGTATTAAAACAACTGACTTAGAAGACCTGACAACAGACAGTTGGTCATCAGTAGGTGTCCACTAGTAAATAAAAAAAAAAAGTATTAGGACTATATAACCCATCTGTCATCCTTTATCTTGCAAACAACATTAAATAATGTATATTCTGGAACTAATGCATGCATCGAAGTTTTTGCATTTTATAAGCATTTATCTTGGTAGCAAAAAGTTACTACTAATGGGAAAATTGTTCCTATATAACTTGCTCTTTTTATGCCCCAGGTCTTTATGTTATAATTTTAAAAGAAAAGCAGATCTCAAGGGAGGAAAGGGAAATTATGCCAGGGTGCACTTGTTTGATTACTTTCAACCAATATCGATTCACACAGATACCAAATGGGATACCCCTACTCTCACTGCATGGGCAATGTCTTTTCTTTGATCAGCACTCATCTTACAGAGCTTTGTGGGCGGTCAGATCAGGTATTGACCCTGATGAAGTCCTTTCCATTTGTTGGATTAATTTTCATTCTTTTTTTTGGATCCCCACACAATCATAAAAATGCAACTGTTTTCAGAATAAAAGAGTGGGCATGTGTACCAGAAGGACAAGAAGGGACTGTCCCTTTTGATAGAAGCATGAACTTGGGTTGATTTTAATTGAGAATGAAACTACTCTTTTGGTTAAGAGAAGTATAAATAGGATTTAGTCATCTGATGAGAATCCATTAATGTCCATGTTTACATGAGGAAACATACCAGCATAGCTACTGCAGAATAAGCTGTTCTGGAAGAGTTAATTGTGTGGCCTTCCTATGCCAAAGTAGAAATCACTGTCATCTTAGCAGAGTTGCCCCAGAATGTTATAATTTTTTAATATAGCATCTCCATGGAAAATTATTCCAGAACAATTGTGTTAGCCACTTTCCTCAGAAGACAAGAGATAAAAATATTGTTTGGCTCATAAGGCACTAAGAACGTACTCAGCATTGATTTCCTTCTTGGACGGTTTGCAAAAATCAGGCTGTTTACATAGTGTAGATACAGGCATTTTCTTGCTTAACACCTGATAACTCGCCTTTGCTCTTTTGTGTTCTGCTGAATTGTAAATGCTCAGTCTAATTGTTTGAGAGGGGAATCAAATGTAGTCTGATACTTAACAATCCCAGGAACGGGTCTAGTGATTTAGTATTGCATATAAAACCATTAATGCAGCTGCACACCTCAGTAGAGCTGTAGTTCCCAATTCATAATCCTTCTTAAGACTGGAATAGACTAACCCAAACGTGTGCACACCTCAGTGCTCAGATTTTTGAGTTGCTCTGTTACTCATTAGCATTACGTGAAGGAAAGGGCAAAGGAGTCTGGATAGTATAAAACACACACTTCACCGCTGGAATGCTGCCCAGCGCTTCAATCAAATTCAGTCAAGCCATTTTGAGTTAAAAATAGTTCAGCTTTTTTTTCTGTCCTCTTTCTTTTTGTACGCTTCTTGGATCTTCTTAGAACCCAAAATAAAAGTGATGAAGATGCTAGGATGGATCTCTGTCTGATGGCATGTAAGACTCAAGAAAGCCTGGAATCTGTGGTCCCTTGATTCCCTTGGAGTTGCGTATAACTCAAACTTATTTGCTATATAACATGACTGGTTTATCTAGGAGGAATTTTTTATGTTCAGAAATTGCAAAAAATACAGTATTTCCACCTCCTTAGATTTTCTAGTAAGTCTTGAGGCAGCTGCTGTTTTTTCAGAAGTAACAGATTTAATTTGAAAACATGCAAAGCAAGGTTCTAACTCCAACACTTACACTTGGAAGATGCAATTGGGAAGCTGGGGAAATGTGACTACCCATTGATAAAAAATATTGGGTTTTTAAGATAATTTAAAAGAAAAAAATGGAGAAAAAACACCATTTTGAGTCCTGGCTCACATTTTTGTTATTTTTAATATTTCGAATTGGCAGAAGTAGGAAGTGAAATCTACAAAAAGGATGGCATTAAATATGTCCTAGGTGTCCTCAGCCCCACATGGTTGATGACTTTATCAAAATATCTCTCTGATATATTCACAAGGTGTGACAAGATCCTGTTGTAAAAGCAGGGCACTGGATTTTATTTTGCTTGCCAGTTTTCAAAAATCAAGCCAGGCATTTTCCACAGTGGTGTACACTCTGCAGGTGAACACAGTGATCGCTCAGGAAAACTTAGTTCTTTATTTTTGCGTGTCTCAGTTTCGTATACATAAAAGAGAGATAATGATAATCCTTTCCATTTCTGGGATGGTACTGCCTGTCCATTTTTAATGCATAATGTAAGTTGTGTGGATACTTTGCAATCAAATGTGACAGTGACTCATTAATCGGGAATGTGAATTTATTTCACAAAAACTAAGTATCATGGAACTCTTCTGTGACAAATAGTGCATATGATTGTTTTAATGGCAGAAAGAATTGTGACAGTGACAGAATTGTGTAACTCAAATTGACTCGCATAACTCATGTCACAGCACCTTAACTTTAGGTAGCAATGTCATAAGGTCCATAACTTCCAATTTTATTTTATTTGTTTTATAATTATGGAAGATGAATGTTCTGAGAAATGACAGCAAGTCAGCAGTGAAACCAAGAGTTCCGTTTATACTGTAAGAAAAGTTAATAAATGATTAGTGGCTGTCTTAATAAATTATAGGCTGTTTATAGAAGGGTCAAATGTGACTTAAAACCATCTTTATTACTTACTACTGATGTACATGGAACCATCTGCAACCATCTGTAATCACCACAAAAGCTATGAGGGCTTGGAATATGTGTTAAAGATTCTATTAACCACATATTAACCCTTTGTAAACCATTCCAAGGGGATTCTTGTCATGAAGCGTGACTAACTTCAGCTCCAGGTACTGATTTTAAGCTCTGCCCTGTGGACTGTCTTAAGTTGACAGTATGTCTTTAAGACCAATATGCCACCCTAGATACAGAGTTGTGATTCCTTCTTTGTGATTTTGTGTCTTAACATTGTTATTTGTGTACTGCCTGTCTTCCCCTCTTCCAGCTATATGGGAAGTGATGCTTCAACAAATAATGGACAGCATTCACAGCAGGAGGCTTCATGATTTTATTATAAGCCCTTGGTTACATCTGTAAAATGTCAAGAGCGGTGGTTAACCACCAGCTCCACCATCATTTCTTCAAAACAACTGAAATGGCTCTAAAGTGAACTATTCAGCCTATTGCCCACTTTTAAACTTTTGTTACTGACAGCTCATTATCTATAGACATATGCTGCTCAGATATTTTGTGTTAAATGCCTTCTGTCTCTCCATTTCTGCTTTCTTTAGAATTTCCTCCTTACTGGCGTGTTTACAGCCCGCCGAGTGCAGTGGTACTCAGGGCAGTCCAGACCTTAAAACGAGCCCAGTGCTTTGGTGTGAGATGCATGAACTTGAGCAGAGGGAGCGGTGAGAAACCCCTGGAGCAGCACGTTGTGTGCTGAATTCATCCTGGGAGGAGGAGCTTGTGACTGAACGAGGAGCTCAAATACAGGGTTAAGCAACTGTTCTCTAACTCCTTAACAGAGACAGAGGAATCTCAAGCTGTATGTCTCAGCTTGACATGAGCACAGAGAAATACTCAAATATTTAAGGAATGCAGAGCTGGTTCGGGGCTGGGCGCTGTTACTGGTGGGTTTGCACTGGTGGTTAGTAGTAATTGAGGACGATTTATGGGTTATTGTGTCACTCCAGTTTCAAACCAACTGTGCCTGCAAGCACAGTCTCGTGGGACCACTGCTGTAAAAACACAAAACTTCTCTTATCTTATGGAGCGGTGTGCGTTGGCAGTTTTCACTTCAGAGTTATCTGAGGGAGGCATTCTTTGTGGGAACTGCATTTCATCAGTGCTGGTGATCAGTACTGACTTCTCTGAGATGCACTGCTCTACGTGTCAGTACTGCATTCTCTGGCCTCCTTTCTTGCTGGGGCAGGCACTATGAATTAGGCAATAGTGGTTTTCTCAGTGTGATATGTATTTAATCCCACTGATTGTTCTTTTAATTCACTACCTATAGACTGAGAATATTATTTCAGTTATTTTAAATTCTGTCATTCATGATATATTTCAGTAGCAACTGGAGGAATGAAAATGAAGTTATTTTAAAGCCTCTCGTATAGTTAGGGTTATCCTGACTGAAACAGCTTCTGTGTGTTTACATATATGAACCAAGTTGATATGTTGATTCAATTCCTGCTGTACAGATATCAACATTATAAAAATTGTGGTCCTGAGTGACAGCAGCTAATGTGCTTTTGATTGTCAGCTGTTAGAAGAAAGTGGTTGGTAATCAAATGGATAGGAAAATTTTATACTTAACTCTTTGCATTTTCTTCTTGAGATTTGCAGTATGCAAGAGTAAAGAATTTTACAAGACTATTTGTTCTATGCACAGGACTTTTTCACTGAAGCATTGGGACCCCAGGGGCAGATGGCTGATGTTTGAGAGGTTGCACGATTCAAACTTTCTTTTATCAGTAGGGAAATAAGCCCCTGTGTATCAACGTGCTTTATTTCTCACTGTTGCCTGTAGAACTGATGCAAAGTGGTGGAATCTACCAGCTGTGTTGATATTGTTGATGCTTTTCTTACTCCACTTACTGTCATGACTTATTTTTAATTTCTGCTTCTACTACACAAATGTTAAAGCCAGTGTTGAATGACTGTTCTGCATTAATACTAGCAGCTTACAGCTTCACTGTTATTACATTAGTATAATACCATCACTAAGACCACTTGAGCTTAAAATTACTAATTATACTAGTAAAATATAGGTCTGCTGTTACTTACGGCTGGTTGCAAATTTGAAAAGATTGTATGAATTTGAGAGGGTCCTGCAAATTTAGAACTATAATTGCTTCAAGGCAGAATGATAGCTAAGTAGACTTGTGTCTCAGTAGCTTTAAAAATTCTCCATATTTGAAGCTTTTGATTTTAAACTGGAGAAATCTTTCATCATTGTGCAAAACACCCAGCTAAGTCACTTCAAAACAGTGAAGTCCTACCATAAAAGAGTGTGCCTGCTTTTCTGACACACTGAGCACCTTCCCCTCTCACCATCTTTTAGGAACTGAGCAGAGACAGGATTCCCAGAACCTGAGTGGGACTTGAGTGACAACATTGGTCTGTGCGATCTCTCTGCCCACATGTGAATTTTGACCAAAATGCTGAGAATTTGCTCAAATTGCTTTGCAGCTAGGACAGACGGTCATCTGGAATCTACTTCAAGAGGAGGAAAATTGCATGCACAGCTAGTACATTGAGATAATTTTACTTTTAAAATGATAGTCACAGCTTACATATTTGAGATAACAGATGCGGCTCTGCCCTGCAGCAAAGCCTTATTCTGTGAATCACGTGATTATTACTTTAGGAATATATCCTGCTTAAAAATAGAAATGCCTGCTGCACCAGTTTTGGTAGTAGAGAAGGAAAAGACATTATTAATAGGAATGTTTATCATACAATTTTCAGTTTATTGAGTTTTGCTAATCAAATCCATGTGACTTCAACCCACATACCACACCTCCATACCTTAAGCACTGAGTATTAGCATATTCGAGGAACCAAAGATCCTAATGAGTATTGCACTGTGTTTGCTCAGGAATGTAGTGGAAACTGGGTGAAAGAGCAAGGAAGAGGGAGACTGCTTGAAAGGATGGCTGTGTTTTGGCAGATGCTAATGTCTAGCTGTCTTTAAAATTCCCAAGAAACTTCAGGGAAATGAAAGGTGCGAGTCTCACTACCCTGGCAGGGTGAATTGTATCCTACCTATTTATATTTCTATTGAAATGGGTCTCAGGTGGGAATGTATGCTTAGTGATATCTTTTTTGAGAAAACAAGACTGACACTAGGAAGTGTCTGAAATTTTCATAAAATAAGTAATTTTCATTCTGAATAGTCTTTGTTCAGATACTTATTTGTCGCAGAGGCAAATTTAGTGGGGGATGAAGCTGCCTTGAAACAAAAATTACAGTGTAGCGTGAGACATACAAGGGACTCTGTGCTGTTTTCAAAGCTGCATCTCTGCCACTGGTTGCACTACTGATTGTACCACGAGGTATGGGATTATTTCAGAACTGTGCCTGCTGTAATAGTACTGGCATGCTTTTATATCTCTGAAGCAACATAAAGAGGTGTGATTTTCTTGCTCTGTTCCTTTTTGACTCTCAAAATCAAATAAAATCTCTCTTCCCTTCTAGAACTTTTCAGTCCCTGCTTTACCCCCTTTTATTTCACTGCTAGTGCCTGAAAGTCAATGGAAGCCCATAAGAGAATTACAGTCAGATCCTGGGTAGCTGAACACAGAATTATTTTCAAACTGGGAAAAAACCTCCAAACAGGAGCAACAAAAATCTGCTTCTTAAAGAGGAGAAACAAAATAGGAAAATTTATCATTTTCCATGTTTTTATAGTCCACTAATAGTTGTAAAACTTGCTTATGACATTATACCAGACCCTTTTGCCTCCTGGTGAAAGATAATGGCTGCTGCTGCTATTGCTAGAGAAAATTTCAAAATACTGGGGATTGATTTTTAAGTATAACCATAGGAAAAAACCCCACATTTATTGCCCTTAGAGCTTTGTTTTTCAAACTTGGTTTGTTGTTCTGCAAATATGTCAGTGCTATAATTGACTGGAGTGTAAATGATCTTCAGGTAAGAGAAACTAAAGCTAAGTAATAGGCCAGGCAAAACACTTGTAGTGTATTTGAGTGCAGTTCATGTGGAATCTGAACAACTTTGTTTCTCTGCATATAATGCAGGACAAAGGGGCCGACCGGGAACATGTTCATTCTGAGCTTCCTTAGCAGCACTTTACCTTCTAAACAAGTCACTAAATCTAAGCAAAGCCAGTCAATTAATGCGTAATTGTGGGCAATACTTCCTCTTCCTTCCACCCCTTTGGCTGACATAAATTCAATTTATTTAGCCTGTTGATAGCATAACATGCTATCAAAAGCTATGCTGAATGACGGCTTCTGGAAGTTATCAAACATCTGATAGAAAAAAAAAAAAAACAAATGAAGGAATTTAGAAGTCTTGAAAAATAGAATTTTTACCACCATGAGAACATAGTTTTCTTTCTTTTACTATCTTCCTTTTTACCCTGTTACGTCCCTCATCCTAGTGCAGCTGTCACCAGCTAGATGATAAGTGTTTGGAAAGATTCACTCAGTGGGATTATTTTTTTCCATCTTCTGACCCTTCATTCCTCCTGAAACAGGCAGTCTTTGGATAGGAGCATTGCTCCTGAAACCCAGGGCCATCACACGTGGGTAGCAGGCAGTCAAAATTGGAAGTGTCGTCATGTGGGAGCAGAAGAAAGGCAGATGGGACAAAACTAAGAGCTTATCAACCCTGAGGCCTGTTCAGTTTAACATCTGATCCAAAATCCACCTGTGTTACAGAAGTCTTCCAATTACAATGGGATTTGAATCAGGTTCGGTAGAATAAGTATGGCTGAGGCCCAGCAGTTGTAGGGAGAAGATACAGGTGGGTGCTCTGGTAGGGTTGCTGGTGTCCAGTCTGTCTGGTGATAATGAATTTAGTTGCAAGATGAAAAGACCTAATTTCAGGATGGAGGATGAGCTGCACTCAGCCCCAGCTTGGCCAAAGGGTGTTTTTTTAAACAAGATTGAACAGCTCTTCAGTTACAGGGAAACATAGATTAAAGAGAATCTGTGTCATTTGGGTGAGAGGGAGATAGAAAGAATTTAGGGAGAGAAAGGGAACCAGAGGGGGAATGTTTCCAAGGAAGATATTGTCAGTTTCCAAACAGGGTTCAGTGCCTAAGAGTAGTATGTTTTCAAGCAGCCATAAATTCCATCTTTCCCTCCATGAAACTAACACTTTATAATAAGCATTGCAAATGGACAAAATAGGAAATAATGATTTTTAACATTATCTTTACCAGCTGATTCATTGATATAATGGTACATAGACAGTAGATAAGCTCACCTGTTGGTGTTCCAGACTGAGATATAGAATAGGTGAAATCTGCAACCTAAATTTCAAGTGAGTAAAGAGATATCACGTTACTTAAGCTGAACCTCTGGCCTATATTGAAGTTTTTAAAGTTTGAGTCAGTTTTTTCTCTCTCAAATTTATGCAGCACTGTCCTTTTGCTTTAGGCCTGAGTAGACATGAGAGAAATTAAAAATCACCAGGAAATGAGGTTTGAGCATGATTGGAGGTACAGAAACTGCCCCAAATCTTCCCATGTGAACTTGTGTCTGAGATTTCTAGATTTAATTTCAGGCTCCAATTTTCCACGTCTTTTCTGTTAAGTAGCTGAAGATGGAAGTTACTGATTTGAACTGGACTTGCCCATTGAAAATTTCCTGCTTGGCTTTTCAAAGCCAAGCACAAATCTCCTTAAGGCAGCAGGAATGCAAATAGATTTATTTCTCTACCAACTTCGCTTCTCCAGCAAACAGTAGCTACAACAAATTGTTTGATCCAGGATATAATAAAACCTGGTAATTTTTAAAGCAAAAGCCTTCCCTTTTTTCCAGCAGTTAAAGTCCTGGCATGCAGTGCTCATTGTTTAACAAAGGAAAATATCCAGCTCTTCTTTCCTGCTTCTGTGTGGTCTGTCAGATACTTATCTGAAGAAAAGTGAATTGCAACTTGCCGCTCAGCCCCAGCATGGACATACTGCACCCCTTGGGAGGGATTATATGTATTCAAACCAGAGAGAATCTCCTGCATTGCTTCTTCCCCTCCCATGTGACAACTCTACTTTCTAAACACAAGAAACTGTTGGGAGCAGGCTAGCTGTGGCGGCTGCTTTGATGTCCTGCCATCATACTGAGCTGTGGAAAGCCTTCTTGTTGTCTTATGCACGGAGCAGTTGAGGATATCAAAGGGAAGATGGGATGTTAAATTTTTATTGATGAATGTTTAATAGTCTGGGTTGTAAGCTGTCATGAGTAATGCAGCAAAAGGATTCATTCTGAATCTCGCTGTTTGCCGTACAGTGCCTGAAAGTGATTAGTCTTTAAAGAGTACAAATCTTTTTTCTTTTTTTTTCTCCAGCAATTTATTTTCTGCAGCAGATTAAAAGAAATCTATCATGATACTTAGGAGAGAGTCAAGTGGGCACATTAGGTTAATACACCAGCCTCTCAGCTTGAGACCTGAGTTTGAATCAGGTTTACAGCCAAAAAAGCAATGAATTTCACACTGTTTTGTGAAAGCCCACTAATGTGACAAGTTTGGCCGTGTCCCACTGGCCTTAGGGTCATGCGTCTCGTGAGGAACAACTTTATACCTCGTAAAACATGGAGTATGTTAATTGAGCAATGTGCAGAATCACTGGGCACAGTCCTAAGGATACAGGCAGAAGATAACTGAGGAGTGTTGTGTTTCCCTTCCTCCCCCCAAAAAAATTAACCCCAAGTATCTCTTATTTTCTTACCTCCTGAAATACCAAAGTTTAAAAAAACTGTAAACAAAAACATTTTAAGACTACTGTGCTCTTATTCCCCAGTCCCCATTGAAAAAATGCACTCAATAATAACACAGACTTTGAAATTAAACCCGTGCCAATAAAAGGGAAATTCTGGGGAACACGGTGGGATTCATAATTTTATTGGATGGTCCTGTAACTGAATGCTTCCAGAGACACAAGGCAATCCAGGCTTGTTCTTGCAGGAACAGAGAGTACGTGAGGGCCAAGAGAGAGAAGGGAGAGGGAGAAGGAGAGGTGAAATCAGTGCAGGAGATTGCATGGCTGGTACATGTTTCATTAACCTGCTAGGTAAGTCTGAACAGACACGATGGGCCTGACAAGTCTGAGTGATGCTTGATAAAGCTCCAGAAAACACAAAGTTGTCTTCTCTTACACTAAGTGTGATTCAGGAACAAGATTTGGTTATATATGAGCTCTAACCAGCTATGGTTTAAGACACTTTCACTTACAAAGTTTTAGTAAAGTACAAATGCAATTTTGAGAAAGATGCCAGAAAAAACAGCCTTGGGTTCAGGCATGTAGTGTATTTTGTTGAACGCTACTGAACATATAAAAGAGCTGGTATCATCCTTTAACTGCTGCCCTGTTCTGTAGAGAGCAGTTTTTTGGATGAGGAAAAAAAGATGATTATCCTTTATGATTCCTAATCAGCCCTTGATCACAGCTAATTTAGTGACTTTTGACAGCATGAGAAGCATTTGCATGCTGTGAATCCATATTTATCCACTAAGAAATGGAATGAGATACTCTGCTCATGCCCTCCTAGATTTCTGAGCAACCACCAGATAGATAATGATTTTTGTTCACTACCATCTGAGCTGGTGATGAAAAGCTTTCTCAGTTTGAGGTCATGTTAGCAATAGGTTAACCTCCTAATTACTGTCACCGTCATGATGGTTTTTTTAAAAGATCATTTTTTCGCCCAGTCACCCTAAAAGAAGAACATGAAACAATGGGGGTTTTTATTAGATATTCCAGAAAAACTCCAGCTTAACCAACCAAACAAAAGAAAATCTTATGGCCATGCAAACGTGTGGACAGTCTGTCGTGAGGAAGGAGAATTTTGGATGTGTCATTTATGAGGTGTGTGGGGATAAACTTGCGCACGGGGATACGTATGTGCCTGTGTCTTACACACCCACAATCTCTGCTTTACACATCTGCACAAAAACACAGGACTGAAAATCTGCGTCGTCTCTTTGTTGTCTGTGTACTGATTAAAGGCAGATGGAGTTCCCCTTTACTGGGAATAAACAGTTCTGTTTTCTGTTTTATTTTGCCTTTTTAAGAGAGACTTTGTTTGCATAATGAAATCGTCAGTAGAACATGATTTAACAGTCTAATCTTCAAAAAGAGTGGGCTTTACGTAGGCACCTTGAAAAGCAGACTTAGAAGGGTATGAACACTTAGGTGGACCCAAAGATTAACTGAATACAGTTCTCAGTCTCAATTACAGAAGGCTGTAGTGGGAAGAGATGACAGGATTTTCCCAAAATATTGTTTGGGAGTGGAAGACCCATGGGGATTTTCCCTTGGATGACAGGCTGTTAAAGTCGACTTAGAAAGTGCAAAATTTTCATTGCTTTTCAAAATGCATGCTTCACTACACTCTGCTTTCTTTTCATTCTCTACAGATCTGTGACAAAGTGTCTCGCAGTTCAGTGGTGGATCAAGGAGAAACAAAGAGCTAATTATATATGTTATAACAGTTCTTTGGTGTAGGCATAAAATCTTATCTTCATATATGTTTATTTAAAGGCAATCTACATAAACAATGGGACTATTATTACTACTAATTTTTAAAAAAACATAACAATGGTTTCCAACTTCCTCTCTCAATAATGAGGGCAAGCACTGCCAAGTGGCTCTCTGATCTTTGAGGAGATAAGTGGAAATTAGAAAAAGGCCTGAAGAACGTTATCTCATTGGGATCTTTCTCAGGCAGAGCAAGTAAGAGTCAGACAGAATACTGCTTGATACAATAATTGAGGTTTTCTATCGCATGTCACATAAGGATGATCAAAACGTTTTTGTTTCAAAAATTGTTTTGGATTGGAAATTATTTTAGATTGGAAAATATTTAAGAAAATTTTCCAGAAAAAAAAGAAGACTTATTTCACCAAAATCTATCCATTCTTCAAAAAAACCCACCCTATTTCAATATTTCTACCTTGATAACCTCATTTTGCTATTCCCCTGTCTGGGTTGGACTGTCTATCTGAAATGCATCACTCATGAATGCCTAAGTCAGCCCCAGAGTGAGGATGGTAGTGTAGCCCAGGGGCTGAGCAAGAGAGGAACCTGTGTACCATCACGGCAGCTTCTGCCACTGAAGCAAGGCTTTTCTTTTGCAATGCCTCATTTCTGAGATTCTTAAATTTGCTTTGATTTCATGCTTGAGTTTTGATTTTATGATATGTAGAATTTTTAAAAAGTGCTGAGAACCTTCTAGCTGCTTTCCAAATTACTGGGAAATAATGTCCACTGCATTTTCTTGAATGAGAGCAAGGCTGTTGGGTTATCTCAGGCTTTGTCTAAAGCGAAGGTGGCGTCTCACGCTGATCAGTGTAGTCCAATATACTCACACCATCTAGCATGGAGCAGTCAGTGAACATTTTATCATACACACTCAGTGGCCTTAGGCCTTTAAAACATTTTTAGAACATATTTGCTAATAGATGTCAACCGCATTCCTTTTCTCAGCTTTTAAGCAATGCCATACATGGCCATGAAACAGAAGGTGGGTAGGTGCTGAGCTCATCTTGGAGTCTGATCCCAGATGTTTTCATATGCTGCGTATTAGCTATAACTTTCTTCACAGTTTATAATTAACTTACTACATTTGACTGTAATCTATTTTAAAAATACAAACATTTCTTATTACTCAAGAACTTTTAAGTGGCACACTGAAAAGTGAATGGTTGGATTGATGTCTGTCAATTATTTTATACTGCTTAGTCTTCTATTTGCAAAAACTATATATTAGATCATATAAAGTAAGCCTGTACCTAACCTTGATGGATAAAAAGAACGCCCTTGCAAGTGCATCCCAGAATGATCAGTTGCCTTTGGCACTACTTTTGTTTTAATGGTAGTGGTTTTTTCACGCCTGAGAACTCCACGTGTTGATGGTGTCAATAATAAAGTCTTCATGAAAGAACTGCTGCAACTTCAAAGTGCAATTCCTTGGCCCCTACCTTGCTGGAAAATTATTCTATTCCTCTATTCATTTTAACTCTGACCTTGAGTTTAAATTCGGGGTTACAAGAGTCCACTGAACAACATCGCCCCTTAACACCTGGTTGCCAGTGCCTTTATTAGTAAGGGAGTGTTCTTGATTCCTACAGATCTCCATGGGAATTGAAATATACTAAAATACCCAAGGGTTTAGGAACTAAACAAGCAGAAGTCAGGCCCACAGTCTCCATCCCGTCCTGTCGGAAGGTAACATTTCTCTCATTCCAGAGAGATCACTTCCCATTTCCCAGAACTGCAATTATGGCACAACAGCAGAGAAATATTTTTCTGGGCACAAGTGGAAGAGACTTTAATTCTGCTGTTTTCTGCATTTTGTATATTCATTTGCAGACACCAAGGCTCCTCTTCAGGGTGGTCATTTAAATCTTGGTTTATCTTTAGGGAAAGTTGTGAGCTTAGTCACCAAAACTCAAAGATTTCTGCTGAGCAGAATTAAATGGTTTTTATCAAAGCCCTTGTTGTTCAGTCTCATTCTCACACCTAGTGGCACTACTTCTGTACAGAATTACTCACAAAAATAAACAATTTTTAGGATTAAGAGCTATATATATAGTCCTCTCAATAGGACTGTTCACCCACTGGAAAAAAAAAAAAGGTAGAAAAAGTTGTCACAGAAGATAATGAGAGGAAAAAGAGTGGTTTTCCATTCATTTGCCTGGTTTACTTATGAAAGACTATATATAAAGATAACAGCGTGCTTCAGTTAGGCATGAGCACTGTTTAAAGCTTTTCTTTTTTTTTTCTTCCTAAGTCTAGGTGTATGCGCCAAGCAAAGTTTAACTGCATGCATAGGTGTAGTTTTAAACAGTTTCTAAACTTAATGAAATAATTGAATTGAGTCATTAGAGCAAAATCTGATAACAATTTAGATGCGTGTGTGAGCCTTAACACTGAGTAGAAAAAAATATTTTAAATTTGTAAAAAGGAAAACAAAAAGTTGGCAGGTTTTAGGTTACTGCAGGAGATTTCATTACCTTGTCCAAGCCTAAGTCTACAAGAGCAGGATGTGAGGGTGACTGACATCAAGGGCTGCAGAAGGAGTGATGTCTCTGATACAGCATGAGTCTAAATTACAGTAATATGCCTGAAGGCTGGACTGTTTATGGGGAGCACTGGCACGTGAGTTGGTGTGGGGATGTTGCGTTGGTTTCAACGAAAACATAGGTGTTTTTACCAAGCTCATGTTTTCCAGGACAGCTTAAAGGGTGACAGCTAAGATCCAAGGGCCTCTTCAGTCAGCATCACCTAGTTTTATAATGTTTATGCAGCCTGCCTTGCACACATTCACAGCACAGCAGACTCTGGCCTTGGATTTATAACAGGTGACAATATCGTCTGGGCCTTCTAACTACTTACTAACTAATCATTTAGTAATTGCATATATAAAGGAAAATTTAAGGAAGAGAAATGTCTGTGTTTTGAAGTAGGGAATTCTGCTGACACTATGGGTTCTGAAAGCACAATGTGCTCAGTGAAAGTACTTGAACCTTGAAATAGAAATACAGACCTCTTAATTAATCTCTCTGTTATTCTATAAAGTGCAGAGAAAACTAATACAGAGAAATTTCCTGTTAATTACAAATGGAATCTGTGTGTGTTTGAGTTTGTGATGGGGAGGAGAATGTTGGACCGAGGCAACACAATATTACACTTCCTACATAATTATGTAGGAGGGGTAGGTTTATTAGGCTGCAGTAAGCCATTATTTATGCAGATGGAATCTTTTTTAGAAAACTACATTTTAACATTCCTCTTGTTTAAGTTGTAGCCGAATATCTCATCTGAATCTGTTCCTGTGAATGTATATATAGGCTTGAATTATTTTTCTTAAGGAGAAATTTGCCATACGAAAAAAAAAAGTGGCATGTACTTTCTTTAATCTTCACTGTTATGGATTTAGTTGTGCTGGATCATTTTTCAGTTGCTCAAAACGTTAAAATTGCTTCCTTTTAAGGTGCTAGTGTTAAACCTAGGAAAAGTAATTAAGGGTTTCTTTGTTTTCTTGGTCTACATATGGAGGCATTGTTCACTTACTTTTCATGTTGCCCACCTGAGTCTTGCAGCACAAAAGATATTTCTTGCTGTTTTCAAGCCACCTCTTATCTTCTCCAAGGTAAAAGTGTCAGGTCAGTGAAAGAGGTCCACTCTAGTTTGTGAGTTATCATTTAGTCTTAATGATTGTGTGGACACTGGCTAGGGGTCTCCACCAGGGATTGTTCCCTGAGCTCCAGCACCCTTGCAAATTCACACTTTGAACTTTTAGGTTAACTACCTACCCAAAATGAATCCCATCTACATACAACATGAGTAGACAATCCTTTCAATGGCTAAATTCTTTGAGCTGCCTCAGCAAGGCCCTTCTAGTATTCACCTCTACTTCATTCATCTGCCTAATACACGATTTGTGACATCTAAAAGTCCCTGCCCACTTCTATCCTTCATTTTTCTACGCTGATTTGCCCTCCCAAAAGGGGCACTCAAACAGATGTTTTTCAGAAACATAAGGGTGCCCTGTGTCACTGTCACAATCTATTCTCTCCCCATGTGATGACTTCCATGACCCCGTTGCAGTCAACCCAGACCTTCTTGGCAGTTTCTGAAAAGATGTGATTTACTGAAAAGATGTGACAATATAGTCATCAATTACCATGACAAAGGATGCATCAAGTGAAAATGTTTTGCCCTGTGCCAGGAGTCTGAATAACAGATGATGCTGCAGTTTCAACCCAAACACAGAGGCCCTTTACCATACCCGCTTTTCTGTAACCAATATTTGATTCAAAACCAAGTTCCATTTATAATCTTTCCCTTTTTGAGAGCTGAATAACCCAGAAAATTCCCTGGCATGCTGCATTGCTTCTTATTTGTTACTGAGCTTTTTCCAAGAAGATTGAAGGTCTTTTCCACCAGATACAGCAAATGGGCCTTAATCAAGACTTACAGCAGCCAGCTGTCACTCAGACACATGGAAGCATTGGCATGCCTTCTACAGAGGATGGCCTACTTCCGCCTGAAGTAGCCCTGGCCATTAAATGCACCAGAGGCTGGTTGATGAAGTGCCCTCTTGGCCAAATACATAGTGCTAAATAGCAACTCTTACTGGAGGGAGGTCTATGGTCATCTTTGGGAGACAGACACACTACGAGGCTACATGAACTGGGCAAGGGCCAGGCTGTCAAAAGCTTTCTTTGGGCTGGTGGACATTCTTTGCTTGGAGAAGACCATCAGCCACATCAGTATGCCAGATATTTCAGTATTCTCTTCCTTGAAAATATCAGGGTCAAAATACAAGATACCGGTCCTCCTCTTTTGGGATCATGTTCCATCGTAAACTCTACAGCAACTTCCTTCATAAGGATTTACAGTGGTTGCTCATTCCTGAGGCAGGAATTCTTCCAAATCTAAGTAGGAGTCACTATTCATAGCCTTATTGTCAATTTCACTCTATTTATAACTTTGATATAAAACTGCTTTTCATGTAAGACTCTAAACCAAGTTAGTCCATGAATGAAAGTGGTTTCATAAAAGCTCTCCAACATATGTTCTCAGGAGTGATATACCTTGTTGAAGAGAAGTAGCTACACCATCTTTCACCTCAAAACTGCCTCCTGTCCCCATCCCTTGGACAAGAAGCTGACAGTGAACTGATGCTGATGTGACAATCAGGTGCATGAAAAGGATGCATATTCTTCCTGTGCCATATAGCCACTGAGAATACACTGTGTGATTTGGAGAGGCAGGACATTTTGTGAAGACCTAGTTCTAAGGGCCAAGCCACAAAACCCTGTGGACACAGACTGGTGGATTCAGGCAACCCCCACCAGGGACACTCTGGGATGTGGTTCATCCAACCCCTGGAGCATTGTTTAAAGGCCACAAGTTACATTTCCTGGATTTCTATCTAAGAAGCACGCAAGAATCCTGAAGATCATTCTACAGTCTAGGTCTAGTTAGGGAGTTTGTTCTTGAGTGTACCGTTACAGGTGCTATAAAGGGGCAGTTGGGACACAGCCAGAGAGCCACGGTTCCCAGTTCAGCTACAGGGCAAAGGTGTCAGTACTCTCAAGTGATTAGCCAAAGACCACAAAGGAAGATCATGGGATGCAGCTGTTACCTAGATAGTTGGAAGCTGTAGGAGCTCTACAACTGCTTCAGTAGTAAATAGCCCAGTCATATTAAGGGAGAGGAAGCTTTTTCTCTTCCAGAAAATCTTCACCTGCCCTTCTTCCCCATTCTCTCAGCAGTGCTTTCCAAAATGTGTTGCAAAATTTTGCAGTACATCTGATTTCTTGTCTTATCAGAATGTCTTTCAGTCACAAATTCAATGTTCTGTGCACATTCCTCAGGATGACAATATAAAACAATCAAGGATGGAAAAAATGGGTAAATGTAATGTGCCTTGTGAATGAAATATTGTCAGAATGTGATGTGTTGAATCTTGCTTTTCTTGTGCCCCACAGGGGAGAAACTGAATTAATTCATCATTTTGCTTAAGGATGGAAGAGGGCACCATTAAAGAAAGCTTAGAGGAAAGAGAATTAAAATGATAGGGCACAATCATTTTAATCACTTGGGCTCAGCTTCATAAAAAGAGGTGAAATTTCTTTTCATTGGTCTTCAGAGTGCATGGATTTCATGCGTGATTCCTCATCAACTTGTCTGCTGTACATAATTAAAAACTTTGTGATTTTTTTTTTTTTAATATGCCATATATAACTCAGCGAATGGAAAGATTTGTACTGCTTTGGTATTTTTCTTCTATCATGTGTTCAGTGTTACCCTCCAAGAAAGTAACAATTATATAAATAAACATATAGACACCGGAGTAAGACAATCTTCTGGGCAGCAATACCCGCTGCTCCTGACCTGACAAACAGATCTGCTAGAATCAGGAAACACATTTTTATGAAATAGAAAGGCGTTGAGAAGTGGAAGGGATAAAAGAATCCAACATCCAGTTCTACTGGGGGGGGGAAGGGGGGAAAGGAGAGGGGAGGAGGGCAAAAAAAAGTGTGTTTTTTTATAACAAATGAACAGCAGTGGAAGGAGCAGAGACAGATTTCTTTAAACAGGCAATCTCTGAGCCCCATCAGAGGCACTGGACCTTGTTCCAGCAGTAGAGCTCAGCTATTTCTAGTTCTCTGGCCTTCTCCTGTGACAAACTGACAGCTACTGCTTTGTGACATTGCCTCACCAGCCACTAATGGGGATGTAGAAATAAAAGGATTAGTTATACAGATGATATAGTTACGTAGAAGCTGGCACAGTGAATGCTCCTTGTATAGGATATTTTGTCAGAATAGATACATGAGCATCACACCCTGAACCTGTGGTAGGGCTGGCCTTTGTATTTTGTTATTTGTCATCACGACTGTTCCTCAGGTACTACACTGTCCTAAGCATGTCTATGAAAAGAGGTTCTCAATAAGAGGGATTGACTCTATGCAGTTACCACAACTGGAAAAAACCCAAAAGACTATCTTGATGTCCCTCCACAACGAGGGGGGAACATCAGGCCCTCAAACTCATTATCACCCCTCACTTGCTTTCGTACAAGTGAAAAATGAGCCAGTAACTGGTATATGCTTAAATCATACCTGTGTGAAAGTGTGAATTATGAAAAGCAAGTAGATAAGTATATATAAAATCTAAGCATTATTATGTTAAAACCAGCACACTGGGATTTCAAAGTCCAGTGAGAAGAGGGCCTGCTTAATCTTCGATCAAAAATCTGTTCAGGGCTTAGTGAAGCACCCAGCAATCATTAGGTGACTCCTTTTGCTACCCTGGCAAGAGTTGACATCTAAGAGGTACAGGCAGAGTCAAACCAGGCTGGGACAATGGCTGGGAGGAGGATTAAAATCCCTTCCTGTCTGAGTTAAGGTGGGTCAGTGGGGTACGGGAAACCTTGGATCTGGATAGGCTGCAGTGGAGCCCCATGCTGCTGCTTACTCAAGGGTATCACTTGTCATTGCACCCTGAAGCACAGGGAGCCAGTCCTGAAAACACAATTTGGGTAAGAATGTCAGTCGGATAAAACAGTTGACAGAAAGGTCTTTAGGATTTCCCCTCGGTGTAGGGTGGTTCACTGTGGGTTTTCTGCCTCTCTGTAATGTGTGTTGTCAACTAAGTAAATGTTTCAATTATTTTAGGGTAAATGAAGACTTGTCTTGCCTTTTACTTTAATCTGATTCATAGCACTGCAAACTCAGGGTAAGAGGTGAAAAACCAAAGCACTAAGGTCTTGATCCCCAAATCCATCACTGTCAATAGGAGTCCTCCCATTCACATAGAATGATTTCAGAATCAGGCCCTAAGCTCTTACGTCTCTGTATGCAAACACATTTCTGTATCTGCCTGAATGTGTGCTGATGTGTGGATATGTATAATGCTTTGTGTATGTGTGCATATATGTGTGTATTTACATACACATTCTCACAAACACAAATATATATTTAAGATTTACAGTTCTGGAAAACCTAGTGAATAATGTAAATGATTAAAGCAGATGCCTCGCAGAAAATATTGTTCAGACCTCCTCATTTAAATTCAGCCTCTTATTCACACTTGGTAATATACTCTGCCGTATGAATTATGGATTCCTGTTTTTATCTCTCACACTACACATGAATGTTTGATAAAGATTGTTTCCAATATTATATTTTGTCAAAATGCTCATCTAAAATTCAGTCAGAAATGCTTTCCAGTAATTATGCATTGACTTAGCACTATAAAAAAAGAGAAGAAGAAAAAAAAAGAAAGCCAAATGATATTATCATTGTTTTTCCTGAATATTTGTGCTAAATAAGACTAAGAGACTGACAGGATTTGCAGCCAAAATTCCTTATTTATACTCCATCCAAATGAAGCCAAGGCAGCTACAGTATGTTTTTCACACTGCTCTACAAATGCCTCAGCCTCAGCGCTTTGTCTTGTGAGGAAAAAGGCTGCTTTTATGCTAAATTATTCCTAATGACTTTGTGAAGTGGATTAATATCCAGAAGGGGTCTGGATTCACACTGGAGAAATATCAAATTTACCTCCTTAGGGAGTCAGTATAGTCTTATTTTGAGTTTCCTAGGAAAGAAAAAAAAAAAAGATGTGTTAGTGTCCACAATAATTTTTGCATTTATTTTCTTTTGCTGTGTGTGAAATTGCAGCTTGTGAGGAAAGATCCAACTAGAGAAAATAAAATGTATTTTCCCATTTTAGCTGGAAACCTATGTCATGACTTATAATGCTACCCAGTCTTCCCCTTCTTTTGTGCAGAGATCTCTTCAATTTTACCAGGCTGTGCGGGGGTCAGGTGTCCAGAAGGGAAGCTCCTTGGCTATATCTGCAGTCACAAGGAGGGCAGCACAATAGGCACGTATCTGCAGCTTGAAACAGCGGGTGGTAAGGACCTGGTACCTACAATGTGTGTGTTTGGGAAAAGAGGGTTACTTTAGGTTAGCTCTAGTCTGTTTTCATAGACTGACCTCCTGTTGTGACCTGGTGCACAGAGTACGCTCCTGGTACGCTCCTGATACGCATTTACCATTTAGTCTCGATTGAAAGGAATCCAGTGCTCTCCAAGAGCAAACCAGAGCACAGTAAATGGGGGAAACTGGAAGATCTGCTTTAAAAGGACAATCTTTGTCTCATCTGAAATGCTAACATAAATGCACGCATTGAATTCGGCAGGCTTTGGATCAGTCCTCAGTTGAGGCCATCAGTCATCTCTTTTCCTTTCGAAAGAATTGAGTTAGGAGAGACTGAGGCACCAAGCAAGCATGGTTACTGGTGTGGGCTTTCTGTGGAGGAAGCATTGCAATCATGTGCACAGTGGCTGATTTTCTTGATTGCAAATTAGTCTTGGCTGGGGGAAACCTCCTGGAAAATTGTCCATACTGGCAACGTAGTAATTTTAATCCTTTCTCTCAATCTGTGGTGCAACAAGTCCAAAATCAGTGTGTATCTTTTAAAGACCTAGAGGAACTTTGGACTGGTACAAGGAAGGTTGTATTTCCCATCTAAAAAAATATCAGTAATAACGGATTAATTTTTGCCTTCCTACCTACCACTCCTTGCTGCGTGTTTAGCTGGGGAATAGCGTGCACTCAGCATATGGTCAGCTGTGAGGAGATAAAAGCCAGTTGTCTTTCCAGAAAGACCCCACTTCCTTTTCCAAGTGCAATTCCCAATCCTTCATTTCTGTTCACCTGCATATTCTCCTTGTGTTATTTGAAATCCTTTCATGATTGTGTTGAAAGCCCAAAATGCTGTGATAAGGAAAAGATTGATCCATAATGGAGCAGCCCAATGTTGACAAGTTTCAAACATGTTTTATATAATATACCACATAAAGCATGTCATTATTAATCTGTCTTAGAAACATATGTGCTCCATATTACCAGTGAGACTAGCCATTTTCCAATCATTCTTCACAATCAGTCCTCACAACATGCTAGTGCTATACATGCTTTTACCTCTACATAATGCCATACAAGGAGTGGCTTGTCCAAGTGCACAGATGCAGACCACCCCCAAAAAAGTGCTTTATACAGTGGAATGAAGTAATAAATAACTGAATGCATGTACAGCTTAATATCGCATTTGAGTTCAAGGCCAGGCTGGATGGGGCTTTGAGCAACCTGGTTTAGTGGGAGGTGTCCCTGCCCATGGCAGGGGGGTTGGAACTCTATAATCTTTAAGGTCCCTTCCAACCCAAACCATTCCATGATTCTATGATTCTGTGAGTTGTTCTGAAGAAGACAAAGAGTACAAGTCCTCTTTCTTCAGCAGTACTTTGCAATGCGCTGCATGCATACCTGTGAAACAAACACAAAAAGAGATTAAATTGGTATCGGGCAACTGCTGTTCTGCAAAGTAGAATGAAAAATTTCAGCCACTCACTTCCATCTGTCACTTCTCTTTCACAACAGCTGCTGTATTTTTCAATGTTTTTCAGGTTACGTCATTATGTGTTTTCTTGTCTTAAACTCAAATTTGTGAGTAACTAATAGAGAGTGATTGCCATTTGTTTTCCACCAGTTTAATTTGTCGGTGATGATTTTGATGGGGTTTTTTGTTTGTTTCCTGTTTTTCTTTTGAATTACTGTGTTCAGTCAGTAAAGCTGTAGACATCTACATTAGTAGAAAAGGAATGGTCTTTTACATTGTGATGAAGTGTGAAGGATTACCCTAAATGTAAGAGGCATACATTTTGCACCTGATAAAGCCTGCTTCCTTAAAAGGGGACAACAACTTCTAAATATAGATTTCTCAAGTGAGATCTCTGTCCTACCCCCCAATATTTCCACCGCTTCTTTTCAGGGTACTTAAAAAACTTAGTTGAATCCAGCTGTTTAGACAGAATTTCCCTCATCCTTCCCTTGACTTTACACCAGGGAAACTCTTGCTGGAAGGCTCCATAGCTCAGTCGCTCTTCCTTCAGCAGCTGCTGCAATGGGAAGTTCAGAAATTTCTAAGACAAGAACAAGTGCCCTATTGACTTTCTGGATGCAACTGTTATACTGTTATACTAAACACTCAACTCTTCTTGTATAGCATTTTATTAGAAGCTCCATTATGGAAGCCATTAGCACCTTTCTGCCTAACAATATGATGACAGGATTTCTGCTTGTGGTTTCCAGAGGCATGTCCTTCAGGGAGAGCCACAACTAACATAATGTTAGCGGAACTGTGTGTGAGTGTACATGTGTCTATCCATCTGTTTAATAAATGCTACACATCAGTTACTCCAGCTCAGGGAATTATTCTGCCCCATATGGCCATCGCTGTGACATATTTCAAGACAAAATACTACATATTTGAAGTGTCTTTTAAAAAAGACACACTTTGTACTAGTTTTGGATATCCGTGGATATGAGTACAGATGCCGTCAGCATCTCTTAGGAAATAATTAAAGCATGAAAATACTTAATGAATCGGTACTTTCACCTTGCAACCAAGAGAAATCATCACCTCTCATTCTTTGCCCGTATCTACCCTAGTGATCTTATGGGAAAGCTCCATATTAAATGGCTATTATGTTTGCTGAAGGCATTAGTGGCATTAATCAGATGTATGCCATCAAAGCAAAGCGTGCCAGGGTATGACACGTAATGCCTAGCATGACAACATTTTAAGGTCAATAAATGCTTCAGTGACAATGTAGTTGTATGTGGGTCTTACGTATCTGAATGGATGACCTGAATATACTCCAAAACAGAGTTTACTGACGGGAAAAAAGGTCAGAACATTCTGTCTCTTGCATCTTTTCTTTGCTGCATCACTCCATGTTTTCCTCTTTTATTTTGAAATGAGTAAAATATTCCTGGTATCAAGCCAGAACCTCAGCTGGAGTCCATCCACACCATTCCAGATAATAGTAAAATAGAATTATGGAATATTACACCAAAAAGAATCTTGCCCTACACACCAGTAATTTATCTGCTATATTTTTTGCATCAGTAACCATAAGAAATCATTACTGGTTCCTCTTCTACTGCATATTTGTACTGTGGTTAAAGATGAGTTACTGCACAGTTTGGGTTAATGGAGGCATATTCTCCCGAGACAGAAGTACACACTGGCTTTAAGATGGGGATGGGTACTTTATTATGGTCTATGAGTGATTTCAATGCTGCTTTATCATCTGCCAGCATGCACACACAAACTAATAAGCTATTCACTGCTTTTTGCCCCGGAGGGCACCTTTCAATAAGGCAAGTCATTGATTTTTACCATCAGACACACAGACCATAAGCCATTCCCTGTATCATTCTATCCCCAGTGGTGCATTCTGCAGGGGAAACTGGTCATTTTAGTCACACACATGCACATTCACACATGCACACGCACTAGCCAGCAATAATCTAACTCAGATGCCCAGATGTTTTCTTTGCCTCCATTACAACTATTGATATTAACATCTTCTGCAATCCTGTCAGCATAATTTTTATTAAAAGTACTTGGATGAAATGCTGAGGCTTTATACAAAGGGCAGAATTTACTTTTTTACCCTGGACAGTGTGTTTCTAGTATGTAAATCAGCAACTGACCATCACTGCCACTCTTTCAAGCATTCCTAGCAGGGAGCCCAAAGGCTGGATGGCAGTAATGTATATAAACATAGCCAGTGCTTTTTAGGTTGCTTGTATTTCTCCTAGGCCGGAGAGGGGCTTT
This sequence comes from Nycticryphes semicollaris, assembly GCA_013400055.1. Lineage (NCBI taxonomy): Eukaryota > Metazoa > Chordata > Aves > Charadriiformes > Rostratulidae > Nycticryphes > Nycticryphes semicollaris. The sequence goes on along the minus strand of VXBJ01000748.1, from coordinate 203,224 downwards.
CTTATATCATTCTGTGGTGCTGCCTTAAAACTTTTTTCTGTTTTATAGACCAAGAGTACTTAAACTTTATGACCTAGCTCACCCTATTTAAAATATAAAAGGCATAAAAGGCACAATGTGGGTGATCGTGGCTCTAATCACTGCCACTGTCTTCTTCTCTTGCTCTGATAATGTGTTTTAAATCTGTCAATTTAGCTTCCTAAAGCTGACCAGACCAAAAGAACACAGAGTTTAGCTAGTATCATGCAAAATAATTCAAATTTCATTGAGAGGAATCTGATGCCCTGCAGCTGAGGATCTGATCATCTTGTAGATATTTCCCACTTCATTTGCCCCCCTCTTCAGCAAGCTGTCCTTGGGAAAATAACTGACATCAGTTAGTGTCTCCTCCCCAGCTACAAAGAGGTAAGGAAGAGAGCAGCTCATCTTTCCCGCCTTCATCCGTCCTTCAGCCATCTGTCCAAAGCAGCAAAGGCAAGGGTGAGTTCAGTACCTGGTATCCACGATGCTTGGGATGCGGAAAGCGCCCTGGTCTGTCTAAAAAAGTGACCCATAATGGCCTTAAGCTTTCTTAACTTCACCTGAAATCCTAGCGACACTTTCCTCTGGGGCATGTGGGTACAGAACATGTGTTATCCCAGAGGCTTCACTTCCAGTGAAGTAAAGCAGTTTTTAACAGCTTTAGTGGCTCATGAAAAAAAGGCTTTAAAGCTGTATGATGTGGATTATACTTTTTTATCTGCTCTATGTATGATAGTATGCTACAGTATCTGTAGCATATCTTAACTTTAAATAATCAGAAGTATTGCAGTTCAAAATGTTTTAGGCAGAATTTTTTGCCAGCAGCAAATAGGAATTCCCTAAAATAAAGTTTTCCATGAGAATAAGTCAATAATATTTCTGATTAAAATATTGAAACTAAACATTGCAATTGGGTACTTTAGAACTTCTCATTTGGAGCTTTCTGGAATTTTCATAAAATATTTAACAGCCTTTCAGATTATACTTTTCCATTAAAAGACCTACAATAGAAAATATTACAGAATGAAAACATTACTGCAGGAAGTAAGCTGGCATTTATTTTTCAGCCAGCTCTTAAAATCTACAATATTCAATTGATAACTATACTGTCAACTATTCCACTGTAACACTCTATGCACTGAAAGAAAACAAATTCATCCAGTCTGTGGATATAAGTGAACTTTGATCTCTATCCTCCCACAGGGAAAGGGCTCTACGTGTTAAAATGAAGGCTTTGAAATATAAAGATTTTTATGGAATGAAAATTGTTTTGTACAGCAGATGAAAAGGTACTTTAAAGTGCATCAGGTACATACGTCTTTCAAAATGTGTTTGGAAACCTAGGCAGAAAAAATGCATGTGTAGTTAATTAGCATGAGCAGTAGATCATAGGCATGTGAGCAGCAAACTGCACGTCCTGGTGCCATGAGGTTATAAAATATGGTTCTGGTTATTGCAATGTAAGTTTACAACGTAATTTTTATATACAGACCTGACTGTGAATGTCTCCTACAGTGTTGTATTACATGATCAAACAGTCATCTCTGACCTCAAAAAATTTATGAACTTTGTTGTTTTTGTAAGGAAAATTTCAAGTTCTGCTTATCCAAGGTTGGAGAGAAGGAGTACCTGTTTGGAGGAGAACTTGAAAATGGAGATATTTATGATAGTGGTGTTGAGAATGAAAAAAAAAAATGAAAATCAGACCTATCCCAGCTCATAAAACATCAGTAGAAATCTCCTTCTCCAAACTTAGTATCAAAGGATCACTATTTCTTCTGACAGTGTCTCTGAGCAAAGCAGCTAAGCCTCTGATTGCTAATTAAACCATTGCAAAAAGCCCTTAAGTGAAGCACCCCCATGCCTGACTAACAACTCAAATCTCAAAGGCTTTCATAATTGAAAGTGGAAGAGATTAAATTAAGAAAATATTAGAGTTAATGAATGACAAAAGATTTTATTTGGCCTGTTTATAATGGAACAAAAATCAAGAGGTTGTCTCCGCTAGCTGTGGGAAGGCATATGTTTAAATACCTGTCAGAACATACATTGTAAAGGAATAACCACATGGCCTTGGACCCACTGTCCAGCCAGACAAGTGTCCTGTACCCCTGTGAGGAGCAGTCTTACCCTATTTTCTTCTTATTTTGCCTAGATTTATAAAAGAGCTGTTTAATTCAATCCCAAGCTCTAGGGCTCTAGGAAAAGAAGCGTTTAAAATTCATACATTTGGTCCTTCAGGTCCTTAGGACACGTGTTCCAGCTCTCTTTTCCACCTCCCACATCTGCAGCAGGGTGAAAAGCTCCCGTGGCTCTGACTAAGGTGGTCCTCACTTCCATGCCTCCATGCCACGCACAGCTCCTGACTGACAGCAGCTCTGCAGTGCTGGGGGAAAGTCAAGATTCAGACGTGTCTTTTGAGGAAAACCTTTAATCAGCTGCTACTGTGCAAGCACTCTTCTTCAGGAATATTTGTAGTTGAGGTGATAAATGAGTGGCAAGTAAAATAAACATATCTTATTGCATGTGTCGTGCTGTTAGAAAAGTACAATGCAAAGACCACAGATGTCAGTCTCTGTTCTTCCACAAGTCAAGTGGTAGAAAAACAATGTACGCAAATACAGAAATAGTTATTCCTAAATAGACGGTGATCCCTTTCTCCATCTGTGATATCACATAGTCTAACCACGATCTCCTCTTTCTACTTTGTCTTCCTCTACTGTCGATTTTGCCTCCTATAAATAAGCATAGAATCACAGAATCATAGAATCATAGAATGGTTTGGGTTGGAAGGGACCTTAAAGATCATACAGCTCCAACTAGAGCAGGCTGCTCAAAGCCCCATCCAGCCTGGTCTTAAACACTTCCAGGGATGGGGCATCCACAGCTTCTCTGGGCAACCTGTTCCAGTGCCTCACCATCCTCACACTAAAGAATTTCTTTCTAGTATCTAATCTAAATTTCCCCTCTTTCAGTTTAAAACCACTACCCCTTGTCCTATCACTACACTCCCTGAGAAAGGATCCCTCCCCAGCACTCCTATAGCCCCCTTCAGGTACGGAAGGCCGTTATAAGGTTTCCCCAGAGCCTTCTCTTCTCCAGGCTGAATAACCCCGTCTCTCTCAGCCTGTCCTCACAGAAGAGGTGCTCCAAGCCATCTGATAATTTTCATGGCCCTCCGCTGGACCCGTTCCAACAGGTCTATGTCTTTCCTGTGTTGAGGACTCCAGAGCTGGACACAGCATCACCAGTTAGATCTTGCTGTGTGGATTTAGAAAAGCCTTTGCTGCTATGACAGCGTGCTTCACAATGAATGTTTGTCTGCATGCTGCTATTATTTCCTCTGCTCCTCTGCTCTGTGGGTGTTTGTGTGTGTGTTTTGAGTTGTGGGGGATGTGGAAGCTTTGATGGAATGCCATGGGTGAAAGGCCTGGCTGAGCTGTCAAGCATGTGCCCAAGCAAGGAAATGGCAAGAGCTCCGGTCTCATTTCTCACATCTCACGGAGTAGGTGAAGCCAGGTTTTAAGACGGTGGATCCTGCCCTTCCTCATTCCAGACTGCAACATATCACTCCCTCCCTTCTGCAGCAGACCAGGTGGCAGAGAGAAGGGAGCCTCCCACTTGGATTTAATCCTCCTGGGGTGCATTTTGTACATGATCTTTTGGTCAGGATGCTTTGTGTGCTAAAGGTAGCCCCCACTAGATAAGCTCTTTTGACTGAAATTGCAATCAGTTTCCAAGGTCTACAGAAAAGGCATTTGGATTGAGCTGGAGAAAGATTGCATTTTATTCTTTTTTCTTTCTTCCCTTCCCCTTCAAACAGCAACCGAGTACTCAGTGCAGTGGGTTTAACTTCAGTGAAAATAAAACTGCTGGAGAATTTGGTCTCACCTGAACCATTTACCATCAGTGAGCTTTTGGATCTCAGAGAAGCCCTTTCCCTGCAGGTTGCAAAAGATGAAGGCAAACTCTTTAAGGATTACTCACTTATCAGGCTTCTGATGTCTGAGCCTGGAAAATGTGATCTATGACCAGTGGAAAAGTGGAAGAAGATTTTCATGAAAGTTTCAGAACTGCCTTTGCTGTAGACTGTAATTGCCCTGTAATGAGTATCCTAATATCAACTCCTCTTGCACAGAGCTGCCTTTCTCTTTAAGTGAAAAGAATTCAGCTCATGGGTAAAATACTTTGAAATGGGAAACAACTTTTTTTTCTGAAATCCGTTTCGCATTTAAGAAAAGGAATGTTTCAACATTATTTTAAACATCCCCGCTCCTCCCAACTCCATTAAGGACTAGATTGTGTTCTGCCCTCTGCTACTGACACGGAGTTTTCATAGGCATCAGGTCTCTTGCGCTGTCACAGAGATACCTTAGTAGGAAATAATCACTTATTCCTCCAGCGTGTTTGAGTTACTATTTTTGAAATTTTCATGTCACACAATTGCAGAGTCAAAATCCCTATGAGACTTCAGTAGAGGTTCTTTGTAGGTAGACATTAAGCCTCACAGAAATTCAATGTCAAGCTGTCATGTGTAAGGTGGGATTGCTTTCCTGATTTCAGAGGAGAGATGCTGATATACAGCTGATATATCAGCTTCTGCAAACTGGAGCTGGAAAAGAAACGGCTTGTCCGATCTACCTGCCAGTGCAGAACTGTTTCAGAAAGTATACATCTGAATAATGTATCAAATTATTCTTCCATTTTTCATGTGACAAAACGTCATCTATTTTCCTGGATGATTATTACACAGTTGAACAAGTCTCACCAGTCCCGGTGACACTGATGAGAGCGTCGAAATATTAGACTGAAATTTCCCCTTTATCAATTCCATCAAATTTTCTCTAGTGATATCTCCCTCAGCTGCTCGAGGAATTCTTCACTTGTCTTGCTGAGCATTACCCTCCAAGAACCACAACTGTTCTCTGGCAGTTTGTCCCAGTAAGGCAGGGGTTCAGAAGCAGCTGACACCTTTGCTGGTGTCCATGAGGTGCTTGGACAGCCCATGCCAGCTGCAAGCCACGTCCCTGCGGTGTGGCATGGCTATGCTGCTGCAATTTCTCTATATATCTAGTGTTTGCTGCATGTCAAACGTACCTGCAGGGGATCTCTGGTGGTAGCTCCACATGAGAGCAACACATTAAACAACAGAAAATGATAAAGACAACTCAGTTTGAAGGCACTTCTAGCCTTTGCTTCAAACATGTGACCACCCAAACACTGTAAGCGTGGGCTGTCTGCTGACAGAAATGGAACTGAGAGAGGTCAAAAACTCTTGAAAATTAATGTATCCAGATTTTGCTGTGTATGGGATAGAAGCGTGTGTGCCTGACTGCAAACTGAAAACAGCTGCTGTTAGCAAACCAGCATCGAAAAACACTTCAGCCTGTGAAATGGTACATTCAGAGAAGGTTGCATGTCACATCCAAGCTGTGCTTTTTAGAGCAACGGTATACATTTCTGCTAGAAGCCTTGTGTCAATGCTGTAGTATACCTCGTGAGAGTTAGGGTCAATGTGACACAAAGCACAGTGTCCAATCTTACTAAAGAGTCCTACATACAGCGTAGAAGACAAGCCCATACATCAGCAACAGGACTTGGCGACATCGTGACGCTGAGGTAGCCAGTATGACCCAATTTATATAAAGTTCTGTATAATTGTACTGAACCTCCCTCTACAGTCCATGATAAAGAGTATTTTGCTTCTCTGGCCAGGAATTTCCAGCTAGTTTTCAAGTGTAACAACAAGCAGACAGCCCAGGAGCAAGAAAGGAACCAAACCCCTTCCCTTATGTGGGACACTGGAAAGAAACTTGAAGCATTTTCAAGAAAAGGAAAAAGTCCATCTCCTAACAACTGATTGTTCCGATTATTCTGATATATTTTTTTCCTGGCTTGTAAAGTGTCCAGTGCCTTTAATTTGACTTTTCAATGTGGTGCACTTGCTGGGCTCTATTTTTCTTCTTAGAAATAGGACTGTTCATGAGACAGGTTTTCCCAAAGACTTGCAACTCTATTTACTAATCAGCCTCAGATGAATATTTTTAATTATGAGCAACTGGCTAGATCACAGGCTTATGGAAAAGACATACTAGGTCATCTTGTGCAACTCGCTGGCAATGTAAGATTGTTTGCTACAGGGTATCTTCTACCACTTTGTCCTATCCATTGTAAATTAATAAGCAATAGTGGATTCCTCCAATTCTCTTAAGGAGAGTTCTTCTCTTCACTTGTCTTGTAAGCTAGCAAATCCTGCTGTTGGGATTCTTTTTCTAATATTCGTGAACCAACCCAAACCATATCTTAATTAATTTGAGAATTTTGAAAGTTGTTTCCCTGTTACACTTCTATGATGCTATAGAGATGCAGTGGTTCTTACTAGAACAGTAACTTTTATTTCAGTCTCACAGTATTAAGGTATCATTTCTAACCCACCTGTGCTAACTTTTGGGTTGTTAGAAGAAATTAATGTAAATTTTGAAAACCCTTTAGTAATTCTAGGGCCCTCCATACTGTGATTCTCTCAGTGCCATCCCTCAGACTTGATTTCATCCCACCCCCCCACCTTTCTTGAAGTCCACTATTAAAGTTTCCATTTTAGGAGGCTCAAAAACTTAATCCTACTGGAAGTTTTGACTGACATTAGTGAGAGAGGACTTTACCCACTGAGTGGGCACTTTTGGAAACAGTCCCTCTCACTTCCCTGATCACACTGCAGCAGTGCTTTTCTCCACGGTATGTGGTGCCACTGCTCTGCAACAGAATAACCCCTCTGGACAGGGTATTCCTTGTCACTTAGTTCAAAGAATTCTCTGTATGATAACCTAACCAATGTATTGGAGTCCTTTTTATCTGATATCTTACCAAAATAGTTTACTGGCTTGCAAAAAAATGCTGATAATCTTCATTAAAACCAAAGGATCAACAGGTTGTTTGTGAATGGTGCAAAGCATTTCAGAGTAACTTTTTTAAGTTAGTGACTCCAGCTGCTGTTGATTCCAAGTGTTCATTTCATGAACATCGCATTTTCAGAGTAACTGTACTGGCAGGGAAAAGAAAACCACAGCTAAAATCAAGTACCCACTTATGAAAGACTTGGGCTCTTGGGAAGGTTTTTCCTATCCTAATGCCTCAGCCTACTTTCTACGCTTTTACTGAATTAGTTTTACTTTTCCTGATGCTTTCTTTGTTTTTTCACTCCTGCTTTTTTATTTCCTTTTTTTTCTTCTTTTTCATCTTTATGGATTGCATCAAAATTGATGCACACATTTTAGCTGATCTCCTGAACTGCAAAGCCCAAATGAGTTTGGAATGACACAAAAATGTTAAACAGTTTCTAATCAAGAGGAGATGATAGGTGCATGTAAGTCTGTGTAGCTAAATGAAATGAGTTTGTTGTGCTTTCTATTTTTAAGAATCTTTATTCTAATTTGAGGCTAAGTAGCGATGTTCACTTTGAATTCCTCCTTGAAGTAAATCCTATGGATTTATACTAAGGGCAGATTTCAGCCTGTATGCTTTTAGAGTAGATTGGTTTATCACTTAAGTTGTGAGGAACACTATGTATTTCCTCTTTCTCCCCCTTTTTTTACCAGTTTTAAATTCTTGTGGGACAGTTCACTTGCTGTCACAAGGTGTTTGACAGAGCAAAACAGAGATCTGCCAAATGGTTGATGATATTGCGCTGTGCCAGATCATACACTCTTTCTATCAGTGGCCACATCTGGTACTTTCCCTTGCTGGTTCTGCTGGTAGACTCAACAGTGCTGATTCATTTTCTATTATTATCTTTAGGGCAGGATACTTCCTTTTCTGCTCCCTCTTGAAAGCTTCATGCCTGAAAATAATTGCAAAAAGGTTTTAAAGTAGAGGATCCTAAATGGGAGTTGATTTTCCAATAGCTTGAACTTTGATTGATTTTATCTTAGAGTTTATTAGATAGCCAGATCAAGGATTGTTCAGTCCTCATTCTTGACTTAATAGCTATATCACAGCTAGTGTCAGGTCCCAGCTGGAAAAAATCTGACTACCACCACTGAACACTGTACCAAAGCTTGAGTTTTCTCCGTGATACAAATCTATGGGTACAAGCTTCAGTCTTTCCAATCAACAAGTGCCTGCCCTCTTTCTTTGAAACTCAATAACTGAATATCTGCAAGTCTCTCACTGGTGAGAGTACAGGAAATACATCTAATGTGTTCAGAAAATATAGTTTGGTATGGTTTTATCCTTTTTTGATTGGAGGAATTGAGCTTGTAAAATGTAGCCAGGATAGGCTGACAAACAAGCATTTGGCTTTATCTTCAAATTCCAACTCTTTCCTTTCTCTTCTTTGGAGCTTAATGATTACCTCCACAGTTTGGCTCAGAGACATCTATGGCTTCTTAACCTGCCCATTTCCTGAAAAGATTGATGCATTAATTTCGTGCTGATTTCAACCCTGAAATCAAAGAGTCAATACATCTTCACAAAACTTGGGGAGTCATTGCAGAGAAAGATCAAACAGATTTTGAAAAATGCAGGTAATTTTTTTATATATTAATACAGGTAAGAGCCACTACTATTAATAAGGAGCAGCTGTGGCATAACTTAAAAGGATATGAATATTGTGTAGGTCTGAACCTCACACTAGTCTTTTGTAGCTGAATAACTGGGTATAAATTGTAGACCATTTCTTTGTGCAGTATCTGCAAGAATAGGGTCTGGTATCATAGGGTTTCCTGGGAATACAATCATGTACGTGCCTGCCATTTGCAGACATTGGTATAAATGTATTGATATAAATGACTACAAAAGGTGCAAGACAATGGGGAATGACATGCTACATGTCACAAACTATTCCAATCTTCCTGTGCTATTTAAGCAATTTCAGTCTGGTTGTGTCCCTTGTGACTTGGGGCCACACTTCCCGCTGGATTAACTCTGCCAAGTTAGAAAAAAAAAAAAAANNNAAAAAAAAAAAAAAAAAAAAAAAAAAAAAGCTTATCTAAAAAAGGACAATGGTAAATGAATGCAGAATTTGATGTATGGTGTTTGAACTGTTTCAGTAAAATGTAAAATATTAATAGGTTAATAATTTGCATTGACTTTGAAGAAAGTCTTCTGAATTATGTCTGTCCTGGATTAATTAAAATAATGCACAAAAGGGTGGATACAATAAGTGCCAACAATATGAAGTAACCTCTTTGCTGCTCCTTTCAAGTGGAAGAAGTATAAAAACAATCTTAGCAGCATTGCTTCATGATAAATTTCTTACAGAATATGGACCAGACAAGACTAGCCCCAAATACTGCAAAAGCTCATTTACAGTCTGTGACAGCACTGGACAGCCTTATTCTGGAAATCATGAGAAACATTTAACATAAATCTAAGCTTTCAAAATAATTTAAGTATAATCAGGACTTCCTAATGTAGAATTCATTGGGGATCATCTATCATTATGTTAAAGCGGGACCAGGCAGAGATCAGAAGCACTAGTTGTCCTAGTGCCCTCCCTTTCACCCTCAGCATCAAGCTCTATTGCACATTAAGCTTCTTACAAGTCTTCTGTATTTTTCAGCTGTTTGTCCTGTTACAAATATCTCTCTGCTTTGTAATGTCACATCCAGCTCTGCTCCACACAGAAAGCCTGTCAGCCTTTCTCAGTGTTCCTTCTGTGCACGGTGCTTATAGATGCAGGGAAGAGCAAGGAAAAGATCTAGCTAATGGCTGTGCGCGAAACACTGACTACAAGCACATTTAGGAAATCCCCTCTAAGTTTGAGTGACTTGGACACCTCGCTCACCAGTTAAAGAATATTTTTACTCTATAATTAGTGTACGAAATGCTTGCTGGCATGAAAATTTTGTGAATTAAAATGAAAAAAGTAAAATCCCCTGAGACGGAATAGACCCTTTAAATAGCTCAGTCATTTCTGACACTGGAAAACACCTGCGGCATCCCTGAGACAGCTCAGAAGGTAACAGGGGGTGTTGGAGCAGTGGTCAGGAGCAGTCCAGATTCAGGTTTCTCTATGTTCCACCATGGAAAGCTCAACAATACAAATCTTTAGACACCTGTTATAAGAATGCTAAATGCAGATATTTGTGAAGACCTCACTATTAAATAAAGTGCCAGCAGGTGGCATTGAAGAATATATGTGATCATTCCTGTTTCTTGTAGAAGTAATGAGGCTTCATGTCGCCATGTACCAGTGATTGCTTCCTCCCTGCATGTCCTGGACACTGTGTGTTGTCCACCAAAGCAGGCCAGTTTACAGCAGCTGGGAACCTGGTCTTATATGTTAAAAAAAAAAAAAAAAAAAAAANAAAAAAAAAAAAAAAGTTAAAAGGCTCTAAACTCTCTTTATACGCTGAAGTTTTTCTTTATCAGATACCTCTTGACACGACCATCAGATGGAAAACTGCCTGGATTGCCATCAGTAACGGAGAACCATCACGGTGTCATAGGTCTCCTGTTGATTCATAGTGTCTGCTGTGGTTGTGGGCTGTTGGTCCTGCCATCAGTGAAGTAGTTGATAGCTGTTAGATCCTTTTTAATGACACTCCAGGTTTTAGTTTTGCCATTTCTACACTATGTTTGTAGGGTGAACATGAAGGAAGGCAGGCCAGGGAAAATATGGATATGTAAGAAAGAGGAAAGGCAGACAGAAAAAAGAAATGAGGAAACAAAAGGCTGAAAGATTAATAGCAGAGCAAAAGATACTGAGATCACGAGGATTTAGTCGGAGATCTCACTTTGATTATGAAAGGTGGATGAGTTTTACTTTGGATTGGTGCTAGTTAGTAAGTTTTTTGGGAAACATAGATGCTTCAAGCTTTTGATTTGTTGTCTTTCTCATTCCCTAAATGTGCCTTTTTTCTGTCTTGATTCTTTAAGTCACCATTTTCCACTTTTTTTTTTTCCATGATTTGCCTCTCTCTCTCCTTTTCTTTGAAGAAAAATAGATAGGATCTGCATTTTCTGTTAGGTATGTTTCTCCAGATTAAAAGGTTTGTACAGCTCCACTTCGAAATCAATAGTAAGAGCTTCAAATATTCATCTCTCAGAAAGTGGAGAAGGTCTTAACAAACCACTGCAGATGAATCAGGGGCTACTGGTTGTGTTTACTGGCTGTAATAAAATGAAAATGTCTACTGGTTGCTCTCCATGTTTAATGATTTCTTCCTCCTTGTCTCTTGAATCTGAATGGTTTTGAAATGCCAGATCAAACACCCATCTAGTGACTATGCAAAGATGTATATGTAGCAGAAGAAGCCACTTGCATCTCACTTAAAGTGCTTTGAGAGGTGTGGTTGCCCAACGGGGAAACAGGCTACAGACTAATTAAGAAACAGCATGTTTCTTCTGCCTTGACTTAAAATTCTCCATAGAATTTTTTCATTATTAAGCACTTCATAAGATCCCAGGTCTGCTGAACTTTGAAAACTTGCAAAAGGCTTTCTTCTGGAAGTTTTAATTAGAACATTCCCCATTCCAGCTGAGGACAAAATGAGTATATGACCTCTGATTGGTCTTCAGAATCATCTACCTCACTCAAAGATAGAAAATTATAGAAAATTAAAGTTCTGGGGTTGCTTTTAAATCAATCTGTGCAGGGCCATTCTACTTTTTTTTTTTTTTCTTTCCTTGTTTTATTTGGGGGGGGGCTTGTAATAAAGTGTAGGAAATCCCAGTAGTTACACAGCACAACATCATCCAGTAAACAAAGGTGTGAAATGTTGAATTTATTGTGGCTTTTCATACTCACAGATAACCAAGCTTTAATGCAGGCGCAGATGTCAGACATCTTGTGAAAAGAACCAACATGCTGTAGTATGATTTACTTGGCAACACAGCGCAGCAAAAAAAGGGAAAATTGTTTGGCTGTAGGATAGACAGTTGATTAGAGTGTACCTCCTCGCCAAACAGTCGCACTGAACTGATTATGTTATCACGAGTTCATCTTTCTCCCAGAGAGCCCCGTGTTGCCCATTGCGTTTTACACTGACTCCTTGTTTTCAGCTCTGTCACCCAGTGAACTTCCTGTCCAATCTAGTAGTGCCAGCAGGGGTGAAATTTTAAAACTTATTTTCAGTGATTAAGGAAAAGGTTAATTAGAACACACAAAATATGGGGTTTGACCACATGGAGGGGTGGGGAGTATTAAAGGAAAAGGGACCACAAAAGCTTGAATAACATTCACTACATTTTTACATATGGAAATATTAAGGAATATATGTGAATTTACTCACTTCTAAGTCCCTCAATAAGGAGAATAACAGAGCATAATCATCTATCATCGTTTTAATAAAATGTTTTCTATGCAGACACTTGGGTCTGCAGCTTCGTTGCTCATCCTTCTGGCCTAAACCCCATATTGCACGTGGATGTCATTTCCATCATATCTCAGAGCTTCTGTTTCTGTTTCATGTTTGACTGTCTTGCTACATTCACATCTCGGGGTATTTGCCAAGCAGTTTGTAGCATCTCTCCCTTCAAGAGTTCATGTGTGAGGTGCAGCTCAGCATCCTCACACCAGATGAGTGGGATGGAGACCACATGAAGGATGGGCCGCAGCACTGAGGTGCAGCTGAAGGCAGGACTCTGCACTTGTGCCAAAGGCTTCTTCTCAAGTCAGCAACAAATATGACCCATCACCCCGGACTCTAGAGCAGTCAAATGACTTCATACGCTGAAACCTCAGAAACTGAGACCTCAGAAGAGCTGGGATGACCCAGGATACTAGACAGGACTAAATGGGATTTTCAGTTAACCACACCACCACTAGCACCCACAGAAGGTTACAAGAACAGAGGAAGAATATATTGTCCACATACTGTCCCAGCCTTCAGCAATTTGCAGTTCAGTCTTTCTGAGATGAAATGTATTGCTTTCCTGTTCAGTAACTCCTTATGGATTTTTCTTCTGTGAGTTTATAATTTGTTGAACAAATGTAAATTTTAGCACCTGTAGTGCCCTTTTGTTAGGGCTTTCACAAATTAACTATGTTTCATGACAAAGTGGTATCTTTTCCTTCTTCTAACCTTCTACCTGCTGGTTTTCAGTTGATGCACTGTAGTTCTTGTGTTGGGAAAAAAGAATATTGATTCTCTATTTACAGTTGCCATTCCACTCATGTTTTAAATATCTCTATCATACACCCACTCGGCTGTCTCTCTTCCAGATTGAAGAGCTATAGTCATTACTTATATGAAAACCATTCCACCCCTTAATTCATCTTTCTCTCTTTTCCAGTTCTACTCTGTGTCTGGTTTTGAGATGAGAACATGAGATTTGAAAGGTTAGAAAGAATGACTTGTTTTACATCCACAGAGATATTACATACAAACTGTAACAACCATAATGCAAAATCAGGCATGAAGGTTGCAGTGTTACTTATTAATTTTATGCTGTTTAATCTAAGCCTTTTTCTACCCCTATAACAGCTCATATCTCATATTAATTGCTGTAGTACCTTTATTTTTTTTTTATTTTCACATGTATTTTGCACTCCATTTTACCCTACAAGCACATCTGCTGAGTGCCTCCAGCACTGACAGCTCGCTCTCTTTTCTTCCTATCAAAAGTGGTAAAATTCCATCAGCCCGTAAAGCCCTCACCAAACCCAGAGCATCTCACTGTTTTTTCCTACTTACTGTCTTATTTTCAAAGAAATCTGTACAATTCAGTTGGCTGGAAACAGACAGTTGTGACTGATGGTTCTCTTGCTAGGAATTACTACAAGATAATTCTGATCTCACTGAAGATGGACTAGAAGCCACCTTTCTTCCTTATATTCTAAAAAGAGGTAAAAATGTAAAGCAAATGTTTTTTTATTCAAAGTATCTAGGGGTTCGGGGAGCAGAAATCCTACTGGGACATCAAAGAGGTTTGTCCTTAACTGCTTTGGACAATTCTGAAACTCCCATCCTCAAAGCTTGTCCCAGCTCGTCTGAGGCAGGATTCTAAGTACACTCCAGCGGTGGGAGTGTGTTGTTCTGTTTAGTGATCTTGCAGGAGAGAGTTGTATTTAAACTGTATGTGAATAGACTCCCTTAAATCACTGCCTGCATCAAAACATTGAGTCAAGCCTCCCCTTATTCCTCCCTCTTCCTTCCCCACCTGGTCATGGCACAAGGTAAACACAAGGCGGGATACTCTGAGGAAGGACAGAGCTGAGGGAGGTTTTCACCCGCTGCTTCATATGCATAAGAGCAACTGGAATTATTTTACATTAAGTCATTAAGTGTTGTGACTGTACCTTCCCCACAGAAGGGTCAAACATTACAATCTAAGAGGTTGGTGGATTTTTTTTTTCCAGATAGGAAACTGAGACACAGTGTGATTTAAGTGGTTCACCCAAGGACAATAAAAAGGAACAAGGGGCACAGCATTAGCTTGAACCTCACCAGTTTCATTGAGTGCCTTGTCAAATGCTTCTGAAAGTCCCTGTGTGCTTTAAGTAGAAAATTGTATTTTTCACAGTAGTATGTGGTAATTACATAAAAAAGTTTTGAAGTGCTCTAGACTGTTGTGCTGGTGTTCTGGGCATGCAGTTAAGAGGAGAACAAGAGAAGTCAGACGAGGAAATTCCTGGCTTGCGAATTGGATACCTTGGCTACTTAGATAACCCTCTTCCTTCCCTCACTGTAATTACTGCTTGTGACCTATCACATATCATGTAATTATTGTTTTATTGACATGGGGACTTAAGCTCAGGCACTTTCTGGAAGTTTGGAAAGGCTTTTCTATTATCTTCCACTTTTTGATTAGGAATGGGAACAATGAGCTCCCATGTGGTGGGACTTGCGTTGTCTCAAAAAGGCTGTCTTTATGAGCTGATAAAAAGACTACAATAACAAAAACCATACGAAGGATCTAATAGTTCTTGGCTATTGGGAGGAAAAGAAAGGGGTGGAGGCAAAATAATAATAATAATAATAATAATAATAATAATAATAATGCAACCTTCCATTTTCTGACATGGACATTTGGCAACACTGTGTTTTTCCAATTAAGATGATAGCATCTGGACTACTGTAATCCTTAAGGTTATAAACTGTGTCATGTTGCCCTCTCCAGAGTATATTCATCAGTCAGCTGGCGATAATTTATCTGATTAAAAAGAAAGGCACTGCCTATAATTTTACTGTAGGGTGGCCATTATTTTTTTCCATCTCACATGCACTGTGGGAAATAATTTGTCTAAAGCACTGAACTGGAAGAAAAAAACCTGCAACAAAATTAAGGAAACATCTTTATCCTCCCTTGCCTGTTCAAAAATACCTAATATAATAGAGTTAAACTCAGAGTTTAATGATTTTCAGATGAATGTAGTCACCCACTAGATTAGATTATTTATTATATGCTGGAGTTTATTGCTACACTGCTGCTCAGGCTAGCTGCAGAGTGGAAAGAGAAGCGTGCAGGTCTGGAAGGGCAGAGCTGTGTGGCAGATGGAGCTGCTTGATAACTGCCACTGAGACAGGTAGGGCAGGGCAGAGCTGAGGGGAACAAGAATCAGCAGCACCGATGGGCTGGGAAATCCTCAGCCCCAGCCAGAAGGGATTAGGAAGGTGCAGCTTAAAAGAAATGAAGAGGAAGTAAAATTAATTTCACCGAGTCGATCACCCCCCTCCTTTCTCTGGCATCCCACTCAACCTTTGGGTTAGAAACCTCCAAGTAATGCTGTTATCCTGCAAAAGCATAACAGCAGCTGCAAAACAAGAAATGTGCTTTTAGGAGGAGATAGTTTGGTAGCGTCTGTTTCCACCCTAGCTGTTTAAAACACTTCCAGAATTTTGTGTTTGAAAGAAACCCAGAAGTAATCTATCAATAATTTTGGCACCTCTGTGACATTATTAAGTTTCTCTCCATTTCTAAGTCGTTTGTGTCAGGAGTTCAGACCTAAGGTTCTAGCTTGGATAACTTGTTCTCTGAGTCGGATTTTCTGGGATACATATGAACTACTTAAATCCAATGAAAGACTGTCTCCTAAAAAGGAAATCTAGAGCTTTCATGGAGCTAGCAGACTTTCTTGCACACAAGCACGTTGCTTGAGCCTTGTGTAAGTATTCACACCTGTGCTGACATGGGAACGCTTGACACCTGTTCTGAGCAGGTGTGAGAGGCAATAAAAAGAGTGAAAGGAAAGATAACCTCTCCCTAGTGTTCCTCAGGATTCAGGTAAGCAGGAGTTCCTGAAATAGTGAAGGAGGAAGGATAGATAAACTCTTTCTGAATCTTTGGGATTTTTTTTTTATAATGTGGGATAGCATTGCAAAGAGACTTCATGTTTTCTACAAGCAGGTGGCTTCCCCCAGTTTCTAACTGTTCTTTGTTTTCCTTAGTAAACCCTGGTGCTTTTTCTGGATTTGCGTATTTGACTCTTTACGTGGCTGGAAATAGGAGCAATTGCACAGCAATAGGTGCTGCTGTAATTTAATGTATTGGAAGAGGCTCCAGCCATGGGCATAGGCAAAATATCGACAAATGTCAGAAAAAGAGCAAGGAGTTTTATTAGAAGCTCAGGTCCAGTATTTTGGAGAAGAAAAAAAGTTTTGATAGGAGGAAATAGGATGATTTTCATGATAGATTATAAGTATCAGTCGGAATTATTCTGGGCTTTTCTCTTTGACCTGTTCCTGCACATCAGAGAAATGACAATTTCAAGCCCAGGGTTTTTTCCCTGTTGGATGCAGTACTCATGGAAAGCTGGTTGCATGTTACTCTTGACAGATTTTTAGAAAGACACTTTATATATGCTTGTAAAGTAAGAGTGATGTGAAGGCACGAAATACTTTTTTATGTTCACAAACACTCTGTAGACCCTTGGAGTTGAGAGACTGTAACTTCTTCACAGCAGCAACAACATGGAGAGCTGAGATTTGCGAAACAGGTGAGGATCTGGGAAGAGAGTTTTTTATTTTTCATTCTGAAAAGCACAATTGTATCTGAACTTTGGCTTTATTTTCAGAGATGTGCTGTGTTTTTGTAACCTCCTATGAGCCCAAAATGCAGGATAAAACCTCTTCCTAGTAAGACAGTTTCCTGAACCTTCCCAAGGAATGGTGAAATTCACTGAGCTCAATGATTTTTGAAAAATGCACTCGGTGGTTAACTTCATCCACAAAAGCAGCCTGAGAAAGTTGGCTAAGACTGTAACTTGACATCCTCTTATGCGGTAGACAAATCTCATGAAAGGACACAGCCATCCTCCTTTCCAGTAAGGCAAAGCTACATCTGGCGAATCAACCCCAGCCTTTATAACAATGTTTTTCCATTGATGGAGGCTAATACTCTTCTCATCGTGTTATGCAGGCATGGCAAACTGGCCATGAACTTTCTAGGAGATGTGGGTGATGCTGCTGCTTCACTAGAACATAGGTGAAGCTTGTATTTTAGTTTGTGATTCCCGTTTGTAAAAGCCACTACACAGAGGCCTGTGGAGCATCCAGAAGCGTTTGTGTTTTGTCTGAGTGAACTGCAAGTGGCTCAAAGCCCCTGGTTGTGTCACGGCTCTTTAAAAATATGACAGCATCAGACTGACTTACATTAATCTTTGTTCTGCATTGGTACTTCAGCTTCATTGCTAATCTCAGTATGTTTGCTATCTGAATTAGTTTATTATTAAAAGATGAGCCAAGGCTGGGGCAAACCCCTATTAATCTCTCCTCCTGTATCTTCCTGTCACTGATAGCAACTCATTTGCCTTTTTTGGGTGATTTTTAGCTAACAACCTTCTGAGTTTTGTTTTGTTGTAGTTGGGAGTGTATAAGTAGACAGGGATTACAAGAAATTGCTGCTAATGAATTAGTATATGTAACACTCAAAAAAAGCTTAGGTAGACAATCAAACAGCTCTGTAAGGGAGAAATCCCAGGTTGGTGAAGAGTAAGGACTGATCTGTGTTTACAAAATCGTAAACTGTGGACTTATTGGCAGGAGTATTTAGCTTGTCAGTAGTAAACCTGCAGTTTCCCAGGCAAGTTGAGCTCCCAGCCCAGGTGTGGGGCACGGTTCTGCTGGGGAAAGTGTCTTCTGGGTGCAAATAGCAGTAAGCCATAGTTCCCCAAAGGACTGTGTTGCCCTCTGGAGCTAAGTCAGTAGGTCACACATGCATGATATTGCAAGTGACCTCCTAGATCTCAGAGAAGAGAAATTGATGTCTGAACAGAGAAAATATAGTCTAGTTGCCCCACTGCTGTGCAATAGGAAAACAGAGGAAAGAAGCTTGTGGTCTCCCCTGATTCATTGACGGGAGACATCAGAGTACTTTTTCCAGTGGGAATAAATGGCCCCAGCTACAACAACTTAGGTGTTTGATGGAGAGTTTGCCACTTCTGGGCACTGACAAGAGGTGGAAGTTGTAGAAAACTGCTGCCTAGCCTCTGCTTTGGAAAGCAGACCTATGAACCTGAGGGGCAAATTAGATGGGATGATAATTTCTTACATTGAGCCATGATTCTTGTTATTAATCAGTGATTAAATAACAGTTTAGGCATATAAATTACTACCACTTTTAACACACAAGAAGGCCATGCTCATGTACCCCAGCCAAGAGTTCTATATAATAGTTTTAGGAAGCTTCTGATTTCTTTCAAGTACACAAGAGTTCTGTATTATGTAAAGAGGTTGTGAATGTTACCTGGGCCAATTTTTGCATGTAATTAATTGGCTTAGCTTTTTTTCTCTGAGTGCAATTCCTCCCACAAAAGGATGTTTCAAATTGCAGCCAATTGTTGAGAACACCTTCCAAGGAATCTTTCATTAAAAATAAACCTGCAGAAATACTTCTATTTTCATTTATTTCCACATTATCCAATTGTAACATTTTTTTAAGCAAGCTATGTGGCATTTTTCTACTGAGTCTTGAGATCACAAGCTTTCTGTTTATTGCAGAAGTGTCAGAGATCATACATTATTTGTTCTGTAAGAATCTAACACCATATACTTGACTAAAATTTCTACTTGGGATACTTTTGTCCAACAACTCCACCCCAAAGGCATCTACATAAGAATAGTTCATAAAAAAGAAAGAACACTTGGGGATGAAAGAAAGGTCCTTTTATAGAGAACATAAAGCATTATGACTAGGGCTTCAAAATGTAGCTTGTCTGGGGCTTTGATACAATATCTAGAAATACCATTTTCCTGGAATGACAGTGTCACGAAGTCATTTGAGTAGTAATTTGTTTGGAGTAATACCTGTGATTTCTGGCAGGTACTGGAAATTTTAATTCAGGCTCACATCTGTTGAGAATAAACACTTAAAATCACTAGGCTGGTAAAATATATAAGCTACTTTTTATGACCTTGAGTTGAGTGAAGCTGTAGTATCAGTGGGAGCGTATTTTGAGTTGCGATAAAAAATGGTCTCTTTAAAGAAAGTCTCAGTTTATACAGAGAGGAAATTTGCTGGGGTTTCTTTTTTAAATGCTGATTGATAGAACAAGAAGGGTCTTCATCAAAGTAAAACTTGAAGAGAAATGAAAAATGAAAGGGAGGTGGGACAAAGAAGTGAGGTTTGAAGGCTGGATGCTGGATCCAGGAGGAAAGGGGATAGAGGCTGATACAAAAGTCATGCAAATTGTGAGAGGGAAAATGATACAGAAAAGATCACATGAAAAATAGAGAATAAAGTTAAGAAAAAGAGCAGAGAAAGCATAAGAAGCAATGCTGGAATTAGGCCAGTGCTGAGCTGTGGCAGTTAACAGAAGAGCCCTGATGGCTCTCGTAATGAGGGTCAGACTAATTGAGATTTGTCCTTCTCCAATTCTGATGGTTAAATTCCAGTACTGATGAGGGAAACGCTCAGAGAAGTGCAGAATGAGAAAGAGCTCTCCAGTATGGCTAGGAAAACACTTAACTGTCAAACATACAAGGAGAAGAATACAATGTTTCAAAGCTGTAAATTTTTTTCCTTGTTTCCAGCACATGGTGAATTATGTCTGATTTATCATTGATGTTGAACATAATGGAATTCAATCAAGTTTGGACTTTAAACAGCAGGCCTGAAGAGACTTCTTAAAAGTAATTCTTTTGGGTATGGATATGCATTATTTAAAATTTCTTTATGCATTCAAAAAAGAAATGTTACAATTTGGGGAAAAATAAACTGAATTTGCTGTATGTAACTGAAGAGCTGAATGTACGTTTTAAATACAACACTTAGTGCAAGCTGAACTGCAGGGTCATGACTGATACTTCCTTAAGAAGCAACTTGTTGGAGAGTCCCCTGTAATTAACATTAATGATAATATAAAAGAGGAAGATGCTTATGATGCAATGTCTGCAGCTAACAATTTATACAAGGAGAAGATCTGATCCTCCTTGTCTTTTTTTATCCACCATTGAATCACCGCAGGAAATAGATGAGACAAAGGATCCTTGACTTTTTCCAAAGCAGAGTCTCCTTTTTTGTAAATTAAGTTAATAAATTTTTAAGAGCAAAATACAGTTTTAAATATTAGGCTAGAAGAAACTGTTTAAATAACCATTTTTCACAACAGATACCTAGTATTATGGAAAAGTAATTACACAGAGTAAAAGGCATGCCCAGTATTTTTCATTTAAGGTGGGAAAGACTTGTCAATACACCTAAAATTTATGGGTCATAATTCTTGCTTTTTCACTTGTACCAATTTAAAGGAGAGAGAATTCTGCTGAGGTAATGCTGATATAAAACACACCGAAGATCTGCCCAAGTGATGAGGGGCCTGATTCAGCCAAGTGTATACACACATGCTTAAATTCATTCCCACTCCTAGCATATGCTTACACGTTCTGTTGCTTCACTATCACACACAGTTTACATCAGCTACAGCGTCATCCAAAAACTGTAATGCAAGTCATTTCAGAACCCGTGCAGAGCTGTAGGCTGGATAAGTAAATGCGTTCCCATCAGCTACTGGGCCTTGCGAATGGCGTGGAATGCCCCAGAGAGCTCCTCAGAGCTGTCGTGAGAAGCCTTTCCCAGCACTGAGAAAGGTTTTCTGTGGCTAAGCAAGAAGGCGTTTTGATCTTGAATTCTTTTTGGAATCTCTCTTTATATTTAGTAAAAGCCAGCTACGCTCTTAATGCGTTTAGATAATACAGTGATTGGCACCTTAGAAATACTTAAGACAGATAAAAGGATTCCAAATGCATCCTTTGTGAATTTTTAATATAGAGATTTTTTGCATTGTCCAGCGATGAAAACAAACCATCTGTGGAAAGACAAAACTACTTTTCCATTAGTATCACTCACTGAGGATGTTTGTATACGTTCAGTGTCTGATAGCATCTTAAACTTAACCACTTTGCCATTTGTAGCAACAAGGTATGACACCTGACAAGCACTTTTATTTGGTATCTTCCTCTCCTTCTTATGCAAGCTGTAAAGCCTGTCTATTGGAAATCATGCTGTATTTTTCACACGGTCATAGAAATCCCTGCCTGAGGATGCTGGTGAAAATTTAGTGTCCTTTAGGCTGGTCTAATCAGGAGAGAGAATTGATGATCAAGAGCAAAACTGCTTATTTACAAACAATACACAAGTTCTGGATTTATTACATATCGCAGAGAAATCAAAGAAATTGGAAAAAAGATTTTCTTGCTTCAAATAATTGGGTTTTTCAACTAGTCCTGAACCAAAAAAACCTGCTGTATCACAGCTCTTTTGGGGATCCACTACCAACAATGACACTAACTGGGTTTGATATTCCTTTCATTTTCTGTTTGCTGCACTGAAACGCCTCCTCCCCACAACTTTCTCCACTCTTATGCATAACCAAGATATTCCATCCAGATAATTTTATTTAGAGGGCAGCTTTCTATTTGTCCGTGCTTTGAGACAGTGATTTGAGTTGTACTGTCTTTAGTGAAAGAGAGTAGTCAAAGCCATTTGCTTCAACAAAGTGTGATCTGGCCTGTAACCTTGTGTTGCTGATTTTTCCTGATGAAATGAACCAACTCTCAACATCTCGTGGTCAGTCCATAAAGTGAGAATAATTTACTAAAAGCTAACAAATTCAACCTCTATCATCTCCCACTGTCATAAATTACCTGGGCAGCTCTTGGGTACAGAGCAGTACTCTTAGAAGTCAGTTGGTTATTTCAACACATCCAAGTTCCAGTTAAAATTCTTTCTATATGTGTTTCTCTTAACATCTAGTTGGCTAAGTTATCCTTTACTACATATCCTCAAACTCCCTTTTAAATTCCAGACTTTAATCAGCCTTAAACTAGATTGTGTTGCACCATTATTAGTAATGAAATAGGATTAAGGCCTTTTCCACAATAAGTGATATTATATTACTTCCTAAATTGACCCTACTGTAGTTTTTAAAGGAAAAGTTGCTACACTTTTGCCATCACTAACATCTCTAGCTCACTTTCCCAAATGCATTTATGAACTTTTTAAGTCTGTAGTACGTGTATTTTTTTAAGCGAGTTATCCTAACACTAATGACGATAAGGAATTTTATAAACGTTCAGTGTGGTGACAAATAGTATATTTTATAAATTAATTTCAAGTTAATGCTAAATTATTATGGAATTACATATTACATACACTTTACTACCAAAAGAGTTCATCATGATTAATGTTATTACAGTGAACACCAAAGGAATTAATAATGATTTGCACTTATTATAGAGTGGTACCAATGTAGAGAAAAGAAGGTTAGCCTAATTAAATTCCAGAAACCACTTTAGGGCTCTGCTGCATTGTGGAGGCTGGTTTTTATGTTAATTAATTCTGTATGAAAGGTTGCTGAAGTGTTTTAATATCGTTCAAAGAGGCACCAGGAAGTATTTCAGAGTTTTTCTTTTTTGGGTCCAGGATATCTTGACCAAGCAAAATGGGTTCCTTTCCATGATGAGCTCCTGTACATTGTGTGAAATAGGAAATAGTAAAATTAAGATTATAGTCTTTTATTCAGGGACAGAGGTAAAGTTGGGTGAGACTATTGCTGTGGTTTGAGAGCATGCTGCTGAATGGGGATCAAACCTCAGACTTAGAGATAGAGTTTATTTTCTTGTATTAAGCAGAGCCACTGGGCAATATGTCGTGGTCTTAACTCCCCTTTGGAATTGCTTGCTGCCCTCATGCTGAGTCTTCCACACAAATGAATGCCAAATTTGGCTTAGATTTTTGTGTTCGGACATCTGATTTAATGATGACTTGGTGATGTGTGTAGTTCAAGGAGTGCAAGGGTATGTTTTTGCATGTTACTTGCTTTTTGATTCTTTTTAATGTGTGATAAAGTGGAGAGGTTGAAAGCATTTATTGGTAGCATTTTGGTGACCTGTCTAGTTCATTTGCAGTTATTGTTGAGTAACACACATTGCAGACTCGGATTCACACCAACAAAAAATAGCTATGAAAAACAAATCATTAAAATTTGCTTTGCCTCTGTTTCTGCTGAAATTCTTAGAATTGTTATTACTTTTACCCTTTTAATAGACCTGTTTGGAAATCCTATTCGAGCTGGATTTTTCAAACCCCAATTCCCTTAAGCACATGCTTCATATGTTAGGCATGTGTTTAAAATCTCTTGATTTAGAGGCATATATTTAAGGGCATTGCTGAATAAAGAAGGGCATGAGCGTGTACTTAAATGCTTTAGTGATCAAAGGAACCGAACTTTTTATTTGATCTACATTTAATGTGAGTTAGATCACCTTTACCTGTTACCCAGTAGTCAAGAACTTGCCAAATGTCTCTACTAAAGATGCAGTTTTTTATTAAGCTGCATTCTTCTGGCTGTGGAAATGGGAAAGGCTGCATAATACAACACACTTTCTTTAATGGAGTTGGTTGTAAATTACGTTTTCAAGTACTACAGTCTCATTGCAAATAAAAGAGGGGATCAAGACAATAACAATGAAAAGAGAGAAGAAGGGTTTGGTTGGTAAAGTCATATATTCAGCATAACACCAGAGTGTTTCAATATGTTTTATGTTCTTAATATTTTTCCTTCTATATACAGTGCAGTAATGCATCTCTTCCTCCTTACACTAACAATTTATATTCAGGATACTCTAATGAAGTACATCTTGAGTCTCCTTTTCATGGCTAATGAGGAGACAACAAGAATTTGACTAATACTAGTACAATTACTGGAGCAGTGAAGCGTGCATCTCTGATTAGACGTGATAATTTGCAAGGCTGGGCTCTTCACATTAAGTTTGCAAACAGTTTAAAAATCACTTCCTCTATTTATCCAGCTAATCTCTGCTTAATGACTCCAGACCTGACAAAAGAAAGAGAAAATGTCTCTTAAAATCCTATACTTCATTTATGAAGCCTGTATATAGAGCAGAGGTGTAATTTATCGTAAATCTTTTTCAAGAGACTTTGATGAATCCATTCAGCTGACTTTTTACAATGCAGTGGTGGTTTTATTCATCTTGTAACATTCAGTTTTCTTTATATAGAGGTCTGGTGGGTTTTTGTCAAGATTTAGACATTTCTACAGATTTTTTTGGCTCTTACCTTTCATTTATTTCCTTTCTCATGCACCTTTTGAATTCAATACTAGACTATCCACAGAGGTTTAATATTTTTGCGTGATTTATTTATTTTTTTGCGGAAAAAGTTAGTAGAGTGACTGGTGGTGGTGGAATTTTCATCAGTCAGCAGCATCATGGGCAGGCAAGCTTTAATGAATGTTTCTTTTTCCTTGAGGCCTATTTTCCCCATTTGGACTTGAAGAGAAGCTGCCTGAAACAGCGGCAACTCGGGTTAGAATTCTTGATGAATTTAATTAAGCAAACAGAAACAGCTCTCGCTGCCAGTAGGTGGCACTCGGCCTGAATCAGGGGTGAGAAGATCTTTAAAAAGGACAGCCAATGGTTTCAAATGGGCTTAAAAACGGATGTCTTCATGTCAAACTATGTCCCAGAACGCATCACTGATAGAAATGCCGTGTTCTAGGCGTAACTGCAGAGAAAGCTTGTGTTAGAGGGCTTAACTGAGTTTGTCATCTTTACAAATTAATTGCTGGTTGTTACGCTTGTGCCTGGACCATGTGCCGTGGTGTTAACTCCATATTGCACAGTGGTACCCTATAAAATTAATTTCTCTTGGGATCCTCTAAAACTGATTAAAAATAGATTCAAAATCAGGATACTACCCTAAGAAGATAGAAAGGATTCAGGACTGTGACTCAACCTAGAACTTTCTTGGAGTTTTCCCTAAAACACATAAAAGCAGATTCACAGAGTGAAGATCAAATGCCCAGCCTTTTCTGCATATATTTACTTGCTTACATAGCTTTCAGAGAGTGTGATTAACTGTGTCTAATGTATCTTGTTAAAGATTGACTGTGGGATTTCCCTGTCTATTTTACTAAGAGATACCTAATAGCTTTTTGTTTCCACTGAAAAACAGCAGCTGTTGCAAAGATTGTGTGGAACAGACAGAAAATGTGAATCGGCTTCCTTCTGTACCTATGGAAGTTGTTTGTGTCACAGAGTTTGTCCCGAGAGAAATTTTGACAGACTGCATGGAAAAGACTTCTTTAACTATAGATGGCATCTGCATCTTCCTCTGCTTTCAGACACAAAGGAGATAAAAATAGAAAAATGTGGGGCTTTATCTCTTGGGGAAGGCAGGTTTCTAAAACTGAGCTGTGAATTCCCAACAGCAGAACGTCCTCCCTGAAGACTGAGATAGAAGGGTGGAGACAGTGCAAAGTGACATCACTGTTTGCTGTTACTAATGTGATG
Source organism: Nycticryphes semicollaris (assembly GCA_013400055.1). NCBI lineage: Eukaryota > Metazoa > Chordata > Aves > Charadriiformes > Rostratulidae > Nycticryphes > Nycticryphes semicollaris. The sequence continues at coordinate 177,509 of VXBJ01000748.1, read as the reverse complement.
GAGGCTGGCCAATATAGCTTCAAAAATGGAAAAAGCAGATAAAGGATTTTCTTTATTTCTGCTCTACGGTCTCTGCTGGTGGTCCTAATAGGAGCAATGGTCTGATTTCACTCTTCCCCATTACAAAGTACCAGATTTAAGGACCAAAAGTGGCATTTGAATATCTATTATCTTCTCCTATAATTCTTAATTTTTGGGGGGAAATGACACTCATTCTGCATAAACCTTTAAGAAGTAAGGAAGCCTTTTCTCTCTGGAGTAAAAAGTGAGAAGTGCACTATAATCAGGACTAGGAGTGACTTCTTTGCATATGGCTTGCTCTTTATATTATGAGGGCTATCATTCTTAGATTCCTGCATGCACTCTATGTAATTGATATTACTTTGTAATAATAGTTTTCCTGCTTCTAATCACAACAGCAGTACTGGGAAAGAGAGGACTGGACTGCTTTTACACTTGCTTGATACCATGGGAAGTTGCTTATCCCCGCCAATGGTGAAGATCATGGCACTGCACTGGTGTTTTCATGCCACTTGGATTGTGCTTGTGATTATTGGGACGCTTCTTCACCACCAGCCAACAGGCAGTCCCAAGCTAATGTCCAGGACACTCTGTAATCTCCAAAACTGCCTGTGAAGCTCTGAAGTGGGATACCAAGTTGTCTCTCCCTTCTCCCTGGGCCTTGTGTGAGGATGCAGGTCATTGGAAGGGCAGAATTACTCCCTCCAACTGCCAGAAGTACTGTGCTGGGGTAGACCATTGAGATGCTGTTTAAGCCATAGGATGAGAATTTTAGATCTTCACTTAAAAACAGGTTTACGTTAATGCAATTAAGTGATAAAAAGACAGAAGCAACAAAATAAGACATTAACCTTAAATTTAGGCCCCCCTAACTGATTGTTGGTTCCAGTTTATGGGGCCGGCTAATTAACTGCTGTAGTGTTTTCTAGGGCTCATACCTTGGAAAATTCCTAGGGCTACATAATTCTCACTCCTTTTGAAGCAGATAATTAGTGGAGCCATCCTGAGTTACTTCTGCTTTTTTTCCTTTCAGAGTGAAGTAATACCTTCCTTTTTCTTCTGTTTACACATCTTTCTGACTGTCTAAAAGGCAGGGCAGGAGACCTTTTAATTCTTTTCTGCTTGTTAGTAATTTTAAATTTGTATTCTCTGGTGTAAATAGCAAAGTACATTTTGCTTGGTAGTAAAACAGGGTTTAATTTGGATCCTTTTGAAATCAATGGAAGTCTTTCTAGTAGACTAAGTAGTTTCATAGTGTATTTATCACTTTTACTCGTTTTAAAAGAAACAAAACCCCTTGTGAGCTGGGGAAAAAGAACCCAAGTTTAGTGGGAAAACTATGTGGCCAGGAATCTATACTGAAGAAGTTTTTTACTTGAAGAGAGTGGCAACATTTAGAAGGTATGCTCTCACTTTATCTCAAAGCTGTGTTATTCTCTGAAGTAGATTACAGTAGCTGTCACACATATTAAAAAAACAAAAGGCACTTCTGAATAGGCCCATAATAAAACCTTGAATTTATTTTATTGACAGTTCCTTAAATTAAAAAGTAAATAGAGCAAAAATTTCTTCCCAATGTTTTTTTGTTGTCATTATAGATGTAGTGGAGCACTGTTTCCAGCATGCAAAGAGTGGCTGTACCTTTTATCTTTCACCCAGTACTCATGATTTCTACATAGCAGTGTCTTTGCTCAGTCTGTCTATCTTGTTGCAGTCCCCAATGAGAAAAATCTGGAACCTAGTCAGGCAACCTAAATTCCCTGTTATAAATGACATCCAGAATCCCCGGTGCCGGCTTTGCTGGCAGGCTTCCAGGTACCGTGTTCCACGGCACAGATGTATCGCCTTTCCCTGCTGAGATTACTCACAGGGAAGAGTTCACAGATCCCTGAGTATGTCCAAGAGGGGAGAAAAAAAATAAAAATGGTGCTATGCCTAAGGCATTAGCAGGGAGGTCTGGAAACCTGAGCTCGGAGATTAAGCCACATGTCCCCAAACGTGAAGAGAAATCTGTATCATAAATGGCTACAGTGTCAGAATTGCCTGTTTGTAAAGTAGAAATAGTATTTCCTCCTTTCTCTGTTTGCATGGATCATGTATTCCTTAAGGAAGAGGCTGTGGTGTGGTGATCATGGAAATATTTGGATTTTCCCAGGACAATCTATCTTCCACCAGGAGGAATGTTGAAATAAGATTCACTAATCAACTGGGAAACCACTATGAATTCCAAGTATACCTAGTCCCTCAGGTTATTTGAATTCTGATTTTCTAAGGAAATAAGATTTATGTAAGCATCTTTACCTACCTTCTCTTTTTGAACCAGACATGTTTGTGAATAGAGTTCTTAATCATATTAAATTCCTAATAAGTAATGAAAAAAGCTCTCTTGGAAAGTAAATATCCTATTAGTGTACCCACTATAGGGAGTGAAAAAATAAGGATCACTTAAATTCTTACTGAAGTAAAAAATCTACATAGGATAGCAATTTATGAATGCTTGACTGCCTAGGAAAAAAAAGGCATCTTTTGGAGTTTTTACTGTTTCAGACAGAGAATCCCCTCCTCAACTAAAGCTTCTTTTCTATCTGGATTGTCTATTTTCAAGCAAGGAGTAATAGAAGATTTTTTCCAACTAGCGCTTACTGGGTGTTTAATTAGGCTGAGCTCACACATTCATTTAAAAGTCAACCAACTAGAAGACACGAGTCCAGTGGAAACCAGATGGAGCGCCCATGGAACAACTTGTGCTCTGCAGGTTCCTTGTCATTTCTTCCCAATGTGTAAACTGGCTCAGACTATTGTGCTGTTTCAAACAACTTGTTCGCAGCCTCCACATGCTTCAGAGCAACTCTTGTACAAAGATGGCCACCCTTAAGTTTAGAATAAATAGGGATTGAGCTATTTCATAGATTACTGTTTAGAAAAGAGCCTTAAATTGCAGCATCCCTTTCCATTTAGTACTTGTTAGTCTGAAGCTGGTGCGATCTTTTAGAAGTGTTCTCATGACATCTCTTCCAGTACCTTTATTTTTGCTACCTTTGTATGAAACGTATACTATTTCATCACAAATGAGACTCTGCCCCCAGGATATCTTGCAGTGATTTTTATCATGTTTTTGTTTGTTGAATCAGAGAGCCTTTTACCTCTGTGTGAGTGTTTGCAAACCTTGGGTTTGCCACCTTTTCAGTTTTCTGAACTCCATGTCTAAACCTGGAATTCCAAGCACTTTGGGATGTCCACCTAGGAACTCCTTATGAGCTGAAACTTTAGTTCATCTTCATGGACGCTCCTGACAAGGTACCTAAAATAGACTATACAACTATTACAGGACATTATTAGCAATGCTTCTATAGCTAGTTATCAGGCTTGTTCCTTAAGCTCTCTACGTGTGGATGTGCTATAGGCAGATAGAACAGGGATTTCACTGTATAAGCAGAGAGAGAGCTCTTAGCCCAGGTCATTTGCTACCCCAAAAGTAGATTTTTGTGCCTGGAGGCTGATTTTGATCTGCAAAGCTCAAACTCAGGGCTGTTAGCATTCAGATGTGCACTGCAGCTGAAAATGTGCAAAATGTTTGGTGTGGTCAGAATGTGAAGTCTGGCTGCAACAAAAACACTGGTTTCGTGATGGGGCACGTATAGGTGACAACACACCAAGCATCCCTGAGAGGCTTGGTTTGGAAATTGCTGTCCTCCTGATGTGTGTGGGGAACTTAATTTTGTGTGTATTTTCCAGTAACGCTGAAATAAGGGTTCCTTGCCATAGAACTCTTAAGGCACAGGTTGGGTTAGCTGGTTGTGAAAGTTAAAACAATTATCTCATTCATGAGGCAGGAATTTTAATTGAGATCACCAAGATTGAAAAACAAGTGAGTTATTCATCAGTAGAATTATACCTTTTCCCACCCGTTTCCTCTAAATACTTGGTCATAGAAGGGCTTGTTTTAGACCAACTGCAACTGAAGAAAACATTACACTGGGATTTGATATTCTGTGAGTCAGTGGAAGTTGGTAACATGCAGCTATATTTATCTTGTCCTGTCATTTCAAATGTACCTTACCTCCTGTATGGAATCATTTCTTATAGATGCTAGCAGCAGCCCTTGCCCATCTCATACCTGATTTTATTTATTTATTTTTAAAGCTAGACTTGTTTATTTTAGACAGGTTGCTTCATACCCTGTTTGGAAATGAAATGTTTTCTTTGTATATGGACTTTGACAGAAATGAAGAAAAATCTCATCCATTTTCCTCAGTTGTCCTTACCTCATATGAAGGAAAACATTCACAGCTGTCTCTAGTGTCCTGCAATGCAATATTTTTTTTTCTCGGAGGGAGACTAATACCCAAAAACCTGCTGACATGGCCACTTGCCTTCTGTGGTACTGTAATGTCTGGGCACTGGGATTACAAGTATGATCTCTGTAAATTTCCATTAGGTCCAGTACCCCTTTAAACAAACTCATAGATTGCTATTTAGGTGAACTGAAAATGTATGGAGACTTTTATTGGCACTGAAACGAATAATTTTTAGAATACCCCAGGGAGCTATACACATAGATCTTGGTGAAAATCAACAAGATTTGTATTTGGTAGAAAATTTTCTCCTTGGATAATTATTGCAGACAGGTATTAGCAATTACTCTGAAAGAAATCTTCACTGTTGGATGAGGTATTTTCATTCTCCTTTGTCATTGGGCTTGTCTTTACTTCACATGAACAGCGCTGTGCTACTGAGCCACATGTTGAGCATAAAGTTGACTTGAATTGGTTTGAACCCCAATTGCCACTTCAATAACCATTTTTAAGGGGGCCGCATGAAATGAATATGCTACAGTCTGCACAAAATCAGGATAAAACAAATGTAAACTTAGATCAGATAATTAACACATCTTTGTAAAGTACTTGTAATAAATCCCAGGAAACTATTCCATGGTTCTTTAAAGCAAGGAGGTTAAGCTTTGTAAACTTAATGAGGTTCCCCTTTCTCTCTTTGAAGGGATCTAAACTGGAAACTTTTTTTTTTTTTGTTTAGGGACAAGAAAATTGCAATGGATTTGAAATATTTCATCCTCAAACCAATTCATTCTAACTTCACAAACCAAAGAAAAAAAACCACAGATCCTTCCTGTGATATATAAACAGAAAGGTTTAGACACTTCTTTCAGAGATGCAAAGCAGTACAACAGTGAGTTGTAACAGTGCTGGTGAGGAATAAGATCTTGAGGAACAGAAAAGGCGATAATGTATTTTCTGGAGGCTATCCAATTTTTTTCTGTTTTTAGAAGGAGACTACCCAAGTCTTACTATGGAACCAGATAATTGAGCTGAGTATCAATCACTGCCTGAATAGCAGAGAATGCCTGGCATATGTAAGAGACAAAATTCTTTTCTAAGTAACCTGCGGCAGAGAAACTGGGCATCCCAGTGCAGTTCCATAAGCTGTGCCTAATGCCATAGTAGCACCTGCAGTATGTTAACCCAGGCTCAGGCGGTTTATATATACACAGCAAAACCAGGTGTGTATAAAGGACAAAAGCATTTTACAAGCCAAATACTGCAGGTTGAAGTCAGTAGTGGCTGTACTCTAAGAAGGTCAGAATTGGACTTTAAACATTCATTCACTTTTGTTAAATTGAAATGTGTAACTGTTATCCTGATGGTAAAAATTTTATTATTTCCTGTGTATCTAGGGTTTTATCCCATTACATGCTGACCTTGCTTATATAATTGGCAAAAGGGTATTCCATTAAAAGTAAAAGCTTTTTTATTTCATTTTGTCTATATGGTTCAATTTTTAATGTCCATCCTCTTAGTGACCAAGCATTTACCAGGTTCACTAACTTTCTGTAGATGACTGTATATCACAGCTCCAGTGCTCTGAAGCTAATCTACTGTATTTTTCTATTTATTTACTTAAAGAAATGAACAGACCTTTCTTGTCCGTCTTCTAAGATAGTAGATATGTCTGAATAAGTCATAGCTTTCAGGTGCCAAGACAAATGTTGTGTATTAGATATAAGTATACAGTTCTGAAAGTGAAACACATAAGAACTTTTCATCTTCAGGCTCTCCTCTGATTCTTTTTGTAATTTGGTAGAAACTAATGAGTGTGTGATAGCCTAAATGAAAAAACTGAATTTTGATCCATTTTTCTGTAGGCAACAGTGTAGACAATGGAAACCTTTGTTAGACCGTTAACTTGCACCACTAGTTGAGAGCTTGTCTAGTTTGATAGTGTAAGAGAGGCAGAACTGGAATTATTGTATCCCTCCTAGAGGTTTCAGATCAGTGATAACAAGGGGATATTAATGTGTTGAGTCAAAATTATCAATTCAAGAGTAAAAATACGAGTGTTCAACTTTGGGAGAATAGCTACCAATTAAACTTACCTTTGTAATGGAAAGGCAATGGATTGGATTCTCTATGTAGAAAAAACAGATGGACTCTTGTCTGAGATACCCATTGCTATAAACAAATTGTCAGCTGTATACTGTTAGGAGGCAGGCAGTAGTTTGAAATCTTTCAACCTGCGCTGATAAAGCAGCTTGTAAACTACTCTGAACTATGCCACAGGTCGGGAATTCAGTCACCCTCAGCTCTGGGGTATTATGCGTATCTTCTCTGTTCTCCTCCCAGCTGCAGAGACTAAGAGCGGTATCTGTGACTATATTATGGATTTATTTTATGCAATTCTGAAAAAAAGAAATAGGAATGAACAGAAAAGAATTCTTGAAAAAAAATCAAGAGGAATAGGTGTGTTTTACTTTTGCAGTCTTTTAACTTTTAAAAGAATTAAATGCATTTATCTTAAAAATAAACTAAGAATCCTGAGGCAAACTCACGCTTTTGGGCTTTTTTTGGTCATAAATGGAGCTTGTAGCTACATAGTATCTATTCGTATCATTGAAAGTTGTAAAAATATTGCAATGTATTTTGGAAAACACTGTTCTACAGTGGTACAGTGCCCTCCTCATTTCAGTAGACCAGTGCTGCTTTAAAGGCTTATAGTAGTTTTCATCCATTTTTTCAGCTTTGTTTAGTTAAAGAATAATTTCAGTGTGTAGGGCTGTGAAACAAACGTACTAACACTACAACACGGTTCATTAAAGCTTTTATGGCTTATAGGAATTTTATACTTGGATTTATTCTAGGCATGGAATATCATAATGAGACAGAACATAAGGTTTCACTCATTGTAAAATTCATAATAGTTTTTGGTGTGAACTGAAAATAAGGAACAAGCACCAGAAATTAAATTTGGAGAAACTAAACAAATCTCTACACTTCTGGTTAATTATTTACGATAGATACTAAATGTTTTGCATGGGACTAAATCTTTTCTCAGAAAAAAAAATTAAACATTCCACATGGAAATTTTTTCCTCTTAGTATTTTCTTATTACCCAAAACTTTCCTCTGACTTTCTCATTTTTTCCTGGTCAAGCATTTCATTCATGTATAAACTTTCCTATGCCCTGCTTTTATGGTTTTGCTACTAATACACAAGGGTATTGTCACATACTTGTATGTGTAAAGTGGAGATAGGATCTAGTGTCATATTTACTATGTTTCAGAGACCAGAGTAGTACTTGTTAGAAAGTGCGTAGTTTGGTAGAAAGAGGTACTTAGGTTCATAAATTATTTTGGTCAGTGGAACTTTTGTGTAGGAGATGCAACCTGCTATCTGGTCAGGTCTTAATTAAATCTTGGGAGCACGGCATATCCTTTCACTGGATGTCTCATGAATTCATTCCATGAACTGAAATAAATTTAATATAAATGTACTACAGTACATGCATAAAAGACAAAACAATTGTACTAGAACTGATGGAATAGATCTTAAATGCATATGATTTTTGCTTGTGATCCCTCAACTGGCAGGGGTGATAGGTAAAGCTTTAGCTTATTTTACACCTGGTTCATGGAGGACAGTAAAGAATAAAGTTAGAGCTATTTCAGGCAAAAGGAGTTTTCTTGTCTGTGCAAATACCAAAAGACTGATTGTGGAAACCAGAATACTTCTTAGGTCCACAAAGGTTGCCCCAGTTGATTGTGAGTCTGATGAAAACTTTCTGAAGCTAGGACTGTAGAAGCCAGGAGGATCCCACCCAGGTTACCCCAGAACGAGCATCCTTGAAAGGACTTGATACTTACAATTGGAAAACTGGCTGTCCGAAGATTTTTGCCCCCAAAGTCAAGTCTTTGGAGTCTAACCAAACTGCTCCAAGCCTAGGGGATAGGCCCGCACCTTTTGTCTCTGGGGTTGCCTTGGCAGAAACTTCAAGCTCAGTCCTGTGTAAGAAGCCCCCATGGCAGCCCCTGAAGGCCCAGCTCTATGTCTCCCAGCACTCAGCCAGAGCCCTGACTCCACCACTGTGCAGCCTCCCCCTGCAGAGCATGGGTGAAGACTTGAAAACGTGGAAATAATTGTCTAGCCCCCGTGAGTTCAGGGCTGACCTCCCGTCAGGTCTGTCTAGAATCCATCAGTTTTGAGAATCACCAAGCTTAGAGAAAACGAGTCAGTGCAGCTGCAGGGTCCTGACAACTTATTTTCTATGGAAACGACTTGTTTTTGAACACATCTTGCTGTCAACTCAAATTTGTCCAAACCCACACTCTAGAAGAGGAATATTTTCTGGGAATTGGAGACTACTTTTTGACTAGCTCCCCTTATAGCTATAACCATGTGGTTTTTTCTCTCTAATTTTTGCTAACCTTCAATTTTTGAGCTCAGCATGTTATTTTTTTTCCAGAACTGAAGTCTCTTTACAACAGAGCCCCTTTGACCAGGTATAGAGAGGAATAGTTCCAGGAGTTGCAAAACCAGTAAGAGAGGAAAATACCTCTAAGAGCCTCTTAACATGCAGAGAATAAAACCCACATCTTTTTATGAGGACCAAAATACTTTTTTTTTTTTCTTTCCTTCTGGAGTAGGGGCTTGGAAGATGGAAGAAAAAGCCATTCACATACTCCATTATAGATTTGCCTTCCACATGGGGCTTCTCTGTTTTAGCCAGCTGAAAGGTTTTCACACCTTTCTGTGTTAGAAGGTCTATAACTTTAACATACACAGTGGGCATATGCTTAAATCCTGTGATATAGAGAAGAAGTCACTGCTTGAGCAGGAGGGACTTAGAACATTGCCTCTTGATGGAATCCTTCCCACTGATTTTAAAGAGCTTTAGATGAGTCTTCAGGAACGGACAGCCACCACCTTTAATATTTTTAAGAACATACCAGCTCAGTTTTGAAGACAAAAAAGGGCAATGTGAGTCGATACATAGAATGTTTTCCAAAGCAGCTTCTGAAATCTCTCAGTCTTAATCTAATGAGAACTATGCCTGAGCAAAGGAAACTCTAAGTGTTGAGAAGGGAGTAAAGTTAGGACCCTAAAGCAGCTTGTCTGCGTTTGAGTTACTAGTGCATTTTCCCTATTAAAATGATGTAGCTGCCAGCGTTTCGTGTTTTTCTTGTGCAAGCACTACCAAATGGGGAGATAGAGAGATGCCCCATGTACCTTCAGATAAACTGTGCACATTTGGAAGTAATTGAAAAGGAAAGAAGGAGGGGTTTCTCTTGGCATTTACTGATATGGTCTGGTTTGTATTAGGATGGAATTTCTGAGATTGGGAATGTATTACTCTAACAAACAGTGGTTGCTATAGGAAATATACGATCATCTGTATTATTTTACATGTACAAAAAAAGGCATGCATACTGACAATTTCCTGGGATTTGAGTGTGTTGGGGGAAGTTAATGGACTCTAGGAGTGTTATACTTTTAATTTCATATCTTGCATTTATCATCTTTACCCTTGTCACTGTAATAATTTTGTATAGTCCTTGGGAATCTGTGTGGGCTGTAATCTGTCACCAATACACCATTTTGTATTTTCCGTATTCAGTTCCATCTAGGATATGATTGGGAGCAGCCACAATAGATTTACCAGGGGCAAACAATGCCTGACCAGTTTGGTAGCCTACCTGCTAGGATGAAATAACTGGTTCTGTGGGCTAGGAGAGAAGTGGGTGTCTTATTCTGACTCTAACAAGGATATAAGGGGAAAAAAAATCTGTGAAGAGGTCAAATGAACATTACTGGATATTTAGTCTACAGTTTGCTCAGAAAATAATATGGAAAATATCTGTAATGTCAATGTGTAGCCCCTATTAATGTCTGCAGTACTTATTAATAGTCCAGTTTCCTCAGCCTTTACCTGGATATCAGGTGACGGAAGAGGCTGCCTGGGGGAAGGCAATACCATGCAGCTTCCAGTTCTGTCCTTGCCATGAAGACTGTACATTTGTTATTTGCAACCTTCTGGTACTTTAGGCAACGATCAGCATTCTGTTTCTCCAAGACCAGCGGATCTGAGGAGTTTGGCTCCAGCATCAGGTACATTCAAAGCCCCCCTTTCAACAGCTTGTGCTGGGTGCCAAGTGCATCCATAGTGCTATAACATGTTTAATAATATTGTCTATTGAAGGAATCTGTGTCACTGAGCCAGCATATAGTGACAACATACACTGAAATCCTCTGTATTTTTTTAGCTCTATAATATAGATGACAGAAGAAAAAAAAAGGGGGGAGGCAGATATAGTATTAGAAAGATGGAGGAGAGCTGGGACTTGGGACAGTTGCTACTGATATTGCACAGAAAAAAATATGTTAATACAGATAGAGCCTGAGAGTATACAGCATTTGAATTTTGATCATTTTTCAAACATGCAGCTCTCAAAGTAGCAAGCATATTTATGAGATTCAGATTGGATTTACTGTCACAGACATTGTTTCATGGACACACTCCATCCTTTCTCTACCACTGTGCAAAATCAGCTTATTCTAAGCAGACTTGCAACAGGGCTCAAAGAGTGTCTAAAGCCAGTTTTTCCATGCTCCATGCATCCAAAGGCAACTGAAACTGTGACAGAAAGGTGTAGGGTGTGTGGAGGTGGTGATGCTGAGCTTCCACTAACATCTGGTCATTAACTTCAGCTTTGGGGACTTCCAAAATGCTGGCAAACACAGCTCCAGCTGGCCTGGGGACTGTTGCTTCTCCAAGAGCAGGTAAATAGGCCAGATGGTCTCTAATTTTACTACTGTTTCTAGTATGGATGATGAGTCCCGATCCCTACAGAGCAATACACCTTCCAAAAGCTGAGCATTTTTATTCAACTTTTGACCATGTAGAAACAATGTAATTATTAAGAGTAGTAAAATTATTAGAGTAGTGACTAAAAGGAAAGTCTGAGAAAAAAGGCAAAGAAAGAGCAGCAATGATCACCTTGCTCTCTTCTTTCCATTTCAGAATAGCAAAGTCTAGAAATCGGTTTTGAACAGCTGTGCTTCCATTTGTGTTTGCTGTAAAACAAAACTGTTTCACTTGCAGGAAGAAACTGGAGGAAACTGTTTTGTCTTTGCCATTTCTGTTCCTTTCTGCAAACAACAACAAAAAAAAACCCCAAACAAACCCAACCACCCCCCACTCCCCACCCTCCAAATCACATCAAGCAGTTTCTGGAGCGCCAGCACTAAGAAGAGCATTAGAGAGCTGGGAGAATCCAAATTTCAATGCTTTATCTGCAATACTTATTGGGGAGAATTTTTGCCATAGCTGCGTGCAGCATGAACACTTGTAAGAGGGTGGGAGGATGAGATCTGGAGAATCTGGAGCTGGAACCTAAGGCAATATTCAGGCAGTGATTATGCAATTGTTGCATAATATGGAGAGTGCCTGCATGAATAATCCTATTAACATTAGAGTTTCACAATCAGGCAATTGAACACTGCACTGTTCAAAATCATCTGCATTTATGATGGAAAAATTAGCAAAGCCACCATTAAAAAAAAAAATAGCGGTCTCGTAAATATAGTCTTTCTCAGTGGGAGCTAAGAGTGTAAGAATGTCAGAGAAAAGAATAGAGGAAAATATTTTCTCAGCTTAGTTACAGCAGGAAGGATCAGCTTTAATGGTTTCCCTTGAGAAAGGAAAAAGATGGGAAAAAGGTATAGATTATGGGTTGTTGTTAATTTATTCGATGTGCCTGAGAAGGGCTGTGAACACTGGTATTGACAAAATTGAAAGGAAAGGGGGAAATATTGTACTAGTCACCTGAATAATTTGCTATTTTTTTTTTTATTTGTATCTAGAAGGTGCCAAAGCCAGCACAGGCAGAAGGATTCATTCCCAAACATTTGAGAATTCTTTGTGCTAACGAAGCAGTAACTGGAGCAGCAGGTGCAGCTTCTTCTCCCACCCGTTATAAGGTCCCTGTGAGGGTGAGGAGGCACTGAACCCCGGGGCTCTCGCAGCCCCTGTGGAGTGTGGGGGTCCGGGCTTCTGAGGGGGCTGCTCTCTCCCTCCTGCTGAAGCCAGGGGTCACGAGCTTCCTTGGCAAAGAGCGGGCAGCGGCAGCACATGCGGGCAAACTGCAGTGTCTGCGCAGGGGCTGGAATAGCCGCAACATCTCTCCGAGCTGTTTCTGTGCTCCTGGTGGGAAAACACACAAGCTGAGCCCTGGTTTGTGCCAAGGGTGGCCGCAAGCAGGGCTGGGGCTCTGTGTGGGGTGGGAGTTGCGATCCCTCCGCGACGTTCATGTGCCACCTCCTGCGGCTTTGCCAGCTATGAAGCATTTCTGAGGAACCTCTGCACAAACACATAGGCGGCGGCAGCAAGGCTGGTGCCAGCAATGCTGTGGAAAACAAGTCATTAAATATCTGATATATGAAGTTTAAGCCACATGCCAAAGAAGAAATAAACCTCTGTTAGGCTGCCTTGGTTTTTGCTTCCAGAAGGTGTAAGGCTGTGGAAAATGAGTGGGTCTATAAAGATGCATCTCTAGGCATCAGGGACAAGGCAGAGTGACAGCTGAAATTTAACCTGTGTTAATGTTGCCAGAAAGAATTTGGATGTTTAGATGCTGATAGACAAAGAATTTGTACAGTCAACTGTGCAAAAAGACTGAGAAAATCCATAGCTGGTTGAGGAAAGTCATCTGCTTTTATCTCGTGCCACAGTATTTGCAAAAGCACATCCAGTGCCCTAAAGACCAATAGCTGCAGAACACTGGAGCCTTTCAAAGCTGGTTTGCTTCTAGCTGGATTTATTCATTAGTTTTGTAAATCTTTCGGCATGCCAGAACTTATGACCATTTCCAGACCAAAAAGAACTGGTATAAGACAAAGGAAAATAGTAGTATTTTCATGGTTGTTCCTATGTGACAATCCATGATGAATTCTTCCTCCGGAGGGTAACTGTGAGGTCATCTTCCTTGTTCTGGTTTCTCTTATCATGTACATAAGAGTAGTCATCTAGCAGTCTTCCATGCTTGTTGGTTTCTTCGATGTATGTCACAGATTTGGATATGGCAGTAGTCTTGAAGTTTTATGTCTATGGGAAGATATGTCTGGAAAATGTACTGAAGGTACAGTTCGTGTCTTTGTTAGCCAGCACGCTTTCTTTGTGCTTTCTAGAGTGCAAATGGAATTCTCATCGTGTGTTCTAGGACGTAAATTGGAAAGAGCTACTAAAGGCATATGCCTTTGGTTTAAAACTGCATTTTAGGGTATGGCAGTTTACATTTTCATTTTGGGGGAGATAATGAATAATTGGTGAGAACAGGCAAATCTCCACTAACATCAGTGCAGCTGCATTTATTTAAATCAGTTGAGGGTCTGATTCACTGTATGACAAAATGTCTCGACTAATATAGTTAGCTAAAGCTGCAATCAAAGCCCAGCAGGGATGTGGGTTGTTGCAGCAATGTGAAATAGAAAAAAAAGCAAAGCTGAAAGTTTCCAATATATATAAATGTGTTCCTTTTTCTTTCTTTCTTTTTTTTTTTTTTTATTTATTGATGTGATAAGTGGGGTACTGTGCCAGGATGAGAGGAGGCAGCTAGCTGAGTAGGAGAGTTTGCCTCATAATCCTGAAAATTACTTTCTTCTTTGCCTTCATTTGAGCAACAGACATGTAAATGTAGACCTGTGGCTGCTGGATGAGCAGCAGAGAGAGCTGCTATCAGAGCTTACATTATCAATTTTCTTACTTGCTGTTTCTAAGGCTCTGTGTTTGCCTCACCTTAGGCAAATTGCTATCTTTCTCTGCTCTTCAGCGTTCACGTTCCCAGACCTGTCTGGCCAGATCTTCGAAGCAGAGCTTGCTCTCGCTCTGTGCCTGTCATCGTGCCTCCTGCAATGAAACTAGCCCTCATGTAGCGGACGCTTTTTGCCCCCCTCCAGCAGCACCAATTAAAAAGAATGTGGTAATTACAAGGATCAAATACTTATCAGCATAACCCAAATCCCCTAACTATTAAGAAGTACAAGCTTGACAAGGACAAAAATTTCCAATTCAGCCTTTGACTCAGTTTATTAAAGTGGACCTTTGCCTTCTATGGTCATTTTTTTTCTGGACTATCACAATATCCAAGAGTCTCAGCTTTTCTCTTGGCTGCTGGTCTAAGTGGTGAGGCAGAAGACTAGAGCATGAAACACTTTATCACTGCCATTGTAAAGAGTTTGTGTATTTGCTGTGGAAATGTGTTTCTATGAGGGGTCAGACTGTAATACCTTGTACCTTGTCAGCAGAAACAAGCTTTATTGCATCCTGCTCCCAGTCACAGGGTTCTTTTTTTACATCCATTTTTGGGTAAGAGAGAGTGCAGTTCTTTTCGTTCTCAGTAGTACAGTGGGTACAAAGAGAAAGCTAAAGCTTCTCCTGCTAATATTTGTACATAAAATACAAAACACTATTCAAAACTTAAATTGCATCTTGGTGTCAGGAAGCCTTTCAAACAAAGGTGGTCTTATAATAAATGCCATAAGGAACAGATGTAAAACAAATTAATGTTTGTTATCAGTTACTTATTCCTGCTCTAGCAACTGAAAAGCTGTGCAATAAGAGAGACTCCTGGACAGAGGAGCATGAAAGTAGAACCATGAGTGCCACAGGGCAGGATACACCTCCTTCTGCTGGAGTGCAGGTCTTCCTGTCCTCTTCCAGGGTGCAGGTTTGGTTCTCCCAGGGTTTAGATTTCCTGGTTATGGATAGAAATCTATGGCTAATGACAATAATGGTACACAGGAAAAGCTACCCTCCTTAGTTGAACTTGAGTAACTAGGAGAGAGAAAATGTTAAAGCTATGAATTTCAAAAGTAAAAGATCATACCTTGAAATACTGTCATAAAAATTTCCTAGTTCAAGCAAATTTCTATCCTAGAAATTCTGTTTGTGGCAACTGAGAGTTCTCAGTAAGCCTATAAGAAAACTACAATATCAGTTTCTAATTTTCTATTCCTAGCACTTCTTGGTTTACTTACTCTCAGGTTCTCTTTGTTCAAAATACCTTAATACTTTAATGCCTAAGCTTTTTATGAAACACAATTTGTGAATTTAATCTCAATTTCACATTTATTATTATTTTGGTTAATGATTTTTCTGATATCACACAGTTTAGGTAAGAATAATAATGGCTAATAGATCTACAAATAGAATAAGATAGTACAAAGATAGATAGAAAATGGTGGGGTGCATTGCTCAAAGCTGTAATACGTACATCAGGCTATTAAGAAAAATAAGAGAATCTGAGACATTGTCTGGGAACTGCAGGATTGATAGTATGGTTTTCAAGCTATGGGGCTGTAGAACTGTGTAGCTGCCTTTTCTCCATCACGTGCTTTTGACCTGAGCCAAACTGGACCTCCCACTTCTTGCTGGTTCAAAACTATGTGAATTTGGTCAGGGATTTGACATGTCAACAGTCACTGTTGTAGTTAGTGCTGTCTGCTAGCATCAGTTGGCAGGAAGTTTTTCAGATTAGGTTTTTTGTTTCAGAGTTCTAGTAGCAATTTAGTCCCAGTAAAATCACTGGAATAGACTGCACTTAACTGGTGTGTCAGTACATTGTCTAATAAAAATTAATTCTTTATGGCTAAATTGTGCTAAATGTGGTATTGCTTCTAACTGACAAAATTAAATCAAACACTTTCAAATCTTTGCAGTGTCCCACTCCATAAAAGACATTCTTCTTTCATTCAAGCAGCCCATATGGACACTTAATAATCTTTGTAACAGGTTTCCATTCTTTAATAGCCTGAAAGATAAACTTGGGAAACAAATTTCTGCACATCTGTTAGATTTTCTGGTTTATTTTAAAGCATTTTGTTTAACAAATACTTCAGTTCCTGTCTTTGTGCTTCTCAGAGCACTCTCTTGATTGTGCATGTGTAGTCTAGAATCCAAAAAAACAGGACTGCTTGCATTAAAGACAACTCAAACACATGCATTTTTCTACAAAATATCTGGAGACTAGGTATCTAGGGTGCGTGAAAGTATTGCTTTTAATTTCCAAATTAAAAAAAAGTGTTATAAATGATTCAAATGTGTACATGAATTGAACATCGACTAGCTGTTGGTCTGTGTAGGATTTTTATCTTTGCACCTAGTAAATTGGATATGAGAAAAGCTAGATTTTATTTAATGTTTAGATGTTGAAACTTCCCTGTGGTGTTAGCTGACAAAGAACAACAAAGACAAATGGTAATAAAAACAAGAGCTGGCAAATTAAGGGAAAGTTTCTCAAATGCAATCTAAGCTGTATTGCTGAAGTGACTGGGCTTCAGCTTCAAAGCAAATAACAACTCTGGTTGTATCCCTGTGGGATGGAATCCACTGTTGAGAAATTTTGACATTCCAGACATAATTTCTGGTTTTAAGTCTGAAAACATCTGCAAAGAGCAGATGTCTTTAGGTGATGATACCTGTCTTGGGGTGGGGGGAGTTAAGAGCTTTTTGAAGGGAAAATAATTATCTTGAGACGTTCGTATGCTCTTTAGTGCAAATATCTGTCTTGGAAGTCACAGTGAATTTTGGCTTCCCTATTAACAAATCGAGAATTGGGTTGAGAAGTGCTGCACTGTGAGTCACCAAATAACAGGGATTTTAGCTGACTTTTGACCACAGAAAATTAAAGAGATAAGTCACTCTGAGGGTTGATCCGCACCTTCCCTGGTTTACCTTTTCACAGTACCTAGGGTAGGAACAGGGATCACAGATTGGTTGAGGTTGGCAGGGACATCTTGAGGTCATTGGTTCAAGCACCCACTTCAAGCAGGGTTCACCTAAAGCAGCAGGTTGCCCATGACTATGTCTATTTAGTTTTTGAGTATCTTCAAGGATGGAGACTCCACAACCTCTCTGGACAACCTGTTCCATCCTCAGAGTAAAAATGTGGTTTGTTGGGGTTTGAGTTTTTTTATTCTGATGGACTGTGTTTCAGTTTATGCCCATTGCTCCTTTCTGTGTCTGTAAACTTCAGACTCTTGGCTATCAGTCAACAGGTTTTTTGCTAATATTATGCAAAAATAATAGTTTGCCTCACTGGAAATTTATTTCCCATTGCAACTCCAATAGCTTTGAACTGGCTCAAGCAAGACAGGCAACAAGTTCAGCTCTCCTGTGTAGCCCTGTTGACATTTGGTGAACCAGATGTTGCAAAAGTATTAAATCTAATGCAGAAAATCTGTCGTTTCAAGACTAACCTTTTTTGTTCAGAACTCAAAGTGTTTTCCAGATGAAATGAGGTCATGCAAAGCTGTGGTCATGCCCAAAGCCAAGGAGCAGCTGACTTGAGCTCAGAACAGATTTTGCATTAGACCTCCAACCCAAACAAACCTGGGGTCAAGGGCCAATGTGTTTGTGTAGCTTTAGTTATCTTATTGGAAGCATTGCAGACGTGAGCCTGCACTTACATACTTCAGCTAGTCTTCTCTGCCCTTTTACTTTGTGCAGGTTAGGAATGGTTTCCTCAGTGGGTGTAAATCTGTCTCAGCCTATGAGGACTCAGCATGTATTTTAATCATATCCCACACTCCACTGTGAATATTCTTCTGATGGACTTCTGGTTTTGTCTTTGTGAAGATATTAAAGGCCAGAGGCAGAAAACTCACGGCATTGAGTTGATGGCTACCCCTGAAATCAAATCATGTTAAAAAATAGGCAAGCTCTTGACTTGGAAATGGATTTTTATTGGAAGGCATCAGCTAGCAACAAGGTTGTGCACTAAGGTCTGTGCTTGCTGTGAGAGGCTAAGCAAGCCCTCGTGATGGCAAACTGGAACATGACAAAAAGGCAAGAGCCTGCCAGTCCTGGAGGTCAGTTTTACTCTTATGTTGGAAATATTCCAGTATTCTCATAAAATAGGTTGTACCCCTGTCTTTTTCAACACAGTCAGGGAAAGGTAAATGAGAGAGAGAACTATTGTATTCAAACTACTTTTCTAAACAACCACTTTTTTGGGGTGTTTTCTTTAAGCAGCGAGTTTTCTGCTCGGAATCCTGTGCAAAACATGCATGCGAGGTGAGCTGTGTCTATAACATGCTGACAACTACCTGGAGTTGGCAGTGCTGATCTTTGAGAAGGGCAGTGCCACAGCCCCGAGGGAGGCACCGCTTGGAGACAGTTCAGCTGTAAAGAGCAGCACAAGGCTTGGTCACAGCAGGTGGACAGTCCTTGCTTGGTCACTGTATGGTAAAAGGCAGGCTTCCCAATGCAGGGGTGCTATCTGCTTGCTAAGCCTTTAAGATGCATATACTGGAAAACTCAGCTGGCAGATAGCAGCAGAGTATATTTGTGTCAGCAAATTAAGATTTGACATGATCAAACTATCAAACAATAATTGAACTGTGAGTAAATAATAAAGTATGTAACATAGTGAAACAGATCAAGAAGAAAAGAGCCAAGTATCTACATGAGCTCCGAGATGAATTTCTGCTAGAATAAAAATTTTTAAAGGCATCTATTTTCCTTACAATCATAAGTTAATCACATAATATGCTTCTGACAGGTATTATGAATGTGGAAAATAGCTCTAGTTTTTCAGACTGTCAAACAAACTGATAAGCCATGCCAGTAAGTTCACCAAACCTGTCTGTCTTAAAATGCTGTTTCATTGACACGCTACTTACTGTTACATGTACCTATATTGCTAAATAAAATCAATTATGCGTGTATAATGACATATTTATTAAGCACTGCAACTTCTTGCCTATTCTGGTAGGCACACTGAGAATCTATTTACTGTACCTTGTCTTGGTGAACAATAGCTGGGGAACTGCTGCTGTAGCTATTTATTGGGAAAGTGTTAAATGTGAAAAATTTGGGACCAGAATGAAAGATGATATTTATGTTTGTTTAGATTTGTTACCATGGTACTTAGAATAGTTACTATGGGAATGGAAACAAATTGGTAAGTTACCATTACCCACTCTAGTATCAGTACTACAGGGGGTTTTGTTTATAAAAGCCACTAACCTCAGCTTCATTGATTTGCCCAGAACCTTTCTTTCTTGTTTAACTTCTTTCTCTACACTGAAAAGGAGAAAGGAAAAAAATCCCTGGTGGAAACAATTATTTGAAGTTATATCTGGATGAAAGCACAGAAGGTGACTGTAAGATAAAAGGGGAAACTGCTCACAGTGATTGATCTAAGTAAAAGAAAATAAAAATCTAGACCAAATAGCATTCACAGTTTAGGTTATTCAGGGTGAGGGGGGTGACTGACGTAGTCCTTAAGGACAGGGTCTTTCTGCCGTTTCGTTACCTTGGGGTACAGCACACATGCCTACAGCCATGTTCTGTCGAGTATATTTCTTGTGTTCTCGTTTGAGGTAAAACAGCACCAATGTTCTGTTTTGTGATTTTACTTTTTTAGCTAAGCCTCTTCTAACTCTCTGAAATTAACAGCATGTTGTGCAGAAAACTGTTTGTTTTCAGAGTGATAAGACCTGTGTTTACAGCTAATGCCAAGGAATGGTATGTAAAAAGACTCATACTTATTGCTATAACAGCTAAGGTCAGCTAACTTGGTTATTTGCCCCATTGGAGGGTCAGAAATGGAAAAGCGTAGAAGGGTCCCACCTGCAGGGAGGAGCAGACGTGAGCAGACCCAAAACTGACCAACAGGGTATTCCATCCTACCTGCTTTATGCTCAGTGTGAAAGCTGAGGGATCAAAAGGTCAGCCCTCTTTTTTCAATGGCCAATGACTGAGGAGGACCCTGTTTGTTTGTCTGCCTGCCTTTGATCCTGATCTGTGTGTTCCTGACTCCAGAGCTGGAATCCAGTTCCCATCCCAGGACTTCCCCACTATAAGTATTTTATCAAAGTAATTTAGTTCCTTCTAGACTCCTAAATCTCTTTATCTCTCCTCCTCTTTTCCTTGGAGCGAGAGGTGGGGGTAAGCAGCTGTCATCCAGGCCAGTCTGGCCTAAACCTCAGCATCGTGTAAGACTAAGATTCTTCTAAGTTGGTTTTCCGTAGGTAGAATGGGTGTCTTACACTTAATGCAGTGTGATTACGACAACTCACATTTCGGAGAGGGAAGGCTAGAAATACTACAGATGCAGTACAAAATGTAAATGTGTGAAGCACGATTAAATGCAGAATCATATAAAAGTTGAAAATAAGAGGCTTGACACTGTACATTGAACTGTCTCAATATTTCTTGGTTGTTCTACGGTACAAAAAGAATTTAATTTTCTTCCCTTTGGTTCTAGAGCAACCTATTGCTTGACCAATTTCCAACCTACTCGCAGGTGACCAGGGGTGAGAGACAGTTTTGTAAATTTGCAGCTCCTGAAAGCATGTGACTACCTGAAAATCTCTCTATATGTATATATATGCACACACACATATCATGTGCAGTCTGTGATGTTTGCATGCACTTTTTAAACAGTAATTGTTTTTCTGTATCAGTGTTGTGACAGGTGTGTGCACCAATTTGCATTGTATGTCTGTGTCTCCAAATACATGCATCTAGTTGGTCTTCCACTTTTATTAGATGTTCTTTCATCTCGGCTTCAGGAAGAATTGCTATTATTGGTTAAGTTTTAGAGGTATCCTGGTGTGATTTGCGATGTTGCTTCTGAACTTACATGTAAGGTATATTTGGTAAATTGTAAAAGCAGGACTGGTAGGACTTGTCCTTTCTAAATGAGTTATTCTTTGAGCTTTTGAAGTAATTTAAATATACACAGGCTGGATTTAAAGCAAATACAGAGATTGTGTAATGAAGGTTGTGGGAAAGGGAAAGTTGAATTTTACACAACTGGGTTTCTCATACGAGTTTCACTGCAGTCGAGATCCACAAATGCCCAGAGCTGTAAAGGGTCATAACCAGATTAAACTGTGCTCAACCTGTTCAGAAGTCTTCAGTAATTGGTTTGTTTTGTGTTGTTTTGGTTTATTTTTTTTTGTTTTC
>VXBJ01000748.1:124094-156213 GCA_013400055.1 Nycticryphes semicollaris | reverse complement strand
TTTTTTTTCTTCCCCCCCCCCCCGGATATTTTGTAACTCTCTAGTGTAGGGTTCAAACCTTTTCTTGTTAGGGCTCCCTGTAGGTTTGCAGAAGTGCCTGCTTTTGAGATCTTTGTCAAGTCAGTAGCGCCTGGACTTGAGCTGTGCCTGCCAGAAGGGCTCCTCCAGCTCCCACCTCTGCCAGCACCAGCAACCCTTGCTTTACAGCAGGACCTCACTCTCCAGACAGAGCTGGCTGCTAATTGCACATGTGGTGTGTCTAATCCTGGGGACAGCAGAAAAAAGTTATGCGGAGAATCAGGCCCATATCCATAGCTGCTTCAATTAAAGAGACAAAAACTCAAAAGCACGATGTAACTTAAGCCTAAAGTCTCCAAGAGCATAGCAAAGAGTGAGTTTCAAATTCATTATTTGAGAATGAGTATGATTTTTTTTTTCTTTTTGAATCCTCTTGGTGTTTGGTGACTGACTTGGGATTTTTTTCTGTGTGGGATCGACTTTACACTAACATTTTAT
This sequence comes from Nycticryphes semicollaris, assembly GCA_013400055.1. Lineage (NCBI taxonomy): Eukaryota > Metazoa > Chordata > Aves > Charadriiformes > Rostratulidae > Nycticryphes > Nycticryphes semicollaris. The sequence goes on along the minus strand of VXBJ01000748.1, from coordinate 155,697 downwards.
TAATAAACCGTCCTGGTTTTCCCCAGCCACGCTCAGCAATAAAACAGTTAATTTTCTTCTGCTTAAAATGTACTTACTGAAGAGAGCTAATTGCTGCTTTACAGTTTTTATCTTTTCAAAGTAGAATTATGGTTCTGCCTGAAATCAAAAAACATTGAGCAAACATCTGAGCTTGTGCTGGGGTGCAAGTAGTCCCAAGGAGAGCACCATTTCTGATCCTCGTGCTTGATTCCAGTCAGCTCCAGCAGTGTTTGGGAGGGTTACCTGGAGACCAGCTGCACAAACACTGTACCTGGCCCCTCCAACCAGCAAAACCCAGCCTTTGCAAACCTAAAAGCCTTCTGTGTAAACAAACACCACCAATAAACATCAGTGCGGACTGTCCAATTAAACAGCTGTAAAAATAAAAATTAAAAAGGTTTGCCTTATGACCAAGTTGTGAAACCACGAAGAAAGCATCTGCAAGCAGCAGTTAGAACAAATAATACTTTCCATTCAGCTGTACAGGCAAAGTCTGTTGCAGGCAAGCATCTAGGATGCTGGTTGATATATTTAATAGCTACCTGCGAAAAAAGCAATGTCAAGCGCTCTTCCAACCCCATTCTGAAACACCAGGCCACCTTTGTCTGAAACATCATTGAAAATATACTTTTATTTGGTGAAGAAGACTGATTAATTAGTTTAGAACTACAGCAAGTGAAAGGTTTCATATTTAATCAAGGTCTGCTTGCTTAAAACATATAAAAACAACATAATTTCAGAGTAGTTCATCCCATGAAGAAGAAAACTGCTTTCAAAAGTACTCATGCCTCTGATAGGAGATACGGACTTAGGAGAAGAAACAGTACTTGCTATAAGAGGGTATGATACTATTAAGCAATAAAGAAACATAAATCTGTAGGATATTGATTTTATCTTCTAAGTATAGTCCTAGGAATTGTGTTTGTTTTTCTTAAAAATTATTTGTATTTGTTCTGCAGTTCGTATGGAAGAATATGGGAAGTTTAGGGTTGGTGTCAGGCTGTCTGTTGGATGTTAGCTTGTTGTGAGAATGCTAGATGATAGCAGGATCTAATGTTTCTGGTAGTAAAACACATTTCCAATTTTATTTTTTTATACTATTCTTTTTTTTGAACTTATGCATAAAGATACTAATTTTCCTGTTTTAATTTTGAGCATTGCATCATACTTGAGGTAGGGCTATCTTTTTAATTAATGGAATCAATGTACAAATAGCAGAACAGAGATGAAATTTAGGAAGCTCTATGACCTGCTGTCTGACTAGCTTCAGCTCACGCAATCAGCTTTCAGAGACCTTGCCAGTGATGTTTAAGGCATGTTGACCTCAGTGATATAGTCTGCCCCTCTACCTGATGCTTCACTTTACTTTCTGCCGAAGGAATTTAGTGCCTGTATTTTAACTCTTCAGTAGGAAGTCCAGGGCCTCATCTGGAAAAGCTGGCTGAGGCACCTAGTGCTGAGCTGCTGGGCTTTGCAGAGGCACGTGTGCAGGGACATCTTCTGCTTCCTTTTCTCCTGTTGCAGCCATACTTGGAAAATGATATGAAAATGCCCCACACGGCTGCAGTGAGGCGTGGAGATTATTTTGCCCTGCTCCTGCCGGCAACCTGGAGCCAGCCCAGCTGACTAGCATTTCAGGAGAAACTTCTGCATAGGGTGAAGCACCAACTATAATGTTATCCGTTCAAGTCTGTGGTCCTTTGGGTTGTTTCAGAAGTGTAAAGCAACAATAATAACAAAGTGTGTTTCTCCTCAGCTAACCACTCTGTTGGAAGTGGGTGTAGACTGCGGGAAGCAGATCGGAGAGGTCAGAGCTAATATTGCCCTATTGCAGGGCATTCACAGCGGTTAGATTCCTGTCTAATCTGCATTTTTGCCACAGGAAAACACTTGGTAGTCTGAAGCTAAGCTGTTGCCTACAGTTTTAAGCAATTTTATCCTGGTGTTTGCATGTTAAAGACATGGTATAATTCTGATTTATTATTTATAACTGTTTTCTCTGGTTTTATGTACAATTACCTTTTTTTCCAGTGAATGCACTGTTATTTAATCCTTTGGTCTGGACAGTATCATCCACCCAAAAATGGTTTCTTCCTACTCTTCTAATTTATTGAAACTTAAACTTGAAAATCATTCTCCGTGGCACCTGATATCCTGAGGCCATTATTTGCTGCTTTCATGCTGCTTCAGTATTTGTCTGCCAAAGGCTTTGCGTGAGCTCTACTGCCCATGCAGAAGGTGATCTGAGGATGGCTTTTTTCCCCACTTAACACTGCAAATGTACAGATTGATTTCAACCCACTGAATATTTCATCATACATCGTATCTTCTCATTTAGCAATGAAGCAGCCCCTAAAGGTTTCCTTCACTAACTATCTGTACTTTAGATGAGGCCGTGAGGTAATTGCTAAACTGACATTGTGTTCAAGATTATTTGGTTTTTCTTACCCAAATGAAATGTCTAAGAGATGAAGGATTTTGGATGGGGTCAGCCTCTGACTCTGCAGAGCCCTGTTTGAGGGCACTGACCCTCACAAGAGGAGAGTTGTGGGCTTCACGGGGCAGAAGACACACCTCTTCCTCCTCCTGCCTTTGGGTGTTGCATCCAAAGGGGGATCTGTCTGCCCAGCCTAAGCCCCTGGACAGTGATGGGTGTGAGGAACAGCCCAGGTCTCCAGAGCTGCAGTGAGAGCAAAGGAAATGACACAGAGATGCTGCAACTTCTGGGCTGCTGCTGTCTCATTCTCCCTAGTAGGTCCCTAGTCTGTGTATATGTACATACACACATGTGTCTGACACCTGAAGAACTTGGAAGAAGTGTGTCTACAGTAAGGAAGCTTTGGTGGTTCTTTTTGCATCAGCTCAGGCCAATTCGCCCCCCGTCTGTCTGCCCCAGTTTCTGCAGCCCAGTGACAGGGCTGTCTGATCAGACTTAGACCTGCAGTTGCTTGCTCAGTTATAGACCAGGACACTGCGAAAGATAAGTGTCCTGTGCAGGAAAAAACACACAAACAAACAAAAAGGTCTATATAAAACTATCAAAACCTCATTAAACTTATTAAAGAGATCAGAATGCATGCAGGTGGTATAAGTTGAATCTGAGAGATTGTTCAGGAGGTTTAAACTCAGATGCTTTAAAACAACTAAAAATTCCAAGACATTTCAGCATCTTCTGGGTTACAAACATACTTTGAAGTAATTTTCTCTGTCTAGATTTCGGTTAGGAACTATTCACTATGAAAGGAAATTACAGTTTAAGAAGGTGTGAGTAGAGCACAAGACTAGAAATGCCCATTAGGAAATCAACTTTTTTCCTCCCTTCCAACCTCCATTTGAGACCTTCAATGCCCTTTTCAAACATGGATGAAATAATTTATATGAAATGAGGAAGCACTGCGACCACTAGAAGAAATTCAGACACATAGCTGATGTATTTTTGCCCATTTCTCCACATGCAGCGAGCCTTTGTGTTCAGACCATCTTACCTATTCTGTGCCATAGGATCACACTTGGCAAAACCATCTGAAAAACCGCAGTGGCTCTGATTCTAGCTCTTGTAAATAAAAAAGCCAGCCTTTATTTAATTGCAGTATTAGGATTTTATTTTTTTTAATTAATTTAAACGTTAATATTCCCAGTTTGGGCAGAGAGTATGCAGTGATGCCAGTAATTTCAAATACGTAACAATAATAGCAGTTTTTGGGGTGGTTTTTTTTTTTTCTCCTTACTGTGAATATGTGAATTGATCTAGCTTCTTAAATCTACTTCTAAAATCCAGGCTACAAGCTCATGCCTGCTGGTTGCCTGAACACCACATCTGCTTTCAGAACATAGGCAAGTATATTTCTTAAGCTGAGCGTGGGCATTATGAAATACAAAACTGCCAACCTCCTGAAATAAAAATTGATTTCCATTTCCCTGTCCCTGTGTGACCCTGCCAAAAGTATCTAATGATGGACCCACTGCATCATTCTGCAGGTGCCCCGCTGAGGTCAACAGCCTCCTGGGAAGCAGCGTAGCACCAGGCAGGAAGTGAGTGTGGATCCTGTCCACTACCACCACGTATTTTTTTGAGCTACTCTGCTCCAGAAAGGCAGTGGGAGTAGCAGTGGGCAGCATTCTGATACTTCAGCCACACAGGTTTAATCTACCACAATGATACATGGCAAAATGCAAAGTAATGCGCACCCCATAGTAGGGATACAGTATCTGTCTGCCTTACTAAGATTTTCTTTTAAAATATGGAGACTTTTCTGAGAGTTTTGAAAGACCCAAACCATTTCCACTGAAGTTAAAGGAAAGGCAGAGATTTTGGTTTATGTTAGATTTGGGCTTATCTGTGTGCATAAATAGTGGTCCGTGAAAATTCATTGTAGTACTTCAAATGAAACATTTTCCATTTAAGAAAAAAAAGACCAAAAACCATTTTAATGTTCAAAATTGAATATCTTTGTTGAAAATCATCTATAAAAAAAAAAGTTTCTGTAGATATTCTTTTGACAACTTAGTTGAAATCATAGCAAATGCTAGCAAAATGATCATAGAAGTCCTCATTGTATTGAAAACAGAGATTTTTGGCCACAGCCAGGTATTGTCATTTCATAGTATCTGCAAAAAATTAAACAGTTGCTGTAACCAAATTGCAAACATGTTAGAGAAGGAAATTAAAAAAGCATTATTTTTGAACCTTCAATTGACAGTATCTACATTTTGAGCTAATTTTGTTATCTCTTTTTATCATGTTACCTATTGCATCATCTTGATGCTTTTAAAGTCTTGTAGAAATACTAGGATGGGCTGCAAGATAATAGCTGGGAAAACTGGAGCTTTGCTTATTCCAGCCTTGCCGGCTTCCAGGAACAGCTCCCAAAGTCATGGAACATATTCCATAAAACTTTCTGAATAAATTCCTCTAGGATCTACCAGGAACTCATGTTGGTGAACAGTTCAATTTAACAGTTGGTCGTATATGACAACAACATCCTAAAAACGAGGAGGTTCTCCTGTTAGTGTCATAAACTACCACCGTCCAGAAGTTTGGACAAGAATATTTCTTTTCTTAAATCATTGGTTTTGAAAATGTATTTCCATAAGCCATTCCATACTAAATGTTTTCTTTTGAAACTATTAAATAACTAAATAGTGATTTACTTATTTAGCAAAGTGGAAATCTGTATGCTTCTTAAAGTTCACTTTTACAAAGAAAGCTGGATTTCTTCCGTGCCCAGATCTGCAGCTAGTGTAGAAGATATCAAGAAAGGGCCAGAAACTGCTTTTAATGAACAGAAGAAAAATCAGATTAAAAACTGTAAGATATTTGAGCGACCATTTATTCCAGCCAATTTCAAGATCACACAAGCCAAGCGCCATTAGGGACTTTGATAACAGTATAGACAGAAGCTGGCAGGGCCAGTGGCACTTGAATGGAGTAGCCTCAAAACTGCTTTGGTAATCAGTTATGTGAGGGCTGGTCTATGTAGTTCTGTTTGATTGTCCCTGTGTTCTACAGGAGTACTCAGATATTTTTTTCATTTGTTTTTCTAAACACTGGCAATAGAAAACTGAAGAACACCATATTTGATTTAGCTTTTCTTTGTGACAGTTACTAACTTTCTAGCAGATCTTAAAATAAATTACATTCTATCATTTTTGCTATACACATTTTATACCTATTCTAACTCCTACAAATGATGTTACGCACCTTCTTTAATGAGCAGCTGAGTTTACAATTTCAGTTCTCTGAAAAGTCACATGATAAGATGGTATTTTCACAGAACTGTTATTTGCAAAGCATTAAGCAGATGAAGTATAAAGAGCCATAAAAACTGTGAAGCACAAAGCCACGTTACTTCTGATATTAGGCTCATATATGAAATTGCTGGACCTCTTAGAAATAGAGACAAAGCTTGATTAAGACAACATATATCAGACTTTACCTTACTAAAGATAATGGTATTCTAAGATAGATGGCTCTTACGTACAAGAATGTACTACACAAGATTTTGGATTCCCTCAGGATCTCTTTATGAGCAAGTATGCTAAAATTGCATAAGTTAGTAGGGTTATAAATATTCTACACAGCCTTAACCGAAACAAGTTGTCTTATATACTAGCAAAAGTTGATATGTTGTCTAATAAACAAGCTGTTGGGAATAACTTGCTTTTTTTCCCCTCATATAATTATATCTAATGCCTGGTAGTACAGTGACACCTCTCAAGAAAATCAAGTTATGTTGATAGAGCAATAAAATAGTAACAGTAAAATATCATGGCTATGCTTGAAGTTTCACTCGTAGAAATAGACAATTCTACAAGAATTAATATTCAAACTTATGTTTGATAATTAACTACAAATAGTGACAAACATAACTTTCTGTGCTACTAAAACTGGACTACTCATGAATTTACAATATAAACTAATTGCCTGGATTAGGCTCTGTAACTTGAACACATACATTTGTAACATATCGCGAAAACTTATTAGCATTTGGAAACTTTTGTCTCCATCCGTTAGGAGACCTGCATCTGCTACTAGTCAGAAACAGGAAGGCTTTTCTGTATGTCCTGACTCTTGGCTGGGAGAATAACAGAATTGGTTTATGGCCTTTGAACTGAAAGATACTATGTTAGAATATAAGTAGTTCAGGAAAAAGTTATTAGGTATTGGCCTGACGTTAACATCGTGGGAATGTCTGGAAAACAATTTTAAGAAATTTGGGAAGGGAGCAGAAACCAAGCTGACTGTAATCCAAGAAAAAAAGAAATTGAAAGGTTTCCCTTTTTTCTTAAGGATTCCAGTCAGTCAGCTATTCCCTAAATAAATACTTTACACAGAACTTGCTCTTAGACATCATTAGAAGAGCAGGGGGAATTCTCTCATTTCCTCTGCTCAGGCCTAGTAATACACATGGTCTTTGTGAAGTACTATCAGTTGGTGTTTGGCACGTGCACCTCTGTCCCATCAGTGATTTTGTGTGGGAGTCTTGTTGTTGCATGAGTCTGATGGCAGCAACGGGGTTGTGGTGGCTTCACTACTCTGAGCAGGTCCATCACATCCCCTGGAATTGCTCTCCAGAGTAAAAAATCAGATGAGTTCATCTTGACAGGATTGAGTCCTTTGTTTTTGTTAGGCAAGTAAACCTTTAACCTGCAAGCCTATACCTTTATATCACAGCACCAGTAAATGACAGGCAACAGATTCAGAGTTTCAAGCATACGAAACTGAATGGTGAGCTCTGGTAATACCTGTCTGTGCCATGCCTTTTTTCCACCTTTCCTCAGTCTCAAAGTGAGCACGATGTTCTTGCCCGCTCCCCAAACGCCCATAAATATAGTAAGAAATAAAGACCTTTTCAGAGTTGGAAGCAACCTTAGACTACCAGATCAATCCAAAACCTATGTCTTTGTTACATTCCTCAGTTGCTCGGTAAGAGGCTCCTATTTGGAAGAGATGCAGAATGAAATAAAGAACAACTTTGGCTCAGGCTCTAGGCAGCGAGACTGTTATTGATCCCTGTGGACATGGACTACTTGCAACAACTACGAGTGATTTCCCAACTCTTTATCTTGCTACTGTTGTATGAAAAATATACATAAACATATGTTCTACCACTGAGCGTTTCAGGATGTGTCAGCTTTTTTTTTATTGAGAATTGATCAAGTTTTAAGGGATAGTCCCAATATTTATGCAGAGAATATCTTGATAAGAATACAGTAAATAGATTTTTTTTTTTCCTCTCTGTAACATTTTTCTGTCTCTGTTTCCTGTTTTCAGCTTGCTTAATTTAACCATAACCTTGGCCATCATTTATAGGTTAAGTTCTGTATAGCCAGACAAGAGATTCCATAGAAATTAAATTGGGAGGATTTTCCTTCTCGACTAGTTTTAATATGGAAAATCTGTGATGGAAACAAAAGGATTACTTTTTTCTCCACTCTAGCTATGACCTGAGAACAGTATCCTTGTGGTTTGCACCACAGCTAGTAAAAGTGATAGTGCAGACAAATCATCATTGGAAAGGTAGTGGGCGGTGCAATAACAAGTAAAAGCAGGACAACCTTTCATCACCACTGCAGTTCAGCTGCCAGACCTTGATTGCATTTTCCATTCCATTCTACTGACAAATCAATGGCAGCAGAGACTAGACGATATAAAATAAAAATCTTTGTTGTTTTCCAGATAAATTAAATACAGCTACTGAAGAAATGGGAATCATGCAGCCTCCGATTGACTTCGTTCAGCTGTATAAACAGCAATGGCCTCAGCCTATGCTTGGGGGGAAGCCTTTAGGCTCACATGCAAATGCATGGTGTAGGGTAGAGCAGTTTGAAGCTGGGGTGGGGAGGAAAAAGGCTGGGATCCATAAATATGAAAAAAGTAAGAGTAAGTATAGCAAAACCAAAATTATTTCAAAATATTGGATGTTTTCTAAAATTAAAACTTTCAAAGAGCAATTTTTGTTCTTAGCTACATGGTAAAGGTGGCTGGCTGAGAGGGGACAAGCTCTGTAGGCTGGCAAAAAACAAACTGCACTGAGCTCAGCATCATCCTCTTTGGTTTTGCACTGAAAACTACAGAGCACAACTCACCGAGCTTTTCCTATACTTCATCTCTTTTTAGCATTAACTAGGATGAAATCAAAAGTGGTTTGGAAACAAAAGAATATGATATAAAGATGCAAAGTTTTCATTGAAATAATGCAAGGGGACATCTAAAAACCTATTTGAAAATTATGATCAGTAAAGATCCCTCGACGTTAAGTATTTAGTGCTTCCAGTCAAAATACTGAATCTGCTGATTCACTAATTAATAAACAAGGTCACAAATCTGCCAGAGAAGATCAGGCCGATGTCAGTGTGATGAAAGGCACAGGTTCTTTAGCGGCCAGGTCAGGAGTAAAAGGGAATGAGTAGGAAGCCAGGGGGGAGTTCAAACCCCTGCTGGGAGCTGGGGCCGTAGGCACCGTGGGGCTGGAGAAATGCTGGGCCTGCTCCCTGAGCAGACCAGAGACCTCCTTGCGCTCAGCCGTGCCATACAAACTCTCTGTAGGGCTGGGAAGCAGGGAAAGATGGTGCTGCTGCTGCACTGGGGTGTCTCAACCCCCTCAACAGCATTTGAAATGTATAGCAAGACTATGCAGTTCTGGCCATGCTCTGGAGTGGAGCTTAGGTCTACCCAAGGCTGCAAGATCGCATTGGGTCACTGTTGGCTACGGAGGTAGCTTTAAAATGTGATTTAGAGAAACTTCAGTTTTAAAAGAATAATTGGAGCATCGTAATGGCATGGGAACAGTTTGGGGGTGGTCTTGGTTGGAATTAAAGGATACAGGAACTGATCTGAGGAAATAGGAACATGTGGGCTGGAAACAGTAGTGTGATCCTGCTGTAATCAGGAAATGTTTAGTAGCTTCCCTGTATTTTCCCTTGTTCTCCTGAAAAAACCTGCTTTTCATTGTAAAATATTCTACTTTCTAAATTGAATATGCATTACACTGCATCTCATGCTAAAATGTCAAAGAAAAATACTATTTTTCTTATTTTGTTTAACTTCCATAATTTTAGATATTTAAATGCTTTTGTTGCTTTGGCAATGTAGTGGCTAGAGTGACTACCCACATGAAATCTATTTGCTTTTTACTTACTTATTTAAAGACTTGTTACTAGCTCACTCTCAATTTATCAAACATTCATGGCTTGATGAAGAAAATCTTTATTGTCAGCATTCTTTAAATTTTGTTTGAACTATTGCTTACAAATAAATTATTATATTAAACTAGCTTTCTCCACTTTTAACGAATATATATTCTATATATTTATTATGTATATTTATGAAGTCATAACACTTATTTTACCTTTGGAATATTTATAAAGTTCTCTTATTCATTGGTCTTATAAGTCAAACAGTTTGGTGTTTTTAGCTTCTGATTTGGTCACTCAGACATTTTAAATGCTGTATTATTGATTAAGGAAAGGTTAAATATCTCTTATGCCTTTTTAAGGACCAATTTTTGAATGATTACTTAGAATAAATTAAATTATATTCTGTAGGTTTACCAAGATCATCTCAATTAGACCAGCAGCTAACTGAATGTCTCACAAATGACAAACAATGAGATAAATGGAAAAGTGGAAAATTATGCGTTTTGTTTTTTTGACTGGCTCCATTCAACACATAAAATGTGAAACAGTTCCTATAAAGGAGAATACTCCATATCCCAAAAAGGAGCTAGTTTATTTTGTTTCAGGTTTTTGGCACTATTGCGATAAGAAAGCGGCTTTTCTCAGATGTTTCTCATTAGTCCCAGTGCTAGCTGCGTTCCAGATAAAAGTGAACTCTTCTGAAAATGAGAAAAGCAGTATCATGACACTGAGGCTGCAGAAATAGATCTCCTATTGGACAAAAAAAAAAAAAAATCAAAAAACAGCATTGATATTTGCCTAAAAAGGCCAGGACTCAGCAAAATATTTCCCTTATCTGCTAAACTTTAAATATACTTCAAGGTAAAGCATTGTCCTTACTCAAGGAATGGCAAAACTCACACTGGCTTCAAGAGAAAAGAGACATTCCATGTGAATCTATGCATCTGTGCTTAATTGCTGCAAAGTACATAGGGCTGAAGTACCTGGGGTGGGAGGTAATCTTTCATTTTAATTGGCAACGGATTTCGAACTGTCACACTTGGATGCTTGTGGATAGCTGGGTTCCCATGGTTCTGTTGTCCCCAGCCAGAACAGCACTTTGTGGAGCATGTATAATATGGAAGAATCTGTCTCTTTGCACTTTTTGTTGGAGAGGTGATACTGCTTATCCAGTGGTCAGTTGTCTGCGTGAGAGGCTCCTTGTTCACGCAGTATCAGAAAGAAGGGACTATATCTGAAGAAATAGCCCTATTTCTGAATTGCATCAACACCTTAATAAAATGCTCATGTAACAAGACTAACTACTCATAGTGCCTTATATGTAGGATAATTGCTCCCGCCCTGTTTCAAGGCAATCAATGTATAGACAAAGTGATACATACCTAAAATGCATAAAGAAGCATCACTCCATTGAATTCTTTTACTTTGCACTGCCTTACTTCTCTGCATAGGAATGTTTACTAACCTACTGGTAGTTAGATTGCACTATCTTTTCTCCTTAAAACAGACGCGGGCTAACGACCATCTGTTGTTATAAAATTTACTATTCACACAGGATGCTATAAAAACAACCAGTAGAGCAGAATGAAAAATAATTTTAAAAAATAAGCTCCATTTACTATTTTGCTTTAGGAGGAGGGGAGACCATTTAATTGTATTTCTTTTCAGGCATTTTTGGAGGACATCAACTCTTTCAATAAGACGGGTTTGATTTTTATAGTAATAGGTTGAATGTACAGGAAGGGAGGCAGCAGTGAAATAAATCTAACTAAGTGAAGCTACAAAGTGGTTTCATATCTAAACTCAAAAGCATTATGTGTGCTTTTTGCTCAAGTCATGATATCTTCACTGCACATAAAATAGTTTTGTATCCATATCCAGAAATACCTGGATTTCAGTGTCATTCAGCTTGGTTTTGGTCTAGATCCTCATGAGGAGTAAATTAACACGGCTTTGTCAGCCTCAGTAACGCTTCAGTACAGCAATAGCTATTTATGCCAGCTGAAGATATGATGTATATTCCATTCCCTCCCCTTTTTTGTGTAGTCTCTTGCTTGAAATCAGTGTGAATTACAACATAGATAAACAACAGAGAAGCACTTTTTAATAAAGGCAGTTGCATGTTTAAGATCACGGATACTGGGAGCAAAGTTAAGTGAAACAATACATGCAAATCACTGAAGGGTTTCTAACCACTTCCAAGCCTCTTTCAGTCTAAAAGCATTTCAGTATTAGCCCCTTCCCATGCTGCAGGGAATGACTACGTAGCACAAGCTAGGCTGCAGCTAACGTTGAAGTCTTGACGTTTGACCTCTGAGAGCCTGTGGAAAGGTACAGCTAGCCAGATGAGGATAGCAAAAAAGAAATACATATGTTTATTTCATTTGTAGAGTAGTTTTGAGTCAAAAACACATGAAAGTAGAAGAGGTTGGATAAGCTGGAAACTGCAGGGATAGGGAGTTGTGTGCTTTAAGGTAGCTGTATGTTAAGAGGTTTTTGAAAGTGATTAAGGACATACCTTTCCCCATTTTTCCTTTTTTTCACCTCTTAGAAACTCGCATGAAAATAGTCCATGTTTGTAAAACTGAAGGTGTTCTTTATTGAAGAAACTAACTACATCTATCTTTTTGGCCCTTTGCACATGTTCTGGTTTCTTAGCAGAGACTCTCCAGACTCCTCTTCCTTGCAAGGGGTGTTCCTCCTTCATATTCCATATAGGATGTTACTACATTTCCCTTGCTTTTTACCTTTTATCCTGCCAACTTTGAAAAGACAGAGATCTCTTATTCCTTCTCAGAATAAGTGAATGAATAAAACCACTTCTGCAGAGCTGGTTATGGCAAAGCTCAACTTTGCACAAGTAGAGAAGCATCTGAAAAGAATCCTTGAGCAAAGGACAAGAAAAGAAATCTAACTTTTCAAATAGAAAAAAAGCAAGCAAGCAGGATTATTGCAAGATAGTTCTAAGGGAAAGGAAGGATGAATAGTGTCAGTTAGTCATTGGCTGAAGCAAACAGGGAAATTTTACATGAGAACTACTCCAGTGGTCTGGAGTAGGAAGGTGAGACACTGTTTTGCAGATAAGTGGAAAAACCAGGATGAAAGCAACCACTAACCATGGGAGCCCTACAAAGGCAAAGAAAGTAAAGGTCAACATTAACAGATGGTCTTGAAGTGATACAGAGCTGGAAAGGAGATGTAGAGATAGGTCAAAATGAGTTTTGAAAACTGGAGACAATTCTAATGTGTTTTAGAATACAAGCAAACCGTGGATAAATTCGCAATACCTTGAAGTACATTGGCTGTTCAAGAGTAAATTTCCATGTGGATGTTCTCAGAGAGTATTTATTACCCATCCCTTTAGAGAGAGAGCTGGGAAGCTCAGGACAGCTCAACAAGCCTTTGGGATGGAAGAGCAGGAGCAGTGCAGGTTTCCTGCAGGGCTGGGGATGGTAGGGAGGGTGGAATTTGCACATTCTCTGTCTTCTCCGTGCTTTGTTCAACTCGTTATTAGTCTATCTCTTTTAGGAGCAATGCCTTCATACGGAGTACAGCCCATGTAAGAAAAAACAGTCAAACCTTATCTGGGATGGAAAGCACACACATTTTTGCAAAGATTCCTCTCTTTCTTTCTGTGTCCCTTGGAAGCTGTAATTGTGTCAGCAATCTAAGTCCATACCCATTGCAGACTGCAATTTAAATGAGTTTCAACAGTACCTGATATTCCTTTCTTTTAGGCTTTTTTTCCCCCTCCCCCATCTGCAGGGATACGTTCAAACATAGAAGTCACAAGAGCAAAGATTAAATGAACTTAAACGAGACACCTTTGTTCACAATTCACTTACAGCCCTCCCCCTACACTAAGCTGTATTTTTCATTCTCATCACAGGACCAGATGCTCCTGTTGACATGTGCAGACAAGTCACAGATTTGGAGGCTTTCTCAATTTGTGTTGGCTAATGTAACAGTTATTATAGCTACATTCCCAATATTGGGGAAACATGCTTCCCTGACTTGCTTTGATTTCTTGTCAAAGTAGCTTACAGAAACACAACAAGTAGCTATTACCTGTTTTACTCTCTCTCCTGTTAAGTTTATTTCAAAAGTGACATTAAATTAATTTTTCCACTTTGGATTATTTCTTTTTTATTAGTTTTCAGTGTGAAATGGTTGAATCTGACTTCTTTTTCTAAAAATGAGACTAACAATCATGAACATACTGCTGGGATGGAAAGTTGATGCAATGACAGTTCGGGAGGCCAGTGGTTATTATTAGTACTGTAATGCAGGGACCGTTTCTGCAGTACGTTGTAGCCTCAGCCACGGAGAAGGACTCCATCTGTGTTTTGTACACAAGCAAGAATAGACAGTGGCAATGTAATCTTTGGTAAGAAATGGGTTGTTTAGACTCCATGTTTGGCCAGTGTGTGGCTCACCTTGACACAGAGTCAGCACAGAGCTGATGTACAAATGCTGTTTGAGTGTTTTGAGTTATTCTCTCTGAACACAGGAGTTTAGGAACACCTAAATGTGTGGGTTTGGATGAACTTCGGACAAAACTCCATGTTATGCTAACTTCAGCTGAATCTCTATGATGGCCATTGTGGCACAGAGCTTGTCATAGGTTAATTTATTCTGATATTTGACTTGAGCATTATACTTTTGCTGTGAGTACTAGCAAAGAAGCAAGAGAAGGGGAGAATCTCATGTGTGAGATTTGCCAGGGTGGGATGAATTGCCAGTGGTCTAAAAATCTATTCACAGGGTGTAGAGATGTGTTTAGCACTGGTATTAACAGTGTCTCACTTTCAGTGCAAAGCATGAGTTCATTCATACTGTAACATATGTATTACAGATCTATCTATAACATATATCTGTATATATTTTATCTATCTGTATTTTATCAGGATATAGGTATATACAGCAGTCTGTGTTGTGCAGGTTGCTACATAACACTAGAGGGTGTGAAAATGTGAGCATGTACCTCAGATTCTTTCAAATCCATACAGAACAAATAGGCCTTCATTTTTAAAGGTCTCAGTCAAAGGACCAGATGTGGTAACTGCATGGCACTTAATTTTTCTTCCTTGGAACGATGAAGGGCTGAGATGACCTTGTAGTTTCAAGGAGTCTACAGCAGTGATTTCAAACCTGACACTTAGATCAATCACTAAATCATTCCCCTTAGCTGAACTGACTCATTGCCTATTTGCCCACCGTGAAAAAAAGAAGAAAAGCAAGGTCCTTTAATGCCCCTCTTGTATTTCAAAGCCACTCCTGTGTAAAGCCTGTCCTACACAATATGCTATCCAGGCATATACCAGCCAACCTTTCTAGTACAGAAGCTGCATGTAATTTAATAAATGATTCCAAAAGCAGCAGGATTAATTAACCTACATCTCCTCCACTCAGTAAGCCAGCCCGTGACAGCTCTGCCTACAATATCTGCAGGTCTCCCCCATAAACCCAGTGCCCCCTTTCCTCCCCCTCTCCCCAAGAAGCTTATGATTTCCACCCCCCATTTCCTGAATCCCTGTCCATAGTCCCCCATCTTGCGTTCCTCAAATCACTCCCTGTCGTGATGCCACACGTTCTTCCTTTGCTCCCTGCAGTCCTGCGACCCCTCCCACCCTCTCCCTGTCCTCCCCCTACGCACGTTCTGGCTCTCTGCTCTGCCGAGCCCAGACTCCGTGCAGTTGTTCTGACTGGCACGCTGTGCTGATCAGGCAGTCCACACACACAGGCGACTGCCCAGCTAGCTGCTGCCAACTGAATGAAGAAAGCCTCCTTTCTCCATGTCTTTTCCTCAGAGAAAGGATTAATACGGTCATTTTCTCTCCTCTACCAACCCCTGATTATCATTAAACTCCCAGGAGAGGAAGATTTTTGAGACCTCTGTCCTGAAGGCATTGTCAGATGGGTTTGAAATCGTCTAGCAGGTTCAAGATCATTAGGGTCAGGACTGACAGACAGGCCGGTAGCACGACTGCATTATTTTTTTTCCTTAGAAACTAGGCTAAAAAAAAAGTGGGTTTGACAGTGTAACTGATACAGGGGTTTGTGAGCAAAAGAAGTGATACAGACAAAAAGTACCTTTAATGTGATATTGGTTTGTCTGCAGTAAGACCTATACCAGTATTTCTTAAATCTCTTAAAGGATCGTGTCCCCAGTACTATCAAAAATGCACTGGCCTAATTTTTGTTAGCAGATAAAAATGGCTTCCCAGCAGCAACAGACCACACTGACTTTAATGAGAAATTCTGTGACAGTAAAAGTACTTGTATTATTCCTAATCCAGTGCAGCACAAAGCACTCAGTGTTCCTTGAAATTTCCTGTTTCCGTAACACTGGTCAGGGAGCGCTGGATATATGGCAGAGATTGAGACTCCTCTGCCGAGGGCACTCGGTGACATTCCCCTGCTCATCACGGACAGTGCCCTTTGAGTCCGCACTGGGGTGGACATGGTGGGGTGTGGGGCAGAGGAAAGAGCAGAGGAGAGCTCAGGTTCATGGTGCAGGGAAAAAGGGAGAATTGTGCGTGATTAAAACCTTTAACTGCAGAAATGCGGTGCCGTGTCAGAAACCGCGTAGACAGACCAAATGACTTCCTGAGTAAGTTTAATCCTGGATCTGGCAACAATTTACAGTTTTCCCTTGGAAGCGCTTTTCAGCTCAGTGTGCCTCGGTTATCCTTTCATCAAGGATTCCTAGTCTTTACCTGCTCCACTCGGGTCTTGTGAAGTTTCTTTAATTAACACTTGAAGATTTTAAAGTAAGAAAGTGCCACATAACTGCCATGTATTTTTTTTTTATTAATTCCACATAAGCTATTTTGATCAGATTCTTCAGCTGCAGAGCCATCAGGAGATCTCACAGCAGGCAACTGTGGAGGTAATTTTTCCTTTACTGAATTGAGCCCATAGGAGTTAATGATTGACTGCTAATAGGTTTATCCCGTTAAATAAGGGGAGAAGGAAGGTTTTGCCTGATGTGCAACAGACAAAGAAGGAAAATATTCAAAGCAAAGCAAGCTCCGTTAAATGTAAGTGACCATCTTATGGCACACGTTGGAACTAGATCCCAGGAAGGGGAGAAGGTACAGAATAATTCATAGAGTCTGAAGGTTTGCAGTGACTTTTGGGCTACACATTGCCCATTTTCAATTCACTGTTTAAGAAAGAAACCTCTATAAGAACAAGCAATGAAATCTATCCTCTTGCTAGTAGAGAAGTTTTGCAAAGTAAATGTTTATAAACCTTTCATATGAAGTTAATGATGCTTATTAAAACGTTAAAAGCAGTCATTCACGACAACTCCCATTTTTAAGAGCAGTTTTATTATCACACTCTGCTCTCTGAATTAATGGGCAGCTTAGTTATTTATTTGGTTTACAGTAAACGTTGGCTAGATTTTACAGTTTAGTTCATGAAATATTTAGAGGTTTTTGAAGTTGTAATCATTTATAAAGTCTGCAGTGTCTACAATATCTGTGATACTGTGACTTTAGCCCTCAAAATAATTCCTGACATTTGTATCCCTTTCTCTATTCTCAAGATCCCAACTTTCCCTACAGAAATACATTTGTATTATGTTTTTTTTCTCTGAAATATAGCCACTTTTAGGTTTGTGAAACTTGCCATTTTATGGCCAATCACATAGGAGTTCAGGGCTGCAAGCAGGGACATGCCATTCATAACTCCAGGGAATATGCGGCCAGACGCACTTTATGCTTACACAGACTTGATTTGAGCTAGGACAACAAATTATTGTATGGCTGGAATTACCATCTGAGTAGATGAGGAATTAGACCTTTAAACTCTGCATATTTATGGCTGTGGAAAATGCTAACAGTTAATGTTAATGCCAGATGCTAACAGTTTCTGGTTACTTTGAAAAAGCATCCCTAATTAAAAACTGCTAGAAAAAAAAATTGTGTATGTAGTATAAGACAATTTCACAAAAAGCATAAGCTCACTGATACCACTAGGCCTTACATATGGGCCTAAACTTAAGCATATGTTGTTTACTGTATAAGAAGAGACTGTTGAATCAGATACATAAAAAGTGAACAGATAAAGTCTTTAAAAGTCTTTAAAAACTGCTAGCAAACACTTCTGGCAGTGTTTCTTTGTCTCTGACTGTATTTTTGGTTTGGGGTGCTTTTAAGAGGAAGAAGGGGGCAGTTCTCTTTCTTTTAATTTTGCACAATGCAGAGCACGTCAATTCGTCCTCTTATCATCCCTCTCTTTCCTCTTCCTTCCCCTCCACATTCTAGAAACTTCTTTGTACAAAACAGTCCACTCATGCACACGTGTACCCTACTCAATGGGGAGAGAAATTCTGGGATTTTGTCTGTCTTTAAATAAAAGGGACATTGTAATATTTAGAAATACTTTAACGTTCGGACTAAACTTTCAGTTATCAAGGGTATATTTCCAGGAGAAAAAGTGTGAGGAATGAAAATTATTTTCCTCTAACTAAAAGCCCAGAAATCTCCATGGGAATTTTTGCAAGTGGGAATGCTGCTTGTGTTGGGAAATGCTATTCTTCCAGGTTTTTAAAGATGTTTTCAGTTTGCTGATAAAAAAGATATTACAATTTCTGTATGACATATTTTCCCTCCATTTTTCCCTCTGTGTTCAGTCAGTTAGTACACTCTCTGTGGTACAAGGTGGAGAGAAGGAGGACTCGGAGGACAAAACTGTTTTTAAACAGAGAAGAAAAATATGGTTGCAGGCCAAAAATATATCAAGGGATTTTAGGGCAGATGTATCAGAAAATGTTTTTATTACTAGTAAATAATTAACTGGACTTAGAACTAGTAATGTTTTAAAATTTCAATTGTACTCCTCCTACAGTGCAAAAGCAAGAACAACCTACACTTTGTTCTACCCTGTCTGTCATCCTGACATCTAGTTTACTTTTCTTTTAACTATCTCTCACCCCCAGACAAGTGATGTTCTAGCACTACAGTAGGAATTGAAAAGCAATTTGTTTCCTGAGTTCCCATATCACTTCACACTAGCCATTCCTGTAAATATATATAAGTATTGAACAATTTGCCATTTCATATTTATTTACACGGTGATTTCCTGCAAAGCCTGAGAGGTCAAGGCACTTTTGTTAAAACTGAAATCAAAACGATGCTCCCGTATTCACTGGTTTGCAGACTATACGGCTTCAAAACAAATGCTATGTATTATGGTGCGTGAAACCACCAGTGCCTATAGTGCATCTGCCTGATGCAAAGCTGAGAGTAGGGAGCCACAAGCTATGGTACACTATGCATTTTAGTCAGGCTTCTTCAGTTTAGTCAGTTAAAGCATGTCACCAGAAACAGATCTTATAAAATGCCTTGATATGAACTGTAGGGAAGGGGAATCGTTCAAAACCAGACAAAGGGAAAGTGAGATTAGTGTTAAGAGAAGTTCTCCGATGCATCCATATTTCCTATCTAAGATAGCAAATGCTATTTATCAACTGCCTTTGTTATTCATTAAGTTCTTAGTATGAATGTAAATTATAAAAGATCTAAAAGGTAAAAAAAGTTGCCCAAAAAGTATTAGGTAAAAAAGAGAACTGCATCATTAACAGACCAGAAAAGGAAATAGGTAGTAGCATAGGCAGTCAATGCCAACTTTTCGGTCTTCTTGGAGGTATATTCAGAGTAGATTTTTAAGAAAATCATTTTAACATGAGAAGTAGAAGAGAGAGCAAGAACTATGAATATATGGGCAAGATTCAAGTTGATAGAGAAAGTTCATTCTAGAGTATTTAAGGAAAGTCACCAAAATAATCTCTGAGTAACTGTGCAAATTTGTGGAAGACTGGTAAGGAATGAACAAAGAACCCTTTCAAAAATAAAAAGTGGAAAAATGAAGATATAGGTGTTACAGGCCCCTCAACCTCCACAAATACTCTAAAATTATCTATTTATAAGGATTTATTTTTTTCATAGAAGACAATAATACAATTAATATACAGGTGCATATGTTCATGGGAAAGAAGTTGTATCAAACCAGTCCAGTTCCCTTCTTTGTCAGACTGTGGTGATTCCAAGGGTATATCTTTCATAAAGAACCTGGTATTTTCTAGCATTGTTTTCTCAAAGGCAACTGCAAAAGCATAGTCCTGATATGATGACTATAATGGCAAGGCACAGCTTGTTAAAAGATTCTCTCAAATACTAGGGAATTTCAAGTGGATCTCTACAGGGACCTGTTCTACACTCAGCTCTTGTATTATTTTGCTAGTATCTTGGACAATGAGATATAGAATATAGTTACATCACTTGTGGATGACACCAAAACACAAGGGTTTGGCTGCAAGCACTTTGAGAGACAGAATTGTAATTCAACCCCGTCTCAAGAAATTGGAGAAATAGCTTGGTGTCAACAAGACTAAAATCAATAGGTGCAGCCAAAAACAGAGCAGCTACAAAGTTCAGAATACATGATAGGAGTTATAATGGATTACAGTCTAAGTTATAAGCAAGGAATGTGATACTGTTGCAAAAGAAAAAGCTTTTGTTTTGGGGTGTACTAGCAGAATTGTCACATTAGAAGTAAGAGGTATCTGCATTGCTTTTATAAGCATGGCTGAGGCTTTGGCTGGTATATAATTCTGGACACGACACTCTACAAAAGATGTATGCATTTAGAAAAATTTGTAAGGGAATCAGCAACAAAGATAAGAGATTTAGGAAGCATAGCATATGAGAGATGTTTGAATAAACACTGCCTAATAACCACAGAAAGTAGAAAACCTACAGGAAATGCAGATCTTTCAAATATTACCCAGATATTTTTAAGTTGAGAATAATTAGGCTCAATGGCCCAGAATGATGGCAAAAATAAATTTGCATAACTTCTGAATTCTGGGTGTTCAGAAATTGCAATGGTTTACATAGCAACACTCTGGTAAACTCCTTAACCAGCAATTTTAGAAAAGTTCAAATATGTTTGGGATAATTTAAGTATTCTTATTTCTTCCTTCATGTCAGGAGTTTGGCTAAGTGCTCTCTTGAGATCTCTCCTAGTCCTGTGTTTCTGTGATTTTAATTTACACAGAACCCTAAAAAAAATGGGTCATTCTATTCATTTTTTATACATCCAATGAAAATCTGCGAGACATTAATAACTCCATAAGATAGGATACAAAAACTTGTTTAAAACTGTCTTGCTGTAATCATGAAGATAAAGAAATAAGCGTTTTCAGGACACACTATATACTTCAATTAAAATTTAAAAGAAAGAAGGCAAATATCAAAATGCTTACTGTTAATTCTTAAAGTCCAGGAGCTAAGAATTCTATTTCACTGGAATTCTGGGAAATAGTAAGTAATTTTTTCCTCTTTATGCTCTCAGAATTGCCGGCAGTTGACAGTTCTCTCTTTTTGCAAATACTGTGTTGTCTAATAACGATTTTTGACTCTGAGTAATTTGCTCCAGGTTCACTAGATCATATTTGCTCCAAATAAGAAGGTAAGGCAATGGTGACTCCACCTTCACATCTATTGGGAAAAGAAAACTCTACTTTCTCTTTAAACCTTTTATGCTTCAGAGTGAAAGCCCTTGAGTCCTCACAGGAGGCTAACTTGATCTGGGTTTTGAGGGGTTTTGTAGTTGGAAACACTTTTCTTGTTTCTTCTTGTCATCCACATGATAAGACTTGGGCCTGCTGCCCTCTAGATAAGTACTGACACTGGAGTTTGTTTGTACAAAACAACAGTGTCATAAGGACATTGAATTTATTCTCTAGACTGTGGATGCAGCCGGGAAATGACATGCGTAGGTTGTAATTATCCACTTTGGGAGAGCTCTCTTGGAAACTACACACGCAAATGAACCTGCCCGTTGGCCCACACATCTTTTCAGAATTATAGGCGAGATTGTACTGTTTGATACTTGCATCCAGACTTTCTGCTGGTAGACGTCAGCATGGATTTCACAAGAGGAAAGACAATTTATACGTAATTGGGTCCAAGATTCTTAGGAAAATGTTGATTGTTTTTGTACATGTGTCAATCAGAGGAAGAAAAACTGAATTTGAATCTCTAAAACCATGCAGTGAAACAGTTAAATTTCTATGTAGCTTTGGCTTCAGTTTAGAAATTACTACTTGGGCTGATTAAAACATGCTAAAAGCAGCCGCTACTGGGCTTTTTCAAGTCTGTATGCTTATTAAAACCAGAGACCATGTGAAACAATGATATAGTCCCTTAACTAACAGTTTATCTTGCATGAAGGAAAATACCATTATATCAGTCTTGATGAAACCTAATTGCTATTTGACTGTGATCACATTAACTGCTTTGTGCTGCTAGAGTTATACTTTAAAGGTGAATTCCTGGGTGCATTAATAAGCTTAGTTTACATCAGAGTCTTGTTGAGAAGAAGTATTTTGTGACTTGTGTGGATCAAACATCATTTTGATCACATATATTTGGTATTAGACTCGATTAAATTCTACAGAAGTCATCTTCCTGACAGCAACCTTTTTTTCCGCTCACACTCACAAAAAAGAAATCCCTGGATCCCAACTGTGCCTGTAATGAAGGTGAATTGTGTTTAATGACTTAAAGAGTGCCATTTTGTGCTTAACAGTTTACGTATTGCAAATTACCCTATAAATACTCTGTTTCTAGATCAAATTAATTGTATAACAAGTTGTGCTGAGAGGCAGTGAATTTTCTTTGCTATTTTAGCTCCCAGAGTCTGGCAGCTTTAAATGGTTTTCTTAAAATCCTACCCGTGAGCTTTATCTTACTGCTATGTGAGCATTTGAACACAGACATGGAATCCACGTTGGATGCAGACGTTGCCACTTGGTATTTAAAACTATAAGCTGTTATGACATTTAGTGGACTTTGACTTGCTTGCCTTTGTTAATTAACCAGTGCACTGGAAATTGCATGATTTCACATTTTATGCCCATAACTCATTAAATTAAAGATAACTGGCCAAGTTAAGCTCACCTGTAATTACTGTGGGCTTACATGGAGTTATCCCTGATTATACCTTGTATAAATGGAGTTTACTCTCCAAGTGCCGGATCCAAAAGTTTTTTCAACTGGATCAGAGTCCAGCATCAGCCAGCCTTGAAATGCACATTCATACTTAGGGACCAGGAGAAACAAGAAATGTTGAAGGAAGTAGCAGGGAAGGGGAAGTGATCTGCCCGTAGCTGGGAAGTGAGTGGCGAGACAGACACTTTGCTTCCTGAGCCCTTGTCCCGTGCTTCATCTGCACGCCATTCCTTCTGCTTAAGTAATACGCTTGGGTGTTACACTTTTTATCATGGCTCAGTTGCTTCATTTTAAAATAAATAAATAAAATTTATCGTAATCAAGTTGGTGCCTAGATAAGCACACAAGGTCAAAAGACAAAGCATCTTTAAGTTCCAAAGGATCGGATAACCTATTTTATTCATGACTAAGTTAGAAATTGTACCACGCCTAATAACAGGGGATATTTCCTCCTTTTCCCATTACCCAAAGGACATTTTCCTGAAAGCTGTTACTGTCTGTCTGAGAAGAACCAAGACTGAAGGCAGAGATGAAAACATTGTTGTGGTACTTAAATGATCTTTCAGGGAAAGCTCCAGGCCACTGATTTTGGATCAATATAAAATCACATAACTCACTGATGACTAAAGCCAGTCTTCATGTTCAGTGATAGGGAGGTGAATCAGATTCATAGAGGACATGAAAATAATTCATTCGGAAAATATCTCCAGAAGCCTCTGCAACATCCTACCTTACTAGCAATTTTTGCGTTCAAGTGGCGTGCCGATTTTCACTGTGCTGTTTCTAGCAGCCACCCATTTATCAAACGCCAGTCTTAAACAGTCGGGCTGAACTGAGGTGTCCTCATTAACATGCATATAATGAAAAGCCGACCTGAGCTTCTGATCCCATGAGACTGGAGCTCCAAAAACACTTGGAACAGGAACACTGTGACTAGTATGTTGGCAACAGTCTCATAACAGAAACTGGCTTTAAGAAAAGAAAAAGAAAGTACAGGCTGAGGTAGATTCAAGCAAGTCGGTAAAGATCAAAGCTAGAAGTGGAAGAGCTTCCTTTCAGTACTTTGTGGGAACCTCATAACTGATCTAAGTGAAGACTTCTGAAAGTAAGTGGTCTTGCGGAGAGTACACAGAATCACGTCAATCTATGTGCAATTATGTAGTATTTTTTAAAATGCATTTTGGTTATGGAAATCCTCAGAGCAACGAACTTTCCTTATTGTGGGCTGAGATAAAGCCGAGACGTGAATGCCAAAGAACATTATACTGGCTGTTGCAGAAGGAATAAAAACACTGAAGGTCACTTTACCACGTGGTGAAGTCCATGTAGGAGTTGATACTAGTTTACTTAAATTGGCATTTAACCTTGATTTCTCTGTTTGCAAAATAAGAGCAACAGTAACATTTGGCTCATTGGAAAATTCACTTTCAAATGGAGTTCAGTGCTTACCGCCTTCTGCTTTAATCTGTGTAAACAGTGCCTGTGAACTAGGAGTCATAAAGGGAAGGGAATGAAAAAAAAAATCAGAATATACACATCTTTAACCAGACACCAAAAAAGTATGGGGTGTTTTGTACTTTGCCAATTCTTGTCCCACTTTTGCATCTGCAGTCTGGCTCATTTATTGTCATACCAGGGTCATGCTGTAAAATTTAAATTAGTGGGGTACTTGGATATCAGTGTAATAAGCAAGATACAACAGCTCAGAAAAAAATGAATAGTTCTGTTATTACAGCAGGGCTATATTATTATGCTGTAAGGTATTGGCCAGATATTGCATAAGATTGAATAGCTTCTTGGTAAGTGAATGTTGTCTATTTTATACAGTGAAAGGGAGAGGGGTCCTGGAGAAACAATTGTATGTGATCATGCAATTAAAGACTTTTTCATACCATATATCCATTAGGGGACTCCAAATAAAGTTGCATAAGCTAATTTAATTTTTTTTATTTTGTAACTTTTAAAATACTTGCTTTAAAACCTTGCAGATGACTTTCTAATGCATGTTTTGATATGTAATTTGAGTTTTTCAGCCTCTGCTTATTACACATTTCTGTTGCTGTCTGAAACTGATCCGATCCCTTCTCAAAATATAGCTGTACTCATCAAGGATGACATGTATATTTACTTTGTATAAAAAAGAGCTACACAAAGAAAGCAAACAAGAAAGGGTTATAACAGTGGGGCTGAGCTACAGCAGTACTGAGGTAAAACAGATTGGCTTAATTGGAAGAGCTTTGCATGATGAGGTTCTGGTGGGAGAATGTCTTATTGCTTAGCCAGATGTTGTGAGCTTATCCTGCATGTGAGGGAGATGACACAGCTCATTTGCTCTTCAGATCCTGTAGTGTTAAGCAGGGAGTTGGAATACTTCAGTCACCACAACCTTGAAGACAGGGGTTAATCCTAATAGATTTCTGTGTTTTGGGTGTTTTCCACAGTCTATTTTAAGGCAAACAGCAAACTTTACTAAGATGTATAACTTTAATTGGAAACCATTTCACTGTAGAAGATGGAAGGCTGCTAGGGCTGTAAGTAATCCTATTTCTATCTCTCTATCTCATCAAACCTGTATGAGTTTTGTATCAGTTGTTTTGTTTGGTGCCCTTCCAGGAGGACTGGTGATATATTTGGCTTTGGTACTTATTGTGGAATACTTTATGGGTTTGTGTGCCTTTTTTACTCAAGCATGAGAGAAATCAAGCAGAGTAAACTGGAAAGTGATAGAAAATCACCACCTCCTTACTTCTCATCTTAAACTGTTGCTTAGCCTTGAGGAGTTGCTTGTTGAACAGTTGTTGTTTGCCCTCTCTGAGGTGGATGTACTTCAGCGGGCATAGATGTGAACTCCTTTTATGAGAGGCAAAGGTCTGATGTTTAGAGTTGTATTGCATATATTCTTCTTTTCCATTGAGATTCCTACTGACATCAGCAGAAGTGCAATGTGCTTTATCAGAATAGGACGTGTAAAGCACGGGATGCTGCAAGTGCGTGGGAAGAAACCCCAAACAGTTGACCATAGATTTACCTAAAACTGGCTAAAGGCTTAGTCATAAATTAATTAAACCTCATAGTTCTTATATCAGTTATTTCATACCTTTAATAATAATGTTAGAAGTTGAAATGCATATAAATGGATACAGAAATACAGAAACAGTGTTTTCTGGTGTGTTGCAGAGTTATCCAGTAATAATCTTGGTTGCTCCTTTGGGATATGTCTGTCAGAGTGGGTGGCAGGATGGTACAGCTGTCCAAGTCTTGAGCTGTAAGGATCAATGGTGCAAAAGAGAGTCCAGACTCATGGCATGAAGGGTACATTACTGCTTCTGCATCTTCAGCTGATGTTCAACCTTATGGTTGCTATAATTCAGATACACAGCTCTTTCCCAGAGCTAGCACAACTCAGTGGGAACTTCACCCTTTGCAGACATCAGCCTGCAGGGCTCATGGGGCAGTTCTGCTGCACGTTGGTGCATGCATTCACCCAGGGTCTGTGCCCACCAGTTCAAACAGCTCTGCTGTGGGGCGAGATGGATTTCACTTGTGCAAACTGCAGTTTACAGAGACTTTGGCCTTGCAGACTAATTTTCCGTGCCTTTAGGGTTTCAATTATATTAGTGTCCCTTTACTTCTTCATAATTAAAATTCTTCTTTCTAAACTCAT
The DNA here is from genome assembly GCA_013400055.1 of Nycticryphes semicollaris. Classification (NCBI taxonomy): domain Eukaryota; kingdom Metazoa; phylum Chordata; class Aves; order Charadriiformes; family Rostratulidae; genus Nycticryphes; species Nycticryphes semicollaris. The sequence continues at coordinate 129,345 of VXBJ01000748.1, read as the reverse complement.
ACAGCTAATGTGTTTAGCAATTGATGTTCTTGCAGGTTGGGAATTGCGGAACATCAGACTTGTGATTTAAAACTGCATATATAGGGAGCCAAGCTCTCTAAGCTTTCTCTGCTGCCTGGACACTTGATTGTTGCCTTAGTACCTTTTGCTGCATGCATAGGCTTTGTCATGTGGGTTAATCCATCCATTTCTGAATCAATAAAAACTCTTTCAATGACTGACAGTGTCTATCTGCATAGTCAGGTAAATGAACAGTTGGCTATATGTGCTGTCATTTGTGCAAAGAGAGGCACAAGACAGTCCAAACAAAGCTGCCAGTCACATTTAATGCAAATGTAGGCTACTGTTCAGCCAGGGCACTGAGCTAAGACCAAGCATGAATGATAGAGAAACCGGAATTTAAGGTACTTCCACAATATTTTACTGAGCATAGTGTCACTGATTAGGGGAAAAAAAAAAATAAAAAATTAATTACATGCTGTGAAGTCCATGTAAGCAGTAATGACTTTTGTACCATCAGCTGACAAGGAAAGAGTTAACGTGGTCTCTGTGAGCAACACAAGCACTAACTGGCCTGTGCTTAGGGCTGTGAGGGTGGCTGGGTCAGCTGCTGTGAGTGAACAGACTCCCCCCGATCTCATCACGGGGTGATTGCTCAGGACTGGGACCTCAGGTGCCACTGGGGTAAAACATAGGTTGCTAAGGCTCACCTGTGGGGAGGGGGGGTTTCCTTCCTTCTTTTTTTTTTCCCTTTGGTTTTTTCCTTGTTGAAGTGAAATTTAGTGGTATACAATTATTTTAGTCTTTTCACTTTAAATCCTGAGGAGATATATTTTTACTAGTGATAGACGTCTAGAAGACGGGATTCTTCTGGCTGAGAGAGAATTGAGATCTGGCTCAGATTTGAAAGTCTGACCACTGCTTTGGAACCTGATACTGGCTTGTGTGCCTTTCCCTAATTCCAGTCTGCTTTCATCTGAGGGTCTGTAGTGTGCCCCATTGTTTAGGGGAGTAAGGGCAGTGTCAGTGATCCATCAAGGCCTTCTGTGAGTTTATTACTGCTGGCTGATGCAAATGTTCTTTATGAAAGAATGTGGTTCATTCTTGAAAGGAAAACAAAGTCAGGCATGGTTCATCCTGTGCTCACTGTGTGTGGCTTCACAATTTCATAATACGGGTCTCCTTATTCTGTAGCTGAGCCTCACCCTCCATTCCTCACCCTGCGTGATAATGAAGTGTCCTCTCGTTACTGCCCTTGCCACTCCAGTGAGGAAATGGAGGTGCGGGGCTAGATGAGGCCATGAGGCTGTTGATCTTTTTCAGCAGCTTGTAATTCTGGGCACTCAGGTTGAGGTGAACTTGCCTGAGATCTGGCAGACCTGAACGCTTTTATTTCCTCATGGCTCCACTGCCCAGTAATAGTGGATAATGGAAAATCAGCTGCGTCCTCTCTGTGCCAGTACTAAATTTTTGCTTCTGAACTATCCAGACTATCTCCAGGAGCAAATAAAACATTCGCTTCCAAAATCTTCTGTATTTGAACTGCCAGATCTTTTGACTGTCCAGAATTCAAAGAAGAGTTACTTGACTCTTTCCTCCCCAAAGACTTTGAGTGTCTTCTATGCACTTTGTAAAATAGAAGAGAAACTATAATCAAAAGTAATTCAAAACAGTAAATTGAAAGTTTTAATTATAGAACCTGACTATTTTACAGGATCACGCTAAAATACTTTTGGGAGGGGTTGTTTTGTGGTGATTCCACTAAAAGGTGTAGACCTTCACCCTTTGGTCATAGTGGTAATCTGGTTTGGGAAAGGTCTAGGTTGTCATCTAGAAGTCCCATTGCAACACTACATATTTACGTGAAGTGAGGATTGCGAGTCTAACCTCCTGAGAAGAGATTTCTAAAAAGCAACAGCCCTGCATTTATAATATAATTTTGGGAACAATCATGTGTCCACCACAGCCACATATCCCTAGCTGCATATCTGGAAGCCTTCCACATTTATGTTAGGCATTCCAAAAATACAGCATGTGGGGAAAAATATTTCATTTCCAAGACTTTAGTTTTGCAGTTGATTAAGCCCTGATCAAAAGCCTGTTGATGATGACTTTGAGTTTTCCAGGCATGGACTGTAAGAGCAACTTTGGGTCTGGAGTTCACAGTAAATTGTGAGACCTCCCGCAGCAGGAGTGTGTAGATCTTGGACAAAACTAGGTAGGGCTGTTCTATGCATTGCTTTGGGCATGGTATTCTATGCCATCCCAGGGAGAAAGAATGAAGACTCCTGTTTTCTTGCCACCCTGCTCTGAGCACATTGCCTAAGAAGAGCAGAAATAAAGGAATCATTAAAATTCTCAGAGGGCAGAATGTAGCCTTCAGCTGCCTGTAGACAGTGGCCGACGAGAGAGAATTGAGATCTGCTAGTAGCTTTACTGGGGAGAGGATTCAGCTTGGGAACACTTGCAAAGTAAGCCTGGGTGGTTCTATTTCAGGGCTTAATTAAAGTAAATTGAAGAATTACAAGAGGGAAGGGAAATAAGTGTTCACAAAAAGAAACATGTTGAGGATGCATTATGTCCCTAGACTCTTTCCACTAATGGATTCAAATCCTTAATGAAAACAATATCACTCAAGAGAAGATGCATCAGGAGTGGATCACATGCAGCCCAGCACGAAGGGGTCAGCTGGCCCACACAGCACCCTCTTGTTGCCATGGGGAAAGGGCAACAGCAATTGCAGGAGCAAAGCAAGGGAAAATGCTGGAAGTCACCCTCAAATGCTACCAGAGACCTGCCATTGTGGGGAGGGGCAGCACGTAAGAGCTGATTTGGAGTGAAATGGATAAGGACCATGTAACCAAACTACTGAGAGTTTGGGTGAAGAAACTTGAGATCCAGATATGAAATGAGCTGTTGGTCTCTGATTTCTCTTTTTTTTTTTTTCTTTTTTCAATGGCCTGAATCCAAAAGCAGTAGATCAACATTACCCTGAATGCTAAAAGGTTTGAAATCCATGCCAGAATCGTTTGATGTGTCATCTCATTTCTCAGCTCCAGTTGTAAGGCATAGTAGCAGAAGAGCTTTCTTGGCCGTTCATACGGCTGCAGAGGATCAGCTGCCAATTAAATAGTGGGTGCTGAGCTGAGGCTGAACCTGGAAGGTATAAGATCATAAAAGTGCTTCCAACAGGAATGGTGACTTTAAAAGGGAGATTTCCATGCACACAGAGTGAGGAAAGTGCAGATGAGGTACCAGAATAAGTCTGATTTTTGTGGAGCTTGCAAGTCCTTTAAGGATTCCTCACCTCTTGAGCTGACCTGAATAAACATGGCAAACAAAACCAGGCCCTGGGATTCTGTGTCCTTCCTCTGGCTGTCTATGACTCTCCATTCATTTCACTGTTTTTCCCTTGTACAGATGATGGTGGCTCAGCTCCTGAGAGAAAGAGCTGATACTAGTTATCATTTTATCATTGAACACAGCTGCTCTGTATTTTAATAGGTAAGTCTTCTGCATCTGCGAATAACATATGGCTCGCACGGAGCTGCAGCTTCGAGAGTCTCTTCCCGTTCCCGTCTCTATCAGGTAGCTGAGGAATGGAAACTGGCCGCTTCAGCAAAGGCATTTAAAGGAGGCAAGCTGCAGGAAGATGTACGGTGTAAACATGCTGTAGTTAATGTCAGGTATCCTAAGGTGTGCTTAATATAATCTTTCTGACTTTGCATTTGTGTACAGTAATATCCTCTAACGCACTGCTGGTAATAGATGGAGTGCTTCCAGGGCGGTGCAACTGATAACACGTGTGTAGGTCTTCAGTTGGCAGGAAAGGTCTTCAGTCAAGAGGGCAAGCTCATCTAAGCCTGCAGCTGCCCCAGAAGGGAAGCATTGTAACCGGAGGGTGCATTTTAACTGTGGCAACTAGAGCTGCAGGAACTTTGCCATCTCAGAGACAGCTGAAAATAATACACCTGAAAAGATTATTTACAAGTTCTTGCCATGCAGACCCCTAACCCCAGGGCTGCTGCTGCCCATGCACTCATGCACCCTGCCCTCCTAGGGAGTGGCTGTTCCTTTTAGAGTGTATTTGCAATTTCAATCACATCCCTCTGCTACTGCATAAAAACAGATATTGAATTTTCTTGTTGTCTCGGAACAGGAGATCACAATATCCTATGCAGCTGAAAGCAGTATCTTGAATATTTGGAAACAATTACCTGTTGCCTGTAGCAGCATGTGTACAGCTCTGGAGCCAGTGGTCAGAACCATGGGAGACGTAGGCATGAAGGGAGAGATGATGATTGCTGTTTGGGGGAGGGAGCGAGGTGTTATTCTTCTAAACTTCAACCAGTTACGGTAAATGTTCCTTATCCCATTTATTGCAAATGGGAGACTTGTCTAGGTAAGCAAAATCTGCATGGATGTGCTCCATGTAGGTAAAATAAGATAATACTCAGGTTGACACACTGCATTGCACTGGCATAATGACATATGGTTATAGCTAGTGTATATCTCTCTCAGCTGTATGTGCTCTGAGGCATAAAGAGGATAAGTGACTCGTACAAGGCCATTCAGCAGATCAGTCATGGAGCAAAAACTGCAGAGGCCTTAAAAGCTAATTATCAGTCAGGAGACAAAATCGTTAGTCTGAGAACTCTTCTTTTTTTATCATTATTTATTTTGTTGTGATTTTGTTCTAACTTGGAATGATAAGCTGTGTCATTAAAGACCTGATGATATCCTCCTTTCCCACTCGCGCTCCCAAGGTAGTGTATACTATGGAATAACTTTCGTTTGTAAAAAGTTATTTCTAAATGACTGTAAAATAAAATGCATTGGGAGAAAACACTTCTAGAATGCGGGGGGAAATGAAAAATTCTTTGTGGGTTTTCTGCCATCTTCTACCTTGAGTAAATATTTACTGTCTCTGGGGGAAAAAAAACCTTTCCATTTCTGTTAAAGAACAGTTCCACACAGTGACTCTTTCTGCTACAGACTATTGCAAGCAGTCTTACTAACTAGTCAAGTGCCAAAATGGGTTTTTGAAATCCAGGTAAACAGGATACTACTTAGTGACAAACTGCCTGCTGAAGAAACTAACCTTTCAAAGTGTTGTGTTTACTAGGACTATCTGCCACAAAGCCCTTGCACAGTGTAGCAATATTAAATGCGCTATTCCCCAGGTATGAATATGACCTTTTCTGAACTGGAATTAGGTGATGTGGTTTTGCAGCTAATGTTCTTCTTTTTT
>VXBJ01000748.1:32992-124074 GCA_013400055.1 Nycticryphes semicollaris | reverse complement strand
TTTAAAAGGGTTGTTTGACGTGTTCTTTTTTTTTTTTTTTTTTTTCTTTTTTTTTTTTTTAATGTGCTTTGATGCCTAACAACTGAGCAGTATGAGTGGCATGTAGTAGCAGTTCTGAAAGGCAAACTGTAATTTCTAGAATACTGGTACTAGATAAGAAACCTACACAGCTATAGCTGTCAACTCTGAGCTGTAGTATATTTAAACCAATCACTGCATCTGGGGGGGGAGAATAAAAACAAAGAAGTTCTTGCTGTCCTAAAACAGTTAGAAATCCCAATGTAACTGCATTGAGTAAAATGGTGAGAACTAACTAATGCCTTCTGGATTCTGTGGAAAAAGCTGTACCAACCAGATGAATACAAAATGAAATTCAAATGCAGGCAAGAACGATGGAGTGTGTTGTAATCCTACTGATATGGGCAATAATGGGATAGCTGATCCAGGAAGGGATTCTTGGAGTACAAGAAGCAGGCACAGTTAATATCAACTGATCAACGGGAATGAGTATGTTGTTTCCCCAAGACGTTATGTCATTTGCCACATGGCATGTGCACAGACTACAGCGTGTGTGTCTTGGGGTGAGGGAGGTGCTAGTGAGGCGTGCCTTCCAAAGGGAAAGGGCAGCAGTTGGATGACGAGAGGAGGGTCCACTTCCATTTGTTCCTTTCCTCCTGCAGGGAAAAACGCACCACACCTCTTCAGTTGATGTAGAAATCTGCAGTTGCTCCACCCTGCACTGCTCATTCTACCAGTACTAATGAGCTCCAGAAGGCATTTTGCTGTCTGAGGAGCTGCTGTTCTTGGGCGTGCATTTTTATACTTCCTCTGTGAAGCAATCAAATTCTACCCTGGCCTGTGTGACTCTTCTCCCGAAAAATTCCTAGTATTAGCATATTGGTGTAACCAGTGACTTCTTTACAACAGATCTTTCAACTCCAGTGGTTTGGGGTTTTTTTCTCTCTACACTTGGAAATGTCTGTGGTTTTTTTCCCTCCCTCCCCTGAGTTAAATGCTGCTTCATCCCTTGCTTGTAAGCTGAGTGATGTCCCTTACTGGAATAAGCTGTGTCTTTAAACAGGATGAATGTGGACTCGTAGCTGGCATAAATCACCATTGCTCTCTTTACTTGGGTGAAGCTACACTGATCTGCTGTTGCTGAGTTTCTGCCTTAATGTCTCTTCAGGACGCAAACAGCAGTGAGCTCATCAGTTAGGAGTGGCCGGTTTTCAAGAATACAAAAAGCTACTGTAGTTCACACACAAAAATTGCCAGGGTGGAAAAGAGAGACCTCACAGACAGGGGATTTTCCCCACGCACTGGGTTTGGTTTTTTTTCCTCCTTTATTTAATGGAGAGAAAGAGAAGCTCTGTTTTGGTCCTGCTACCATGCAAGAATTCAAAGATTAATACAGTGTTTTGGCAAAAGCTGTATTTGTGTCCATGTCATTTGCAGGCACTAGCACAAGATAACGTGACACCAGTCAGAAATGGGACAACGCAAGTTACTAACCAGTCCCACTGATCACACTTTCCATTTGCAATAACTGCAGCTGGTTAGCACAAGGGGCTGGCATCCAAAAAAATGAAATGAGAGCCTCCACTTTCCTTGGATGGCAAGTGGAGGAAGCAGTGACTTCGATTGCCTTCAGCTGCAGTGTTGCATCTCCTTCTTGAAAGGTCAGATACTGTCTCTGTGCTGGTTCCAGCCTGGGTTATAAGAAATGGGAACAGTCTCCCCGATGCCAGCATTCCCATTTCAGGCTCAAGCCAATTAGCCTGGAGAGAGCCACTGACCTAAGCATGCCTGTGGAACGGAGAAGGGAGGATTCTATGTGTACAGGGGTGTGTACCTCTCGCGTGACTCTGTTTATTGACCAAAACTAAAGAGTCTTGTGTCCCAAACGAGTAGTCTTATGTTCTTAGCTTTTGTGTTCACTTTCTCGGCTAGTTTCATGCTGCAGAGCTCTCCCTCCCTGCCCTTCCCTGGGGTCACACTTATAGCTATTGCTTTCTCCACATCTGTGTTTTCTCTTGTTTCTCTCAAAGATCCTCAGGGGCACCAATACAATTGTAAAAATTCCAAATTTGAAAGATGTCCAAAACGGCCTTGCCATAGCATCTGTTGTCTTGTATGAGCATCTTCTCTATTTCTAACCCTCTTATTAAAGGGTCTTGTTTTTCCCTTCTGCTTAGAAAGAGAATACACAGCTCATCTGCCAGCTTTAACCACCTCTACGGGTGAAAGTCTTATCAGGGCAGCTTTCCCTGTTGGAAGCCTTGCTCAAGAGCAACACTCAATGTTGGTCAGGGCTGTGTTTGTCCATCCCCTCATTAGGCCTATGGCAGGCTGTGAAGAATGTCGGGTAAGGTTTGACTCTTCAACCAAGCCGATCCAATGCTGAGCACTATCAAAATGTGACTGAACTAATGACTCATGCGTGGCTCTCCTTGCCCTTTAGCTGGTTGCCACAGCGCCAGCACTCGAGTGAAGCGGCAGAGGGAGGAAATCTGGCAGAAACTTTTTTGTTTGTTGGTTTGGTAGTATGAGATTTCTGCCAACATAGCTATCTGAGCAAGTTCACTCTGGGGTTAGAGAAGTGCAAGATTTGGCTCAAGCCAAAATGATGGAAGTACCTGCCAAGGGTGGGGAGGAGGGTGAGGCACATTGTTAGTCTGGCTTAACTGCATGCCGGCATACCACGCTGCCCCATCGCTACCCCGGGCTGTGGCAGCAGCTGTGAGGATCTATAGAGCCAGCCTGTGTGGCACCAGCCTCTGCCAGCATGGCCAAGGTGGGACCAACTGGCAGGAACACCGTAGCTCAGGTGCCTGTTTGCACCCACCACGGCTGCACCACCACCTGGGATCACTCAGGATTCACACCAGCCAGGAACCTGGCCCCAGGGCTTGTGCCTGCCTTTTAACAATGGATAGCAGTAATGAGGAATCTTTTATGTCAATAGGAAAGCGTTTTCTTCCCAACAGGCAGGGTTTGAGGGAGTCCCACCCAGCAAGGAATTCCTGTTCCATCAGGCGCTGGAAGGTTCCTAGCGGAAGCACAGGCATGCCTGCCGCTGGTGTGGGACTGCAGCGCTCGCTACAGCCCCTGTACAGATACACCCAAGGTAAATACACTAGAAAGCCAGTCTCTGACTCACAATGTGTAGTGCCTTTGAACTCAATCTCTTTGTAATTTCTGGCAAATGGAGTAAAGATGACCGGACAAAACAAGTCAAGGGAAGAATATATCTTTGCTTTCCACTAACGCATTTCTCCCTCATCATCTGCCAAGAGTAAACTTTCATTTATAATAGAAAAATAAATCTATCTAGACAGAGAATTGTTTTAAAAATGTGTTTTAGTTGAAGGAAAATGCTGTCTTATTACAGTCATGTGTTTAAGCTATATTAGCAGGAGAAATTAGACCTTTAGAGGCAAGAGATGAAATGTGGAGAAAGAGCAGAAAGGGCTTACTCTGCTATTGAAGCCCCCTGTACCCTGTCTCCCAAACATGAGGATGAATACATAGCCTACTGTAGCAGATTGCTTAACTAGTGCTCTCCTAGTGGGTTAGCAATGCCAACACTTGAATTAGGCATTTTGCCATGTTTCACTGTTTAGCTGGCCCTTCTTAGGCTTGAGAAATCTCATGCAGGTGGATGAAGTTAGAACCAATCAGTATTTCCCTTCCCTTATACTGAGACAGATCCAGAACTGGTACAAATAGGGATAACCCACCACATTCTCCATCCTGTGGCACTACTGACTTTGCTGAGACTATGCTCTTTTCCTCTAAGTTGCAGGGGCTGTCACCAGTCAGCTTGTGACTGGTGTGGTAACCATTAGCCCTTCAGGTGGGAGTAGTGCTTCAGGAGCCAGGGACTGCAAGCTGACTGTTGCTTTCATTGTGGAATATTCTGTATGGGAGAATACTGGAAAAGCCTTTCCATTTGCAGTCAGGCAGAATTTAGATATTTCGGCAATTGGTAGTACAGCACTTTTTTTTTTTCTTCTTCTTTTTGTATTTTCCTCTTTGCGTGTGCAGAGTGACCAAGTTCAGGAAACTGGTTTATTAAAAAGAAAAAAAACCCACAAAGTATTTCACCAGATTGCACAGGAGGGTGAACTGAGAAAACCAGTTGCACAAAAACCAGTTGCACCGGTGATTGTGCTAGCCTGAGAAGGGGATAACACAGGGGCAGAAGTGAACAGTTATTAACCTCCATCATCTAATCTCCAGTTTACTGCAACAGGCCACCAACTCTCCTGCTGCCCGCAAACCAAAAAGTAATCAGTTGTTCTTCTCTAATTCAGAGCTGGTGTGAGCACCCTGAAGGAGAGCTGCTGGTAGCAGTTGGTGGCTGCCACTCACTTAGCGGGCTCCAGCACCACCACTGTCCTGGTCAGAACATGAGATGTGAGCAAATGTGCTTCTTTGGAAATAATCTGAAACATTTGGCTAGTGGGGAGGCTGATCAAAACAACGTGGGCTGGTGGTACAGTTATGGAATAAATATTGACACTGTAAAGGAGAAAATCTGCCTAGGGCGTGATCTAGTAAGCAAAAGTTATACTGAGGATAAAAGAGAACAATTGTTTTTAAACCATTTTCAGTCTAATAGATGACAGATTACATAGTGGTTTGTTTCTTTATACTAAAGATTTTACTATACATCAAGATGATGCTCTGTCTCTACTTCTTTTCTTAGAACTGACTTTCTCTGCTTGTATTCTTTATTGGTATTCAAGGAACCAATCATCCCTTACTCATCAGTATAGTATTTTCCTCAGTTCAGCCAGATGAGCAGCCTTTATTGTTTTACATCTAATTACCTGCTAAGGAGTTCCATAGTTCTGAATAAAATGCATGTGAATTATACACAGATTTATTGTTTGGGTGTTTTTAAGTCTGAAAGACAGAAGCTGCTGAAAAAACAAATATGGTCTTTGAAGTCTCTTAATTAGCAGAAATGTCAGAGTAAAAACCAAACTAGTGACCATAATGGTATCAGCTTCAGTGCGAGGCAAACTAAATACTCTATATGTAACAAAATTTGCCCCCAAATTATTTGAAGACAATAACTGTGCTTCTCCTGAAGTAGAATGTCTTCTCCTTTCTGCCTACGTGAGATTAACTGTGTAAAACAATGTGACTAACTTTTTTGCAGACAGTGGTGTATCTGTTTTCTCCTGAAAGCTTTGTCCATGCTTTTGTTGCTGAAGTGCTCAAGCTTGCATTGATGACTCGTGCTAAAAGCTCAACTTATTTTTGAGGGGCAGACTAAAATACTGCTGTTCAGGAATATCTTGTAGAACACAACTTCATTGTGCATAAGAATGCTACACTGTAAAGCTCTGCAAACGTTTTGCTATTGAACAGTGCTTTATGATATTTTATACACACTTCCAGCCCACCAATTCTACAGAGAAATAAGGCTACCACAGAAAAGAAGGCCTGTTGTTACAAGAGTTCCAGGCTTTTTTTTTTTTCCTTTTTTGTTTTCTTTTAAACATAAAAAACACAGACAAGGGACTTAATTTGGTGGTGAAGTGGTTTTTTGTTTGTTTTAATGCTGCTTGAAGAGGACCCGGGTTTGAAAATCCTTTGAAATACCACGTGTCTGTGAGTTTCTTTGCCTTTTCTGGTTCTTCTATATTAATCTTAATTTGTGTATCAACTGCTAAGACTTCAGACATTGATTTTTCACTTTCACATCTCTTGAAATCTCCTTTTGATTGCAACACTTTGAACCAAAAGTAAGAATTTTACATGTCCATCCTACAAATGCTGGGATCTTGCCAACATTGTGAATTTCTACATTCCCCACGCCCTTTCCTATTCTATTTAAATCAGCTTGTCTCGTTTTCAGAACTGGGCAGGGTAAGTGTAAAGGCAGATTGTCACTTCTAAAGAGCTGTGAGAAAGAAATGGAGTCAGGCTTCGAGCTTCTCTTGTAGATTCAAAGGCTTAACCCTGCATCTTCTAACAATTTCATTATGATAGTCATTAGGAATGCTATTTCTGAGTCAAGGTCTGATAGAAATGATTGTAAAAGGTCTGAATGAGTCTATTTTGACTAAAGGCTTTACTTGTGCATCAAATCAAGTTTTCTCTTTTGAAAGATGTTGTACAGTTTACAAATTATAGAATATTACAATGGTAAGACTACTTTGGGTGTGCCATACAGATTGTTACAAGTATGGACAATACGAGAGACTTTTCTGCTTGAGTAAATGACTTTAGCTATATTTTCTGTATCACTGAGAATTGAAAAGCGCTGTAGTTGATCATATTGATTTATAGATTAAAATTTTGTTTGGAAGTTCATATCTGTAAAAGAAATGTGAGGTCTGGATTATAAAACTTTTTTTTTTAACCACACGAATAACGGGTTCCATCTAGTTACCTAACCAGGAACACACATCAAAACCTGAATAAAAGTACTCTAGCTCCAACTTTCCCAAACCAAAAGAATTACACTGGGTTTTACAGGTCAGATGCCCATGTAAACAACCAAGCGTAATGACTAATTTGCAGTAACATTACACTATTAACTAATTTCGTGTTTATAATCTCCTGTAACCCGCACATACCCTTCCAAAGAGCTCCCTCTGACTGTTTCTCAGCCTGTTCAGTGAAAGTAGACAAAAGAGGACTAAGAAAAATTTTGGCATACTGTCTAGAAATTGTGAACTGAAGGGATTTGGTGGCTCTTTTTCTTTGGCTTTGGTGTTAAAGAACTGAAATCTCTGCTCTTTGACAAACCTTCGCCCGGGTAAGCAAAACTGTGGTGGTCCTTTCTCATCAAATTTCCTTCAGATTTTGAAATTCCTGAATCTGATGTACAAGGTGTAGACCACTTCATGTTTTTATTAGGCACTATTGATTCTCGCAGACACAAATTATCCCTAGCTCTGACCTGCAGCGCTCTGTTAGCAGTGCTTTGCCTCCCCAGTGCAAATAACTTTTTAATTCAATTAAAACATGTTACACTTGTGTAACACGTCTACCAGGTAAGGTAATAATTTTAAGGCTGCTAAACCTATCCTATTTTGTTAATCCATTTCTGAACTTTCCTCTCTTGGAAGGAAAAAATTTAGTTGATAATTTTAAAATTTATGTAATGAAATGAAAATAGCTACTAGGGCAAAGTTACTTGAGCAGCTTGGCTTGACTTGGCCATGAAGGGAGATGCGAAGCTATTACAGTTGTAACATTGATAAACAAGTACAGCAACATGTCTCGGATACTGAGAAACTGCTGAGACTAGCCTAGCTCTGGGTAGTAGCACTTGCCAACCTCAAAATCTGAGAATGCCTAGAACTGTCTTCCTCTTACAGACCAATATCTCTAACTAGTTTAAGACCAGGAGGCCAGTGACAGCGGGTAAAAACTGGTTTGCACCTTAGCAAAACTGAACTCAGTTGCTTGACCTTGCTTTAACTTATTTGTGCTCCAGTATGTCCACTTCCCTGTTGGTAACATGAAGGAAATCATTCTTTTTCCTGTAGTTTTGCCTGACTGCCCTACTTAGACTGTAAAGTCTTCGGAACAACTGCTGTCTGATCTAATGTGCATGTACAGAGCGGAGCACAATGAAGTCCTGATCTCAGCAGGAGCCCCATCTGCTACTGCTGAGATAAATGATCTTTGCAGTACTGGTTGTTTTTTAATCTCTTTAAATTACCATAAATACATTTTTAAAGCCATATGCTTTCATTCTATATCCTACTCCACTGAAGAAATCTGGGTTTCTCTGGAAATATAATTATATAACCATTTAATTAAGACTGCATCGTACCCTGTACATACAAGGGGCTGAGTTGAGGTCAAGTGCCAGACTGATCTGCCACTCTGTAGGTTTCAAGTACCTAAGCTTACTTTAGAAAGCGTATATTAAATATATTTGTGTATGTAATTTTATACTCTTTCAAGGAAAGAATATTCTATTGGATTGCAATTAGTTCCATTAAACTGAAATTGGTTTGCAGCCGAAGAAACTAGGTTTCTGAAGAAGCCCATTAGTTTGCAGGATTGGCTGTCTAGCGTTGGGTGTTCATCAAGGAAATCCAAAGGAAGTTTCTCATTTTGGGGCAGAGGGGAAGAATTGGACCTTATGCCATAGCAGGAATATAACACATGAGATCAGGTGTGTCAGAGTGGACAGAGGTGACAAGAAGCTTTTGAGGTGGAGGTGGGACAGTTTTTTATTTCTCTCTGCTGTATCAGTGTCCAAGTGTTCCCACTTTAGGATGTGGCACTGTTGCGACTCTGGCAGTGGCGTGAATCTAACATTACAATGTTTGTTAAGGTTATGGCTGAATATCCAAAATTTCTGGAGTACTGCAAATGCTTAAAAGGAAGTGACAAACTTCAAAAACTAATAACTTATCCAAACTGAAAGAAGAATATATAGGTTGAGCAAAGAGCATGTCTCTAACCATAGGTATTTCATCACTGTCAGTTTCTAGAGTTTTGCCTTAAGTGGTGGAAGTGTTGCAGCCTTTTGAAAAAGATGATAAGTTACTTAAACAGAAATTATGATTCAATCTGTATGCCAGGACTATTGCCATTTCCTGTGTAACAGCAGCTAGGGATAAGGGTCGTAATCTCTGCACAGGCCTTCCTTCTTCATACTTTGAAGTAGGAGAGTAGATCTTGTATAACCCACGCACTAAAACTTGACTTTTTATAAGCTGCTGCAGAGAGCACAAGCACAGAAAAGTGGGTGGAGAAAGATTTCTTGAACCAGTTCCCTGCAGTACGTGTTTGCATAAATCAGAGATTCGGAATACTGACTTTTTTATTATTATTATTCCTTTTTTTTTTTTGTTTTCTTCTAAACAGAGAAACTGTCTAGACCTAGAGATCCTTTACTTGCATGCAAATGAAGTTAGTTCAGGATTTGTTTTGTCATGGTGGTGTTTTAAAAGTTGTTTGTGGTTTCTTGTAGTTCTTCTGGGGTTTTGTTGTTGTTGTTTTAGTGTTTTTTTAACTTTAGGAGAGATTGGAGATTTACATGCGAAAAATCTTTCCTTCCTCAAGAAACCCAACAAAGAATCCTTGTAAGCACCAGGTGCAAGAAAACCAAGGTAATTGTCTGTAATTGTGAGATTCTTGCTAACACAATACTTTGCTCAGTTGGATATGCACACAGCATCTATTTCTCCCAATGGAAGTTACATATACAAATTGAGGGTACAACAGGGCCATTTATGTTTAGCTTCCTTTACATAAAATGTATTGATTTTTTTTCTTTGTTATGGGACTGTTTTTTAAACAAAATCAAACATTTACCTGTATAAAATATAACATTCAGAGTGTTTCACAAGTTGTTAAAGTCCAATTAGATTTCTGCAATTTGTACTTACTCGGTAGAAAGATAATTTGCCATTATCAAAGAAAATACATTTCATGTTTTTCATATGTAAATTAAGCTACTTCATTGAAGAAGGAAAAAAAAAAGCTTTGAAAGTTGATGCTTTCACTAACATCAACATTTCCTTATCTTTGAACGGCTTTTCAGAATAACAGAACGTTTGGCCCTCCCTTCTTAAATATGAAGTTGCACAGTTCCATGTCATCCCCGTATTACAAATGGAGCATAGACAAATCTCTGCCTGTGGTCTGATTTAAACTGGGTGTTGGCTTCAGTTTCCAGTGATGGTGGCCAGCTAGCTTTTTTGTTTTGGTTTGGTTTTTTGAGAGAACCAGTGTAAACTTCCCAAGAAGCTTTGCCTGGCACTTGCTGAGCTGCTCCTGCTTTCCAGCAAAAAGCAAGTTCTGCTGGCACATGCAGGGTGCTCCCCTTCTTCTGCTCAGGCTTCCCACCTGGTGGGCGCCTCAGTTGCGGACTGTTCAACCCTCATGTGAAGCTTAACCACCTGCGCAAACAAGATGCTTCGTGTTGTAGAGAGTGGAGGCCAGAACATCGCTCAGCTGAGTGGGATGTCTTATGCCTTAAGCGGTCAGATAGGCCAAATCAAACTACTTGCTCCTCTGGAAAAACTGGTTATTCTTTCACGTTCACTGTTAGCTCCTCTTTGGAGGACAAAAAACCCAGAATTTTTATGTTCAAGCACCCATTATGAACAGGAAAAAAAAGAGATTTTCATGAACCCTTTAAATCTGATCTCATTACTTTGAATGATGTCCCAGATGTGGTTAAAATTAGCCTACTAAAGCAGGTATGACATTTAATGAAAAAAGAATTAACTGGATGTAGAAATTCTTTTTATTCTGAATTAGGTTCTTCTCTAAGTATTTCTCCCAAATTATAAATATTGGACTGTTTTGTTGATGTGTTTTATCTTACAAAAGGGCAAATTACTTTATTTTATGTGACTAAAATCTCTCTCACACACTTTTACAGCTATAACTATGGAAAATTAATGTTCACTTCTTTTATATGGTCTTCTCCGGATGATATACAGAACAGGAACATGGACTAGAGTTACTGAGCTGACAAACTATATCAAAACACTGAAATGAAACAAAATATTCTTGGTGGTGGTGTTACAAAAAACAAGGCATCAAAGCATTTGTTAAAATTAGCACACAATCGTAACTTCTAATTAAAATTGTTATATGTTTTCAGATGGCTCTAATAATAGTCTTGTTCAAACCTCCTGGTTATTGAGGATTAAAAAATCAAGTAAGGGATGAGAATTTATCTTAAATTTATCTGCCCTAGAAACTTCCAGGAGTCATCTTACTGACCGTATAATGTTAGTAAAGTGTCCTGTTTGTTTTAACCGGCGACCAACTTGCAACTTCCTTCACTGGCAACTGCTGCCTGTGATTCTTTCATTTGCTTATTTGGGATGGTCACTTCACTTCAACATATTCTAGGGCAAAAAGAGGAAAGCTTATTCCAATTCTGACATATGGCATAGCTGCTGGAAGTTATCCAGGGAAGCCTTGCAGATTTGAGGGGGTAGGAAGGGGGAGCAAGCAGCTATACCCCATATATCCCATAAGGGATGTCCTGTCCTGCCTGAGGTAAGGCAGAAGGGAAGTTGGAGCAGGAACCATAACAGGTGATTTCTAGGGTCTGTCAGCTTATGTTGCTATCTCAAAGGAAAGGATTCAAGGCGTGAAGTAAAGTTGAGAAGTAGAACAATAGCAGAAAAAGAAACGCTGGGGGCCATATTACCTCGGGCTGTGATTTTCTGAGGCCCTGTGTACTATGCCAGGTCAGGAGAATGAGTAGCTGGACTGGAGGGCTTCAGCGTCCACCTGGGAGCTGGTGAGCATGCTGGAGCATGCAGCAGTTGTCTTCCTCTGCATCTGTGTTGAATCAATGTCATCATGCATTAATGTGTCTGTATGTATGATGCGGCTTTCCTGTTACGTGACTGTTTGCGGATTTGTATGCACCGTTGCCTGTTTTCCTCTGGATGCCACGAAGGGTACACACAGGAGGCACTGAGGAAAAGGGGGGGAAATCACAGAGAACTTGTGCATTATCTCTTAATAACCTCATAAGGCGCTGCAAGTGCCAGTGAGTATAATGGGAAATACTATTTACTGAGTCTAGGCTAAGGCTTCTTTTCCTATTACTAACGACTGGTTTGCATTGCAAAATGCTAGAGGCGGTGGGTACACATTACCAGTGATTGAATACAGGGCTTCATTCAAATAGGGCAGCCAGTTTTAGTTACGGTATTGTTTTAAGAAGAGGATAAAACATCTGGAAATTGCCAGAATAATAATTTTTATTCCTCCCATGAAAAAAGAAATTACCAACAGATTTAAATCGTCCTGGTACAAATCCATTTCTAGGTTGTGAACTAAGCAAATTGAAGTCTGAAGCATTGGTTTGACTCATCCTTCACGTACAGCTGAAGAAACACTGACACCTCTATAAATGCCCCAGGTAGCACCCTTGCCAGTGCTGCACCAGTGAATAAATCCCCACATCTGCTTCTTCATGGACTTCAATGTATACAAGGTGTCATCTGTGCAGATGTCCGCAATAGTTTTTCCTGAAAAATCAGCCAGAGGAGATACTGGAAAGGAGTAGAGAGAAATGGAGGAGAAAATATGGTTCCCTTCAGACAGATTGTATTTGTACAGGTTTCTTCATTAGGCTGACTGCTGTGTCTGTGCAGATTTCCATGAAGGCAGAGTCCACAGTGTGAATCTGCAGAGCATTCATCTGGCTCAGGTTGTGTGTGTCCAGTAACATGAGAGAGGCAACAGGGACAAACTGTCACATGTGAAATTCCATCTAAACACAAAAAAAAAGCACTTATTTACTGTGAGGGTGATCAGACACTGGAATAAGTTGAGCAGAGACATTGCGAGTCTCCAGTCATGGAGATATTTAAAACCTGATAACAGTGTACTGGGCAACCAGTTCCAGTTAGCTCTGCTTGAGCAGGGGGTTGGACTAGATGATCTTCTGAGGTTCCTGCCAATGCCAAATGTTCTGTGTCCATGTGTCATCCTGAAGGTCTTTTTCCAAAGGCTTAGATTTCTTTCATTTTGCACATGTACACAATTCCACACAACACTAAAAACACAACTCCCGCTCCTACCACTCATGCCCTTCCCTTCACCCTATGTGGTCTAGCAGCAGCCATTCTTTTTCCCATTTTTCGCTGGCATCACCACCACGACTAGAAATTTTGAGCTAAACTGTTGGTAAGAATTGACCCCAAGCCATGGGGCTGCACTGCAGAGCACGGTGGCCCAGTGACAGATGTGGCCCTGTGCCTGGGGGTCCAGTGTGGGAGGGGACAGTCCATGTGCTTGGGGGGACACTCTGGCTCAGGACTTCTCGCTGCTGGTGGCTCACTCCTGTTTTCTTGAGGCAGTGGGGATAGAGAGTCTTGTTGTCTTCTTAAATGATGATCTTTTCCACGCTCTGGCTTGTATTAATTATTGCACTGGCATAAGTAAAGTATGGCAAGTTGTAGTGCAGAGCAGACGTGACTGTCCAGAGGTGGGAGGGGTGGCCTTGAACAACATCTGCCATGTCACAGTCACAATTTCTTCAGTTGAGGGCAGAAACCTCAGTGCAGTGCCCTTGTTTGTTAAAGCCTCTTCCCAAACAGACAAAGCCTAGCATGTTCTCCGTTTTCCCTCCGGCAGAGTGCTCTGCCTTGCCAGCTTTTTTGGTGCACGGCTGCATAAGGGTTATTTTTCTCTGAGAGTTGGTTGTGTGGGGGTACGTACACGTGCACACACAAACACTTGCAAAGAAGAATATGTTCTCCTAAAGAAGAAAAAACTTTGTCAGCACATTATCTCATCTTATTTCAGCTATCATAATCCTCTTCAAGCCTATACAAAACACCCATACGTGTTTGATCAAGTCACTATTAAAGAGAAATATTGTGCTATTCTTGCCAGCTGGACCACCTACACCTTGGTATCACTATAATTATTGTCAAATATTATTGTTACAAGGGGGCACAAAGTGTGTAGATCTTTCTTTAATATGACAGTGGCCAATTTAATGGAACATTACTGATTAACAGAGCCAACACAGAATATGTGAGCGTACCTTTAACAAAACTTTATGTTACAGTTGAATGGATTACAGAACACCTCTTGAATGCCTAGTGGCTGGCACTGTGCCAGAGCCTTAAAAAAAAAAAAATGGAAAATGCAGCTTGCTCTCTCCTTTTTCATAAAGAAATCTGAAAGCAGAAGCACTGACCTTGGCAAGCTTCTCACACTGTTTTCCAGTAGGCAAAAGCACTATAAATCAAACCAGAATAATCCTGTGTATGTTTTTGTTTTCACACAGGCTGCTAGGATTGCACTTAAGGACTTGATTTTTATTACTAAAGGAATGTTTTTAAATCATCAAGACCTAGAGCATGTTGTGAGCTTAGTCCAAATTTCATCATCATCTTTTGCAATTTGCCTAACGCCCTGGCTCTGTGCTCCCATGGAAATACAATTTATTTCTCTTGCAAAAGTCATTACAATCTATGAGCACAAAGAAAGAAACCTGCAGAACTGAAAATGAGCAATAAAATCATGACAAAATCTGCTACCTAGATTCTTTCCCCTAAAGCAGAAAAATAAGATAAACAGTGCTTCTCTTTCTCTCTGAGTTATTATTAGTTCAGTATTATTTATCACGCAGCTTGGAAATCTTAAAAGGTTACAGTTTATTCTTGGTACGTGGCTTTGGGGAGCCTTTTGACTCTGCTGAGAATTGTAAGATGACATTGTTTTGGAAATGAAAACTCTGAACAGATTATTTTCCATATTATCTAGATAATAGAGGTGATAGATGGGACTAAGTCTAGCTGGTGTAAGCAGTTGTAACTCATTTGAATTATGGAAATTTGCACCAGCAAAGAACCTGCCCCTAAGGAGGGAAGTCTGGAGGAAATGTTCTAATTCAAATTCATGGTGCTTTTTTTTTTTTTTTTAATATGGACATAGCTTGCATTTATGTTTATAGTAAAGAATTTTAAAACCAAAGAGAAATTTAACTCCATCTCCATGTGTTCTTATATGCTAAACCATTAATATGCTAAACCATTAATATGCTAAACCATTAATTCCCTAAGCCTGTTGGCAAGCTTCACCTTTCTGGATATCCAGGTCACATAAACACATGATTAGATCAGAAGGTATTGGCAAAGTCTCTGTCAACGTCAGTGGGACTTACCATGAGTTACAGTAAGCTTTGCTAAATAGTGATTGTTATAAACACATATTTGAACTTAAAAGCTATAGTGCTTTCCAGACCTTGGGCTTCCAAACTCTCCTAGAATGTTGTATCTTCAACTTGGACTAAATATATCCCACATTTGTATGTTGGGTTTGGTTTTTGTTTTTTTTTTAATTAATGGCCTTTAATCGAATTAAGCTGTACGTGTGAGCAAGTAGTTTTGGGTATTGTTAGCATTTTCCTTTCTCTTCTTCCTTTTTCTCCATTTTTTCAATCCAAAATTTTGACATGTTATTTCTGAGTTCTAGCACCAGTTGGCAAGGGCAAGTCCTCAAACCCACCCACAGCTGTTTCTGTCAAAGTCTCAGATCCATAGGGCTTGCGGCTGAACCATGAGACATGAGTCTGTAGGGAATGGTCTTTTTCCCTACTAGTTTTCTGAATGTGCTGCTGGAACGTTTGCAAAGTTAATTAATAATTCTAAGTGTATTGAGTGGGCCTAGTTTACAATGGGCATAGTTTACAATTACCATTTTTCTTTCTTTTCATGCTGTAAGTAAAACTTCCTTGTTTCTGCAAGTTCCCAGATGACAAACAAACATATGCTTAAATGTACTGGGGGCAGCCACACAACTTAATCCTTAGCCTGAGTTTTTTCCTGAAATTCTTTTCTTTTCTTGTGAATCTTCTTTAGCTGGCTTCTTCCCTTTTGTTCCTCACCACCAGAATAAAAGCTTCTACATCCTTATGTACTCTGGGGCAACAGTTACACTGTGAAAAACCACCTGAACCAACACTGGAAGTCAGCAAAATAACTGCACTAAGGACTCTAGTCTTCCTGCTTCATCGGCTGCTTTTTACGTTTTTCTGTGGAATTGGTTCAACAGATGTAAATCCCTTAGATTGTACTGCAAGAGTAGCATGTTTTACCTTAGCCAAAACCGATTCCTAACGTATTTGGCTTAAAATAAAAGTATCCATATGGGGGTTTTGCTGATTTAACTCTTCTGTTTTCAAAATGTAGTTTTACTTACATCTCTGGAGGAGTTTTTTCTAATTTGAGACCTAGCATCTAGTTTAAGAGTGTATTGAAACAGGGGGAGGGAGGAGGAAGGAAAGGGGAATAGCCCTACCCTGAGATTGTCATATATCAAAATGAGATAAGACAAAATGAGGTAATGGCAAAGAACATCATCTTAGCTAGCTATAATCTGTAGTTTGAATGCACAAGTGTAACAATATGAGGGGGACCTCGCTGTGGGGTAGGACGGGGAGGGGACAATATTCTGATATATGTGGAGATAGCAATGTCAGGTTAAGCCTAGCTTATTTCCCCCAGTTTAAAACTGACAGGCACCCTGGAGATGGCAGTGCTGTTGGGAGCAGAGGTGTTCCTCTCTGGTGATACAGCTTCCTGCATCTCTTGGGGTACAGCACAGGGGAGGGAGCTGTGCCATTCATGTTGCTGGATATAAATGTGAGTTTTCCTGTAAGTGTTCTTATGTGGCCAGGAAAATTATCTCATGTATACAGAATATCTATGAATTTTCTTGCCCAAATGCATGTATTCAGCAAAAATGCTTCTGTAAATAACACAAATGTCTCCCCAGCTCACAACTGCCTAAGCACTGCCTGCGTACCGAGGTGATAGATGCCTTATAAATACTTCAGCTGGATAGAAGTGGCACTGGCTAGATCACTGCTTCCTATGTGCAGGTTTGATTTGCTTTTTAGCCCCCCCACACCTTTTCACAGTTCTTGATAATAACTAGATGGATGCTGTCTATGTGTATGTATGTTTTGGTGGGTAGGAACATCAGCACACAGACATTTTATTGGTAAAACACTGCTTAAGGCATTTGTTTTGTAGCACTTTTAGGCCACTGGAACAGCAGCGTCAGATCTCTGTATATGAATACCTGCATGTAGTTATCATCTGGCAGGAAATAAGTGGTCTGGGTTGTTATGCTCAGCTGACAGCACCCTTATATCCTAAAGGAGTCAAGTTCAGTTCCTACTCCCAGCCCACCTGTTGAAATTCCATTGATGGTGGTACAATGGCAGCAGTGAAACATCAAGTAGATCCCCTGTACTCTGTTTATTTTATTTTTTTACTGTGTTTATACCTGTGCAGGGCAATTAATGAAATCAATGTAATGATCATGAAGGCGTGGATGGTTTGGGGTTTTGGTTGCTTGGCTTTTTTTTTTTTTTTTTTTATACATACACAAACTCCTAGTAGAGGGTGTGTTTAATAAACTCCACTTGATGCGTTACATGATAGCGTATCATGTCTCACCAGTATACCAATATCTTCTGCCTTAGAGTGTAGACATTTGGGGATGTGGGGCATATAGAGTCTTGTACCTAAAGCCAAATTCTGCAGAGAATTGTGTGCTTGCTGCCAGTCCCATTAAAACATATGCATTTTAGTAATCTTCCATCCCCATGGTGTAATTTCCTCATTCAACCCACTGCACTGGTAATCATTTAAAGCCAATATAAATAATCTCAGTAATTTGACAGGCTGCTAGTCTAGCAAAGATATGCAGATTATAATTTCAACAGCGAGAGACAGGTATAAGTGAAGGATTGAGGTGAGAGAGACTCAACCCTGCCAAGTCATTAAATTTTTAACACTGACACTGTACTATTAGACATAAAACATTACATGAACAATATTAAACGTGCAGCTTTTAAACCTGTGCTTGCAATTTTCCTTGCTGAGTTTGTATTAATTGAAATTATTTAGCTTTTGTTTCAGACCTTCATTGGGTATGGCCTAGTACGAATAGGTAGCAACCCCACTTCTAAACAGTCATTTAGATAAAAATCATCTGGTTTCTTTAATCTTCACAGGTTGTAATTTTATGATAATGTCCTTGAATGTTCCTTCATCTGGAATTCACTTCCTTTCAGGATTTATAACACTCAGTCGTATTAAATGTGTTCTTTTAAGACCTGTTTAACCACACCGGAAGTGTTCTTCTGGAAAGAGTTCTTTTGAAAGGAAAAATGGAACTACTTGGATTGAGTAAAGGTTGTCAAGATGCACCAATACAACAAGGCAAAAATAGACCACTAGCATCCAGAAGGTGGTGTGGGGCAGAGGCTGGAGCTGTATCTGCACGGCATTGGCAGGCTTACTGTAATGAAATGATGATGGAGAATAGTCTTGCAAAATTTTTATCACGTGAGCTTCTATTTCCACCAGGGTGTCTGTGCATGGTCTACTGAGCAACGCCTTTTTTAATATACAGAGAGGTTATCTTCAGATCAGTGGAGATATCTAAAAGGTATCTAGAATGTTTTGACTAGTCATTGAATCTTTTCACTTTTTTTAATAAGCACTGTAATAAGGAAAATAGGCAAAAAGGTCATCCTCTACAATTGCACACAGCCAAATATGAAAAGAAGTGAGCTAGGATCCATGCAGAGAATCCTGTACACTTCAGCTAGTTCTCTAAAGCATATGTGAAGTTCTTAACATTGCTAATGCTTTAAAATCAAGCTGAAATTCTCACCAAAAATTCAAGAAAGATTTGGCTACAGATTGCTTCTAAAATTGTCTAAGGCTTCATGGTAGTACTGATCTATTTCCATATCATGGACTAAAATAGTCATCACCTTCATGAGGCACACGGCACGGTGCACAAGATTAGGAATTAATATTATCTGCTAAGTATCCTGCCTTCTGGTGGGCAACATGGTGGAGGATGATGTGTTTAAAGTCACTTTGAATGTTTCAGAACAAATAACTTGATTAATCCTGGTGCTGGTTGAATTCTGAGCAATTCCTTGCTGGCTATCTCACCTCTGTCTCTGTCATTCATGACACGTTCCATGAAAAATTCTTACTTATATATCTGTGAAAAGTCCTATGAAAGCAAAATTCAATTAACTTTATGGAGAATCTGTCATAAACCCATGAAACCAAAGGAACCAAAAACTCAATCTGAGGACTGCATCTGATTTTCCATCCTTAACATGCTGCAACGTGTCTAGAGATTACAGCACATATGGTCTGTAAAATCACCCACCATTTCAATATGTCTGAAATATAGAGTAGTACATTTAGCATCACAAGTTACAAATGAAGTAGAAGAATGAATGTTAGAGTTAAACCTACAGAAATGCAGAATTATACAGCTCTGTCTAAATATCTGTTCTGATGTTGCGCCCTTCATTCAGCTGCTGGGCTGACCTGGAAGGGTTCTCCAGGCAGTGGGTGCCTTGTGCACCAGATGCACTGTGCCACCAGGGCAGAGTCAAGGACAATGTGTTGGAGGAAAGCTTCAGCAAGGAGACTCTGAAATGAGTCATACCAACGGCACTAACTCTCGATAAGTACGCTTTCTTGCTCTTCTTAAAAGCCTCTGTGATACTTACCTTGAAGATCGCTTTAGGTAGTTATCTGCCTGAGTAGTCTTGCAATACTTTTCATGAAATATGATATGCCATTATAACAGTTTAAAACAGGCGTCACTATTTCAAGTAGAGAAATGTAAGGAGCTTCTCAAAATATGTACTGTTTACTGTATCAGCTCAAACAGGTGTCCTTTAATGGGAATTACAGAAGCACAGCAACATAAAAACACTGTCCTGATAATAATACAGATCACAACCACACTGACGTAAATATGAGGACACCTCCACTCTCTTGTTTCCTGCACTGCATATTTCACGAAATAGAAGACATTTCATTCCTGATCAAAGGAAGCTAAAAAGCCAGGGTTTTTTTCTCCAACAGTTCAGCGATATTGTTGACATTTTCTTTACCAACTTGTCTTTAACAACTCTTCAATTGTTCTTTAATATAAGTGGGAAAGGAATCCTGATATCGATTGAGCTCCTCGCTTTTATCCAGCCTACCTTAAGCTTGAAATACATCTCTCTTGTCAAAGAAATAATAATTCAGCTTGCTCATAAGTGGAGAATGGGGTCCTGGGTGCTGTGAGAGTTTTTGTTGCTCACAAAATAAGTCAAATCTGTTTGGATAAGCAGTGGCACCAATGCCAGCTTCCACACAGTGACAGCGAGTGCTGCACAAATTGATGTGCCACCGTAATGCTACAGGATTGATTGAACATTTCCCTGCTGTTATTTTTTTTGCTGTTGTTTTTCCTCAAGAGAACAGTGTTCCTAGCATGACCCCTTTTTCTTTGCACGTCAAGTAAAAGAAAATCACCCCTCGCTGTACTTGTGGGGACAGATATTGATCTTGGACACAGTGATACAAACCAAAGTAACTCCTTGGGAGCTGAAGGAATTACTCCAAATGTTGGCCTGTGAAACTGGGGTCAGACTCCAGCCACTGGCCTCCAAGCTTTATTTCTTGCCTAATGAGAAGCAGTATATCTAATGAACCAGTGCGGCAAAGAGTGCTGTACCATTTGGCAGAAGTGAAAATTTATTATTCTGTATTATTGATGTTTATAATGCAAAACATTGATGTATGTCACAGTCTCAATACATTTTCTTAATGGTCATATCTATGCCAAATATATTGATATTTCTGCGACACATTATGAGCACTAATACCAACATTTAATTTTCATAAAAGCTTTTTTTTTGTTGCTGTTGTGATTTTAAGGAAATCACATAAAGTCTTATCCCATAACACAGCTACCACTTACTGTGAAACAGATGTTTTATGCTCAGCTTATGTCACTTTTTTTTAGTGACTCTTTTTAGAACATGCCAGATATTGGACAGAGATAAACTCAAGACAAATCCCTTCAGCCCTGCATGTAAATCTTGGTTTTGGTTGTATAATATATTCAAGGTTAAAAGGTGGATTAAACTTGAGCTGACAGAGACATCAAGAAGTTTCTACATTAAAAAAAAAATTATGGAGGTATGGGAATAAACTTCAGAAAATGTTATCAATTAATGTGATGATCTACGGACAGATGATGTTGTACAAAATATTAGAAACTCTTTTCTCTAGAATTCAAATTAAAAATATGCAAGTTCTCTTACCAGTCACTGGTGGCTGCCTTAGTTATGAAAAATTAGAAAGTGCAGCTCTTTTTTTAGTGAAATGCCTCAGCAGCCACTACACCGAATTAGAACTATGAATACCCTTTCTGAAAAGGGCTTGTAAAGAATTACAAAATATGTAACCACACTTATGTAGAACTATTAAAAATCTGAAACGTTGGGCTGATTTCTGCTGTCCTGTTAGGCTTTTTTCTCCCATGGATGGTTCATATGTGTTGGAAGATTTTTTTTTTTCCTGTAGAAAATCTAGAGAAATACAATCATTATGACCAAGAATTGTCATTAATCCTTTGTAGGCAGTCAAGATACTTATAATAAAGCCATACAATCCAAGCAAAATTAAATATTTATTATTACTTAGATCTGTTTTTTGCAGGTTCTTGCACTCATTGGAGGTTTAATATTCATAGGAAGCTTTGTAAGAATACTTTTGTGGCAGAGAATTGGGTTCCATTACTGCAATGAAGACAAAATAGTGCTTGTTAATATGGGAGTTATTTCATTATTATTTTTTTTTGTTCAAATCTTTCTCCTTTTGATTTTAAATTATCTTGCTGATACGCAGTTTTTACAGCATATCAATTGTGGTACACCATTGATCAACTAAGTTAGATGGTACTTTTCCTTCTTCCTGACTAGGAGACAGTTATTGCATTTTTGTAAACAGAAAAATGATGACTGGGGATGGGTGGAAATGAGGAATAAATGGTGATCAGCCAGTGTCCACGGTCATAAAAAACAAATATATGGGTTTGTGGCCAAGTGAGAGCATTCACAGAGCTAACAGCAATTCCAGACAAGAGTCGTACGCATACAATGCTATTTGTGAATATAAATTTAGAGAGGGGCAGAGGCTCTACAAAGTGAACCATTCACAGTCCAAACATTTTTTTTTCTCAAACACTGTTAGTACAACATTTAACCAGCTTTGCACTTAAAACGTAGTTCAGTGCTGATGCTTTGCCTTTCAGAGGATGGAAAATATTTTTGCTGTCATTTGCCTGAGATGGTACTATTTCCTGGTGCTTTAAAGTAAATAATTTATTGTAGCTTGGGGCTTTCACTCTAAGACTTTTCATATATGATACAGTACTTACCTTAGCATTGCTGTTTATATATTTACACTGCTTTCATCTCAGTGGTACTCAGGCTCCTACATACCAACACATCTTCCACTCCCTGCAGAGGAAGAGTATAAGTCATTAATGCTTCTGTATCCCTGATGATTTTATTAAATGAAGTTTAATTACTTCCATTGCTTTTGTATAATATAATCTAGTGCTCATTTACTCTATTATTAACATTCTGAGGAATTAAAATAGGGTGTATTTGCATCAGTACACATTGAGCATGATGTAAGGCCAGGCATAATTAATTTCTCTCTCTTACAGCTATGGAGACTGTTAATTTAAAAAAAAAAATAAAAAAGATAAGCCAATATGTAGGTCTTAATTTTTATTTGTATTAAGGATACTTTCTATCACTCTGGAGATGTAAATCAGCATTTTAGTTAAAAATGTTCCTATTTTTACTTTCAAGCAGTTTTACCGAGTGCTGTCAAATTGTAAAATGGAATAGTGTAACTAATTCTTTTTGCTGCAGGGGAAAAGAAATGAAACTAAGCATTCAGAGTTAAATAACTGAACTACAGATCTAGCTCCCTGTACGGATGGTAAAATTTTCACCAGCTTCAAGGAGAGAAGGTGTGAGTCCCTCAGTCAGTGATTCCTAACTTTCTGGAGAAGATTTGTTCTACAAAGGCAAGCAGGCTGGTTCAGTCTTCCCTCCACCCCTGCACCATGGCTTTTACCCCATCTGCAGCTCCCACTCTTGTTGTCCCCAAGTTTGTCATCTCCTGGCTCTGGATGGGAGGTCTGGGAGCTCCACACCTCTCCTGTAATGTGCTCACACCTCGCTCGTTGGAGCCACTGCTCCAAATGCCATCCTTTGCAGAACTGCCTGGTTTAGGAATTTTTAAGCTCTGGTTTGGTGTTCCTCATCTGACAGAAAGCCAAGTGACCTATTTTACGATTTTTTTTACACAGAGTGCTGAAAAAGTGGGTCTTCTAAAAAATGAGTTTCATTGTTTGATAAAATGGGAACCCTGAAACTGAGGAATACCTAAATCCTTGAGCACTTTTTAAAATACATTGCTTCTGTATGAGGATTTGCTAAGAGAAATTAGACTGGTTCTTTTAGATGAACCATCCACGTTTGAGATATGTCACTCTAGCAGCCTTCCCTGACCCTTTGCAAAGGATCATCTGCATGTGTTGGCTAAAGAATTTTTTGGTAGAGAAATGCTGTTGCCTGTCTTATTTAATTCTTTACTGTTTCCACTTGGTAGGGTGGTAAGAGATTGCTTTTCCTGTCCCCTGTCAATAAGTGACCTGCCTTACCCAGGCACTCAGAAATGAATCATAACACTTGTCAGCATGTGCACCAACGATTGCTAAGGAGCTAACCGCTCCAAGGCCATCTGTAGCAGCGCTTGCTGTTCATTTCACAGTACAAGGGTTGGTGTAGTTGTGTCTTTGGAAGTGAATGTTATTCATGAAAAGTCAGAGATGGGGGAAGTGAAAGAGGAAGGCTCCATCAGCTGTATTTATTTTGTTATTGCTTCCCGGTCATGGCTTCAGGATGGGTATAGCTGTGCACAACAGGAAGGTTGCAGTTGAGATGGAAGTGATCCTGAAGGAGGGATGGGGGAAGGAATTGGGTAATTGTTGGAAAAGAGGCTTTAGCAAGTGTTTTGGGAGTATTCTGTTATTCCCTGAGAAAAAAAAATCAAAAGTAAAGACTGAGTAAAGGTAGTCAAAAGAATGCAGGAGCTTCACCACTGAGGTAAACTGTTGCTGTGCACTTTATTCCTAAGGAATTCAGATCCCACGGTTGTAGATATTGTACATCTGTCTCAAAGAGAAATTCTTCTCTGGTAACCTGGTTTTCAAAACCAAAGATGAAGGAGATGGAAGAGCAAGAGGTATCTTCTTTTTCATGCTGAGGAATTCCAGAGAGAAGAGGAGGAAAGAGAAAGGATACTGGGAAAACTTACCTTGGACCAGTAAAGATACTTCTCACGTTCCTAGTGAAGATCCAGTAAGCAGGGTGCAAGGCAGCCACTACGATCTCTGCTGAAGAGGCGCAGATTTACTGTGTTTGAGTACTATATTTATATTCTTAATTCTCAGTCCTGTTTAACTCTGAAGTTACACTGGAACTCCTGGTTTATGCATTGAATTGAGATTTTGTAAGAAAAAATAGTCATCATGTTTTAAACGTTTTGCTTGCTGTACTAGAAATACAGTCTACTTTCTTTTCAGTTTTAGAAAATCATTATATAATCCTAGGGCCTTCGATATAAAGAAACGGGAGATATATCACAGAATCGCAGAATATCAGGGATTGGAAGGGACCTTGAAAGATCATCTAGTCCAATCCCCCTGCCAGAGCAGCAACACCTACATCAGGTCACACAGGAACGCATCCAGGCGGGTTTTGAATGTCTCCAGAGAAGGAGACTCCACAAACTCTCTGGGCAGCCCCTTCCAGTGTTCTGTCACCCTCACTGTGAAGAAGTTTTTTCTTATATTTAAGTGGAACCTCTTATGTTCCAGCTTGCACCCATTGCCCCTTGTCCTATCATTGCCTGACAAATATCTTTTGATATAAATAAGGTCAGGGCACCTTCCTGAAATGTGACCAAATCAGATCTACATTGTCCACAAAATTTAATCCATGGACCTCTTAAACATACTTCAGAAGTGGATTAGTGAAAAGAGTAATATTGTATTCTGAGACTTACCAAGTGAGGTCTTTTGTAATGGGTTGTTTTCAAATACATGGATAACCAAACAAAATGGAAAGATCCACTGGAGAGAATCAGCAGTATTGTTGTTTCAGTGTAAGAAATATATTTGAAATTCCACGGGTTTAGTTACCTTCAAAAATAACTTGGGAGCCAAGATAAACGGTTGAAGAAATTAATCATCAGAAAAGCTGGTAATAAATTATATCAGTACTACTCCTTTACTTCATGTTCCCAAACTTCACTAAACGCCTTCTTCAGGCCAATAAGGAATATGCATAGTGTTAAAATTAGATTAATGTTGGATTAATAAAGCTTTAATAAGGCAATAGCTTGAAGTTATTGATGGCAAATTTTAATATGAGGAAATTCAAAAGACTGAAACAGAAATTAATTGTACCTCACCATTTGTTCAACAGACTTAGTAGTACCCACATAGTATAAAACATACAGGAATAGAGTATGCTCAAAAGAAACCTATTGAAAGTGTATGGAATACAGTGGTTCTAGAGCCTGATTCAAAGGCCATTGAAGTTTAAGGGAAGATTATGGGCGTTGATAATCCTTAGGTCATCTTTTTTCCTTCTGTCATATTCATGTATGGGTTTGAAAAGATGATATGCATAAGTTACACTTTGTAATCTGCTGTGTAAAGTTGCAGGAAAAATATAGCATTACAACAAAAGAAAATTATAAATGTTTCTGTATTTTCATCACCTATACATAGAAAAAACCATAAAAATAAAATCTTATTCAGGGTATGCACTTGATGGAAACAAATGAGTGTTTATTGGAAAAATACAGGAGAAAGTTAAGGCAATGGGAAGATAAGAAAAGTAACTTAAAGCAACAAAAAGTGATAAACACCTCTAGAAAAGTTATCAGTATAAATTATGATCCTTGGATGTGTTCTGTCCAATTAAAAAAAAAAACCCACAATATTTTTACCATTAATATTATTTTCCTAATAACAAAAGTATCGTGTTCAAATTCCAGGATGCTGTCTAAATTGAGGGGGGAAAAAAACCCATTTCTGTAACTTCCATTATGTACAAAGCTTTCCCTGAGAGACTGTAAAGTTATGTGAACTATCCTGTCTGTTTTGTTTTTTTTTCTTTCTGAAAATCATCACTGCCTTTCATTATGTCAGAACGTTTCTTGTGGGCAATACAGTAGTGTCTTTCTGTCTAGCTTTGATAGGCCACAGAATTTCCAATTTCTTCGTTCAAATAAGCATCACTATTGCAATCTTAAGTCCTTTTTCATAATAAATTTAATATTCCTAGAAAGAAGGAAGCCGTAGCTGCAGTTTTCAGTTATGAAATTATACCATCATACAAGCAGAGTAGCAGAATAATCTAGATAATCATCTTTTATATTAAAAATTCCATCCACACTCAAGAAATTCATCTGTTTTTCCTATGGAACATTTCACAACAAATCAAGTAAGATTTGAGAAGGACCTAAATGAAATGGATGGGCAGTTAAAGTCCTTAAACTCCACAGAATTTCCAACAATTAGTGATTGATTAGAACAGAGTTTCTAACTACCTTATACAAAGCAATTACACTGTCCCCTGAATGTCCTTGGCCTGAAGCAGCACATTAGAATGGACCATATTTCTCATCTACTATGGTAATTCTTGTCTGTATTAACAAAACAAAACAACTTGAGCAAACTTCAGCAGGTGCTTGCCCAGTATCTGACTGCAGAAATATGAAGGAAGCTATGCCAGTTTGCAGCTATGAGGGATTTGATCCTGTATTCTGCTGTTTTACACGTTAATCCACTGTCTTCACTCTACTCCCATTTAAAAATTGGAGCTTATAAAAAGAATGTGTTTTCTAGGAAGGCAAGAGTCTGAGCAATGTTCCTCTGTGTGTTTTCTTTTATATGAAATTATTGCTATTCAGCTGGTACAGAAACTCATGGGTTGAGATGAAGGCAGTTTAATAGGTAAAGCAAAAGCCGTGCACACAAGTAAAGCAAATCAAGAAATTAATTTGCTGCTTCTCATGGGGAGTTCAGCCATCCCCAGGGAAGCCAGGTGGGGTGGGGTGAGGAGCAGAAAAGGCCTTGACTCTGTGCAAGCACTGCTCAGCAAAAACTGAAGCATCCCTGTCCAGCATAAATCTAAAACATAGCACCATACAAGATAAGCTGAAAATTAACTCCACCCCAGCCAAAACCAGCACGTTCTGGTCGACTCTTCTTTCTGTAACCCAGAAAGGCAGTACAGGGTCTGCTGGCTCTTTCTGATTGTTGGCCCCATGCTGCCTGCTACTGTCTAGACATGTCTCCATGGCAGCAAGTTAGCATTCCGCACCATTTTTTAAAAAGATGACTTAGCTGATGTTGGGGCAGTTGGTTACATTTCTGGATTAATTATACCAGAACCTTAAAACAAGTAAACACTGCTAGATTTTGGGGGGTTGGGTGGTTTGTTTGTTTGTTGGGTTCTGGTTGGTTGTAGTTTTGGGTTTTTTTGGGGGGGAAAGGAGGTTGAAAAATGAAGAAGTTTATTAGTATTTTTTTCTTTGACTCCACACTGCTGAACAAACACAATACAGATATCAACCTCACTAGCATCTCTGTCTAGCAGCATCATCATCTGTCTAGCACAACTTGAGTAGATCAAGATTAGTGTGTTCATAGACTTTCACATGTAACTTTAGAAAGTATCTTGACCAGCTATTTGGGTTTTTTCGCTTAATTATGACTGGCCATGACCTTAATTACATGACATTAATGGCATTGCTTTTTCTTCTTAATAATTTTATGCACCTTTGCATCACCTGCAAATTTTCTCATTTTGACATAAAGCATGTTTTGACAAATGCATCTTCTGCACACAGAAATTTATCATTCCTGACAGGGCTTGAGGTGTGGAAGATTTCAGGGGGAAGGGTTCATTCACAGGGTAGTTAGAACATTTCTGAGACTGTTTTCTGGTTTTGTGATCGTAACAGAAGTTTGATTTGCTGCCTGGTGTTAGATATCTCCAGTTTCCTTCCTGTGCTGATTTTTTACTATACATATGCATTTTCAAGGTGAATTGGTGTCAGACTCTGTGAATGATTTTCCATTGGTGACATCAGTGTTTAAGAATGAGTTTGTGGCAGGTAAGTCTCTTGATTTGGGCCTACTGGACTGTACGCAGGAGGTCTGCTTTTGTCATTTATGTTTTGGAGTTTCCCTCTTTCCAGAAGCTATATTTCTCATCTATTCTGGCCTTCACAGTTAATTGTGTGTCCACAAAGATCCAGCTGGCTTTGTAAGCCCTTTAACTTTCTCTTTACAATGAGAAATCTGGCACTCTCTCCTAGCTATGTGACCCAAAGTAAATCCTGAATTCTGGCTTTACCCTGGTAATGACCCGCTTTCGTACACCAGATGGGATAAGTAAAACCAGCAGTGGATCCCCGTTTTTCCTGGCTGTTGTTCCTCCTTTAGGAACTTGCTAGAGTTCAGGAGCCACTACAGAGCACCCTTGAGAGACCCCTTCCTCTTAGGATGGGAGTATCCCAGCAGTTCCTCCCATTCTTCCTGCATTTTGCTTTTGAGCACCATGCCACACAAATCCAGCTTAATGACCTCATCAAAGCAATTTATTCTTACTGGGCTTTTAAAAAAACATTAATAGTCGGTGTCAGCTTTGCCTAAACTTGTCCTAGTTCTTCTCTAGCAATTCAAAGGAATACACTGGCTATTAGTACATTCATGTTTATCCAGAAATACCTCTCTGACGCCTTTCCCTGTAGCATCCAACCTGTATTACCACTATGTTAACTACAGCTACTCAGTGTTGTTAGGAGCTGCACTATATAAACTAGCACAGTCAAGAGCTGAAGTTCTTCACCTGCTAAATGGATCCTACTGGTTCTGTCCTTCAAGGTTAAAATAAGCATTCAGCTAAGAGACAGATTGACAGGGGCAAGGGGAGGAAGACATGGCAGATATGCAAGCTTGTGCAATTTCATGCACGTGTTGGAGTGGCTGCTTGGATGTGTATAAAGTCTTTTGAAAGACACTAGCCCTGTCTCACAGGTCTTGGGGGCCTCAGGTAACTGCTAGCTCTACTTTTAGCAAAAGCTCCTTCAGCAATCATGACCATGCTTTTGTAAGCATTTCATAGCCATAAACCTATTAGGAAGACACATACGCATCTTGCAATGGTGAGCAATACAAAGACTCAAAACAGAAGCTATGCTAGCTGTGAAATCAGAAGCAGTTTAGCTATTGATTTTGAGAGAAAGCTAGTGGTTTGTTGTTTGGGTTTTTTTTTTTTTCTTTTTACAGTGCTTTATTGTACTGTGAAGATATGTTAGCCTGCACATGTCTTTGCATTATTGTGCAAGCTGAGTACATGTGGTACACACACCCTAGGTCAGGATCATCTGAAACCTCTACTTTCTCTGCCAATTGACAAGGTAAAGAGAACATGCAATAGATCACTAGGAAGGCTGAAAGAAGAGGTGATTACCTACCTATCACACTTATTGCAGAGCCAAGCCCAGCAGAGAAATGCCATCAGTCAGTAGAGGCTCCATCAGTTCTCCCGAAGCCAGGTTGTAGAGACACCAATTAAATTTTAATTTCTCTTTCTCTGTGGTCTGCTTACAGAGATCTGCTTTTGGGAGAGAAGTCGATTTTTGCATTAGGATGCAAAAATGTGAGACTTCTAGAGGTATTAGAGAGCATGCTTTATCTCTAACAAGCTCCTCTGTGTTGCAGTGTAAGACCTAGCCCTTTTGCTGCTTCTCCAGGTTTTGGAAGAGAGAAAATCAAATCTGATTCTCTGAAATTAACAGATTGTAATATTAATAAAGTAAAAAAATCTTTGGGTTCAAAGACTGTATTTATTCGGGATCCCCTGAAAACAAAGAACACCCTGAAACACCTGATGGGATAAAAATGAGGTAACAGCTTACTAAGAGGATAGTCTAGTTATGCACAAAAGAAAGCTACTCTGAGAGCAAGAACCCCTGGGAGAATTCCTACAAGTTATAAAGCAGCTGAAATAAATAATTTCTTTTACTAGTAGCAAATATTCAAGCCACAACTTCTGTCTTTTATAAAATTAAAAAAAAAAATTAGAAGACATGATGAGAGCAGCCAAGATAAAGCCTTTGACTTCTTATAATCCACAAATTCAGAGAAGTGACTTTCTCTCTGTAGTTACTTTGAGGAAAAATTGTATTACTTACATCTAACATTCATATACTTAAAGATTTCTGAAGAGATAGTGGATGCAGAAAGGATTTGGAGGTCTTGGATTCAGCTTGAAAGCGCTACCAAGTCTGTATGACTGATGTGACAAACAAACCTGGGTCTGTCCTGCAGTTCCTGGTAAGAGGAAAGTGATAACAGTATATTGATTCTAAGAAGTATAGATAGGACTACTCAGAAGAGCCTCTATGTATTTCAGTTACACCTTTCTCATTTACTTCGATTGTCTCTTTCAGTCTCTACACCTGAATAAGGTTTGTGCTTGTCCATCTTTTAAAATGCATGAGTATTTGTTAATGAAAGGAGTGCATAAGATATTTATCATCCTATGTTTCCCCACCTGGTACAACTAGCCCCATGGGGAGAATATTCTGGGCCACAGTTTGTTTTGGTTGTAACGGTAAAATTGTCATTAGCTCCTAGTTCATAGTGTCAGACTTTGGCTCAGCCATTAGTGTTTATTCCAAAGAGAGGGAAGCCTTTCTTAAATCCTGTGTTGATCTCTCGTCATGTTTCTGCCAAAAAAGATGCTGCTACACACAGCTCCCTGCCCAACCAACAGCTTTGTACCTTACCGAATGTCTCTGCACCAAAGGCAGTAATCTCTGATCTGGAACTAAATATCAGATGTTTAGTTAGAATCAAAATTCTTAACTAAATTAGAGTTTAGTATCTGGTATCTGTTCCATATTCACTGTAGCAGTTATCACTGGAAAGAAAACCTCCCTCTATATTAGTTAAGCATGTCCTTCCACAGACAGTAAAGCAATCATGATTGGTAAGAAGGTGATGGCTTTCAATGTGTTCTTGTATTCAGTCTTGTAAAATTCTCCCCAGTAATGTTCCTGTTCTGCTCAGCCTGCTTGCCTATAATGGAGTCGATGTGCTTTTTGTTTTTCTTTCCTCTTTGAGTAGGTGTTTTGTGTTTGCCACTTAAGAGTTCTCCAGGGTCTGTTCAGAAATTATCGAAGTTTATAGCACACATTTTCAAATTAACATTCTTAAATATGCCCACAAAATCTGTTGCTGCTCCCCAAATGCATCTTTCTATGTTAAACTGCACATTAACACATGTAAATACCGATTTGCATTCACAGAGAATGTACAAATAGATGCTCAACAAATTTTGCAAAGATGTTCCATGAAAAGTTTGACAATTATTTAAGGCAAATGTTTTCTAATCTAATAGCATATGTGTGACCAAAGCCAACAGGATCTTGGTGTACTTTCTGGGTTGTTATGACACAGATGACTCTCAAACTTACCTGATTAAAGAGGGCCCTCTAAATTTAAATCTCCCTCTAACTTTAAACTTGGGTGCAGATTTCAGCACTCCACTGACTCTCTTCTTTTGCCCTTCCAACTTTTTTTTAGATTTCCAGATCTGTATATGCACGGGGACTAAAGACACGGTGAGAGCAAGCAGGAAGATTTTTCAAACAACCATTAAATTAATGGATATAAAGAATCTTTTTAATGCATGCTTATGTTCGAGTGTGTTGTCAGATCCCACACTGTATCCCAAAATCCAAGGAATATGGGTTTTTTCATACATTCTAACACTGCAGACTCCATGAAGTATTTGAAAAACCAATCTGCTTTCTTTCTGTATTGGAAATTTTTGCCAAAAATATTTATCACATCCCATCTGCATTGATGACTTTTTTGATGTGAAAAGCAGAACAGATACCAGTTTGTTAGTCTATACTTGTGATTTTTACATGGGACTATCTGTTATCGTCTGAAGGTTTCACTCATAAGCTATTTGATTGAAAACCACCAAGAAAGAGACTTTGCATGTAACAAATGTATAATTTTTAGATTGTCACTTTTCAACTATTTTTCAATTTCATGTTCTTTGCCATTTAACATATTTTTTGAACCAAAAATAATCTGTAAAATGAGAGTGTATTACATCTCACAGTACATTTAAAGTAGTTTTTTAATACTAAATATCATTGGTGATGTTATGAAAGGGAAGGAAGTTGTTGATCGATACGTTCTTCAGACATTCTCAACGTTTTCACCTTCTGACTATTCCAGAGGCATTGCTGGCAGCATTGATTTTCCCCTGAAATAACGAGCACTGTATTTCAAAGCTGAGACTGTTGATCACTTTGATAGCAACCTTTTCAAAAATTAAAAAAAAACCCACCTTGCCCAGTAGAAACCTCCATCCTGTGTCACAATTGCATATTAAGAAAAATAAGTATATGCACAGATCGAGAAGGATTATTCCACAACAGTTTTGGGCTTCTTTCTGAATGCCTTCCTTTTTCCATATTGCACGTTTATTATAATGTGAAGTTTATTTGTAAATTCCCAAAGGTTGCCAGGAACATCTTTCAAGGTAACATTATGCTTACATAGAATTTACTGACTTTTATAAACATTCTTTTTTCTTCTTCTTCTTCTTCTTTTCCTTTTTTCCCTCTTTCTTTAGTTCTGTCAGCTTCCTTATCTTTTAGCTTCTGGCTCCCTTAGGACAAAAGAGTCAGATGAACACAGTCTGTCTTTGTCAGATAGACAAAGTCTACACCTCTTTGAATGTCTGGAAGGTGCTTCATATTTCAAAGTGTGCCCACAAAAGAGCAATAAAAAGTGCATAGCTGAATTTCTGACTTCAATTTTGAACCAGAAATAGGCCTGAATTCCACAATCTGAGTGCTCTTCTGGAGTGCCAAGGTTAACTGTTTCTTGTCATCCCGTTGTAAAGAGATCGAGCTGTGGAGTTCAAATCCCAAACTCTGATCTGGATCTGAGCACCTGGAAAGTTCAGGGAAGAGTTTGGAGTAGACACTTCTGCTCTAGTCACACATTGCATGAGTCCAAATCTTGAAGCAGGACTCAATCAAGCAGACCAAATTGACTGAACACATTTTGTCATCACACAAGAATCATTTAAGCTGGCGTTTTATTTTCCACCCTTGTTTTTTTTTTGTTTTCCTTTCTACTCTCTCCCCCAGGTTCTCAAAACTTACCATGAACTTTCATAAATCTGATTCTCTGGTTTGTCACAAAGCTTTGGAACCAGGCAAATTTCCCAGGGTTTGTGGTTTCATTCCAAACATTTCATAGAGCTTTAAATCATATCCAGGAGCTCTCCTCTGTGTTTTACAGAGAACAAAAATCAGAAATCTGGCTACTTATTGAAATTGTAACTATTTCATTCACCTACTGAGTACTGTATATTCACCATTTGCAGGCAGCAAACGAATACCTTAACAGATGGGAATTTGTATCGTTTCCATGGTTACAATAATAAATACAATGCTGATCTGCCCAGAGTAGCTCTTGTTTTTCAAAAGGGCCTTTCAATTACTAGCATTTTCCAATGGATTTTAAACTTCTTTTTTATGATGATAATCTAGTATCTTTTCTTTTATTACAACAGTTTACTCCAGTTGTTGCAATGTTGCAAGACAATGCAATTTCTTGTTTCTTTAAAGCATTTAGTTAGTGGGGTGAGTTAAAATAATGCTGCATTCTGTGCTTATTCTAACCATCAGTGTCCTGAAACATTAAAAAATTTTAAAACCAGCAGATATGGCAGCAGTCTTGAATGTCACCTTTTTTATTCCTATTTATGAGAATTGCAGAAGTGAATTATTCCCAAGAACTGGTTCAATAATGAGAGTAGAACTGGTGAAAAATCAGTAGATTAATTTGGAGGAGAAAAAAATAGTTTATTTGTAGGATCAGTGAGACAGTGACTGTGTTGTGACATGTTCAGATAATAGGCCATGTACTTTAATCCGTGATGAAATACTGTCTGAAGCAGTAAAGTCATGTTTATTCATGAAGGTATTACTTCAAAATTGATAGGAAAAGATTGCTGAATAAATTCTACATCAACTTTATCCATTCTTCAGACCATTTTAGGTGTCATCACCAGAATCTTCGCGATATGTTTTATTACCAGTTGACCTAAAGGTAAGCTTTTCGTGAATCTGCCGGTATTGTGTTCAAACTCTTTGCAACACTCATGTTAACAGAAAGCATTTATTTCAGTATTTGTCTGACTAAAGAGTTTAGTGACTCTGAAGCAAGTAGAATGTCTTCGTGTGTATTTCTTCCCCTTGAAATCAAGTGGAGATGCTGTTGATGTACACTGCAACAGTTCATTTGAGCAGGAATTTTGCTTCCTAAAGTAAATAGGTACTGTATCCAGATGAAATGAAGGCGGGAATTACATGAGCTGCACTGATATATGTCAGATTGAGAAAGATATCGATACTCCTGGGAACTGGTGCTTTTAATGACCGGAAGCAGTCAGCAAGTATGTTAAGCACAGCTTGTACATCCTAGTCAGGTTTTGTTGTATCAAACTGAATCCCATGTTTGTTTTGTAAATTTTGAATCCTCTGCTGATTGTCTGTGAACAGCCACTTGGGCATCTTTTATTGAAAAACTAGCTAGATTTGGAGGCTGGAGGAAGGAGAGGCAGAGACTGGAAGCTGATGCTAGACATTGATTTTACTGAGACAGCCTGGCCTGATGCGTCAGTTATGAAAGCCTCAGTAATTATTCTATTGGGTTGCTTCTGCAGGCTCAGGATTCAAATTATGCAGGCTGAATATGTGGCAAAACAGGATTAAAAAATGTGTTTAAGGCAAAATGCTGCCTGGGCTGAATACAGATACACTGCAACTAGCCAGAAAAACAGCCAGCCAGAGCAGAGAATGCAAGAGGGAGTCTGTCTGGATTTGAGTGTTGACCAGGCTTTGGGTTCATATATCAGCTGAAGGGCTGCAGAGAGAAGCAGCACATCTCAGGGATCCTTTTTGTTTTGTAAAGATTAGTAACTCCCTAGTGTTCTCTTCAGTGTAAAGATAACCGTGCTTAAGAAATTACTTGGCTACACTTGTTTTCCTAGCCTGTCTTCCACATTGATTTTGAGTAATCTTTTCAAACAAGACATGAAATTCAGAGGGAATATATCTTAAGCAGCCGAGTGCTTGAAGGAATAAAGTGCTCGCTGATGATCTGAGGCATTGACAAGGCACAGCAGCGCTCCAGGGGAGCTGCTGCCGCCACCCTTTGGTACGTGCCTGCCAAGAGCCATGTCCCAACCCTGCCTGGGTTTGGCTGGGTGTAGGAGCTCTGGGACCCCAGTGCAGGGATTTACTCAGAGCAGCTGGTGTCTCCCTGGAATATGCTTGTGCCAAGTTTTGTCACCTGCTGTGTGTGAATGATGCCCACAAATACAGTGGAAAACCCTTGGTAGCAGACTGTGATCCTGCAGATTGACCATGAGTCACGATCTCAAATTACAAACGCAAAAGTTGCAGTAAAGGACTTGGTAATGCTGTGTGTGAAAGCAGGTAAAAATCTTACAGAGCATTCACATGTTTAAAGAACTACCAATGGTTTTGATACTAACACCAGTAACTAGTGTTGTTTGCAAGCAGAGATTGAGGAAGAATGAGTCTTGTTGGATGCACAAGACTTAAAGGCAATAATGGGAAAGATAAGTGCAGTTGCTCTCCT
This sequence comes from Nycticryphes semicollaris, assembly GCA_013400055.1. Taxonomy (NCBI): domain Eukaryota; kingdom Metazoa; phylum Chordata; class Aves; order Charadriiformes; family Rostratulidae; genus Nycticryphes; species Nycticryphes semicollaris. Next base: position 88,899 of record VXBJ01000748.1, on the reverse strand, counting down.
GGCAACCTTTTACTAAGCCTTTGTGATTTAATAAAAGCCAGGGCAAAGATTCTTATTCATCCTTCTGAGAGTCTCTTGTTTTCCAGAGCATTATGATGCTCAGTTCCTGAAAATTGGGCACGTTTCTGAATCTTGCTCTTTAAAAGTGCATGGTTCATCCTTGAGAGGCCATCACCCTTGAAGTAGCTTGCAGCATTCAGCCTGCCCCAGAGCCTGCTCTTGTAGAGCAGGCAGAAGTAACCAAAGTTGAGTGACTCTGCTTCTGGTAAACAGCTGTGGACTTGCTTTGTTTGGTTTTAACTCAAAGATGTACTCCTAAAAGAAGCCCCAGGGACTGAAGAAACTGCAATAGTCGCTTAATAGCTGAAGAATTAACTCTGTACAAGAAGTTTTCTTAGGAGTCTGTAACAAGATGCTCTTAACGAAAGTGGTTTTGATTAGCACAATACACCATAACCACAGGAAAGTTAGTGGGACAAGTGGTTAGAGCCTTTCTCCTAGAATCTCTTTTTAAACACCTGATATTACTCTCTGAAAGTATGCAAGATAAAAAATAATAACAAAAAGCAAAAAAAACAAAGCATGGTGTAACAATTAAAAATCCTTCTCAGGAACACTGATAACTTTTTATATTGATTGTAGAAAAGTCATTATAATTTGGGGATGGGGAAGTGGAGAAGCAGGGAGTAGGTAGGTAATTTTACTGTAAAACCAGCTGTGTGGTGCTGTTTAGCATGAAAATATGTGCAAAGCATGTTAATGTCTTGATCACGAGGCGAATTTCAAAGGTAACCAGTGCCAGTTAGTGTTGATCATTTCAGTAACAGTATTCTAAAATGTAAATGTAAAATGGCATTATGAAGAGGTGGTAAATTTCGTAGTTGGTACATAGCTTTGCATCCTTGACTACTAAAACTAATAGGTCACAGTTTCAGACTTGGCCTCCAATAGACTTTGTAACACACAGTTTGGAAGACATAAATGTAACCTTTCCACTTTTACACATTTGTGTCTTATTTTCATGCTATTGAAAAGGTAATTACTTTTTTTTCTATCCTCTTTTTTTTTTTAATAACCAGTTTTATTATTATTTACGTGTATCCTATTTAAATTGTCTCTGTGTTCCTAATGGTGAATTTGTAGTTTGGAAGCAAAGGAGTCAGGAGAACTAGTAAATTTTGTTAAAACAGGATTTGATCGAGCTCAATAAAAAACAACTTTCAGTGAGGCTCAAGGTTTGTAGTAGGCTCTGAGCCCAGCCATCACAAGGGCTTAACAATTAATATTTTGTACTGCTAGTCTGTTTATGGGCTCTGAGGGGCAGAAATCAAGTCTTATGTGACTAGTCTTTATACTGCCTACATATGGAGGGAAAACCACTGAAAATGCATAAACATTACTTAGTTTTACCATGTGATGGGCTCATGTCCTCTTTTCCACTGAACGTGGTCCAAGCATAAGTTATATGGCTCTTGATTTCATTTTCTCTCTAACTTTTCTAACGTCTGTTTGGCTGACTAAAATGCTCAGTCTTGTTGACCTCAGTTATATACACTGGTGAAGGGAGAAGAGGCAGACAGTGGACTTCTGTGCTAAGGAACATGAAGGAGACTGTTCCTTCACTCAGTGATCTTTCCTGTAGCGTTGCTGTCTTCCAGAATACAGCGTCAAATTCTGTAAAATATTGCAAGCTGATAATTGATGGGTGGGACAAGTGCTGATGAGCCAGTCCCAAGCTGCAAATCAAGAGCCTGTTTCCTATAGCAAGAATCGAATACAGTAAAACAGTGCTTCATTCAGCTTTGACATCAATGCTTTCATTGCCAGCACCATCCAAATAACATCCTTATTTGATAAACTCTGTGTAAACTCTAAGAAGGGAATAACACAAATTCTCCTATTTTTTCCATTAAAGAATAATATATGCTTTGATAACTTGGAAGTAAGTCTTTTTCTTAAGCTACTTATTTCTTCAAATAATAGTCCTTCTCCAATGAATATTTTCACCTTGTGGTAGACTTTGTTCCTTTGTCACTTCCTTTTTCTTTTTTTATGTAGAGCCTAGATCAGGGACAGACAGGAATAGTTTAACTGTGTTCCACAAGATAGGACATATCTAGGATCAGAGACTTCAATCTGCATTAAAAAAAAATAAATAAGAAAAAGCAAACCCACTGAAAACTCAGGAAGTCCTACTTCAATGATGGGTCTTCTTCTACTTTCCCTTCTCCTGTGGATGTAGTTGTGTTATTCTTAGTAGGGCACAGAAACGATGGGATTAGCTAGTTATCTGTCTTTAACACTGTGCAGTAAGTTACAGTTTCAAACTAGGTGATGTTTGGTGCATCGGGCCAGCACAGCAGTAATGACTGTCCACACTGCTGTTTCATCACCGCTCAGACAGGCTGGAAAGGAAATGCTGAGAGTGGGAAGTGGCTGGGTCCCTGGGTAACTGCTCTTATCTTTCTTCCATCCTGATGGTTTGCTTTGCGGAAAATATTTTGCTCTACTTAGTATTTTCTCCTTAAATATACAAGAAAGACTTCTCTCAAAAGAAACAGCACAACAGGGATGCAGGGGAGTTCAGTGCACTGTGCACAGAGATTAGATGCTGCCCACCAGGGACAGTGGAGTCAACACTCTAGACAGTCTTGTGCCTTTTACGTTTGCAAAGTCAGAGCAATTTATTCCCTTGAAATGGAGAAAGCTTTTTATTTTGAATAAAAGCAGTGTTTTGAATATAGTCCTATGTACCTTTCTGCAGGCACCATGGGATGACCCATGGAAAGAGCCACACCTACTGTTTTTACGAACAGTAACATAAGTTCCTCTTGTTACCTAAATCAACATCTATTTGATCTCACTGATGGAATGAAGTGGAAAAAATTCCCATGTCATGGCTCTTAAGATGGACTTTTTTTCTCAGTGACAAAGGCAGCTTGAAGTTCACTTAACAGGAATGTGCTTAAAAGGTTTTATCAGTCTCTACTGTCACCACTTGGCTAATTCATCAAGGCAGCAAACTCAGATAAATTCTCACACAACCATTTCTTTAAGGTACCAAAATATACCTAATATTAAGAAAAAAATAAGTATATAATTTTTCAGCATATCAATGCTTTAATTTTGGTAATCAAATAAATGCAATGGCTGCTGAAGCAGTACACAGAACTAATTCTTATTTAATTCAGGTAGGGTGGGGATGGGGGGTACTCCAGCAAGCAATCTGAGGTTTCCATGTGGGAAGTACATCCTTTTGTTCAAACCCGTGATGTTTAACCATACACCTGTCAACTTGCCTTTAAAACACTCCAGTTGTGCCATTTTGGTTGCTGTCCTGAAAGTGGGTGGTTGTGACTCTCCCTGTTCTAAGCGGAGCCCAGAGCAGTCATATCAGCATTAGGTAATGACACCCTAGAGCTGACAGGCTTCCAAAATCTTTTTTGTCTCACAACTGGTACAAATCTTCATAATTGATTTGGATTGTGGGGCTGGTGATATAGCACTGAGTAGCAATTAATGCTAACATTTTAGTTTCATTTCATTCTGTCAAATACACTTGACACTCTTTTTATGTGTGAGATTGTCAGGTATAAAGCCACGCGTCTCATTATATGCCTATTTGTCACCTCCCTTCAGATCACTGCCACAAGCGATGCAGTTAGAGCCTCCCCCACTCTTAATTCTTTTAACTCACTGGTTTTGCAAGAATTTATAAAAGATGTGCCTATAGATTCCTATAAAGCAGGCCAGTTGCCACTACTGCCTCATTAGAAGTAAACACTAAAGAAAAATCATTTTTGCTTCCATTTAAAATCAAACTAATTTTTTTAAAGGCCTAAGTAAATAAGAACATTTCCTTAGTTATGGTGCCATTTGGAAACAGAAATATAGTTAATTGTGGATTATGTATGCTTCTGCCATTTTAAAACTCAACAGACAAAGTTATTTCTGTGCAAATGAAGGCTGGTGTTAGTCTCTGGAATCCCAGCAAAGTCCAGAGAACCAAGCCCCTCGTACCAACAGATGTGCCACAGTACAGTTTGTGTTTTCCTCAACTGGTTTTAAGTTAGGCTGAGATTCTTTTTGGTATCACATTGAACATATTACACAGCATCAATTTAATAATAATTATAGAAATTTCTCTTCTTTCAACTGTTCCTTCATTTAGTGAGTATCTGGTTTGTTTGGTCTTGGTGGCCCTGGATGCATTATAAGGCTTCAGTTCTAAAGGCTGCTGGATAGATACTGGAATCATTTGATTGCTGTAAAACTACTGGTTGTTTACTACTGATTCTCTAGCAAGTGTTTCCAATTTGGGGAAAAAACCCTTTCATGGCCTATTCACTGCGTTAATACATATGTTGGTTTTGCTCTTTTTGCCAGTGCTGGGAGTTTATATGCATGTCATAAAAAACACTGCTTTTGCAACCTGCTCATCTTACACACATCAACTTGGGGATAAATAAGTGTCAAAAAGGACATGACAGTTTTAAAGACTACTTAAAAGGTAAACCTGTGACATGACAAATAATGTAAGGGATCGCTCTAGTAAGCATGTGAATCCCTGCCATCCAGATTTCTGCCTGCACACAAGCTGGAAGGCAACTAGCAGGATAAGAACCACCTCTGCATATGATAGTTTCATAGGTGTGGGTCCTGCAGAAGGCAATGCTATTGCTTTAGTGAGGAGCTACCTCAACCCCAGAGGAGACCAGGGTACTGCTTGCAGAAGCTCTCTTCCTTTTCGGAACACTCTGAGCCACTTTCGTTGAGGTTTCAAAGAGTACCTGGGGCTGGGCAGTTCCCATCAAGAAAATGTACTAAAATTAAAAAACTAAAAGCCTTTTTTTTTTCCCCCCAATTGTTTAAAGCACAGAAGCTGTTCTTTGAAAAATATTAACTATCACTATTGTTGCATGTACTTTGAAAGCCTTCAAACTGCCAGATATTGACCATGCATTTAAAAGTTAATTTTGACTCATTGGCTAGGCAGTTTCAGTCTTTCAGTAATTAATAATTTTGTTTTCTCGGGATATGTCATTTCATCCTACCCTGGTTTGTGCCCTGTTGCTTTGCATTGTCTTAAAAAAAAAGAGAAAAAATATTTCTTTAACTATTACCAAATAACTGAATGTTTAGTGGTGGGATTGCTAAAGAGAGACTGTGAATACTAAGGTCATTGCTTTAGAGCTTTTTGTATTCTACATTTGCCAGTGTTGTCTGTGCAGTATCTTTGATAAGGTGGTTGATGTCACAGCTTCATTATGACCTCTTACAGCGTACCCTGCAACATGAGTGAGTCTTTTCCGAACGTACACAGCCTGGAGGCTGGGAAGAGCAAGGGGGGAGGAAGAATAAAGTGAAGAAGAAAGGAGGAGTGAATAAATTCTTACATAATTTTTAAGTCTCTCTAATCTTTCTCTTTTACACAAGTTTAGCAATTTCACAAAATCCCATTTGAGCTAAATCATGGTAGAATGTGCCTAATAACAGCTTTATTTCTTGGTGTTGAATTGTATTTCATTTAAAAAGCAAAAGCACCACAAAAACGTTATTAAATAACACGGTGATGCAACTATTTGGGATTCACTGTGCTCTTTCTCTGTACCATGTAATTGGTACCTGCTCGCAGAACCACTGCAATACAAAAAAAACAGATAATAAAATGCAGATACAAAACAGATAAAACAACATCAGTCTGTGGACATATCTATATGTGTGTAAATAGAAAGATGATGCCATAAACATATATACATAATGTGGTGTATTACTGTTATAGCATAATCCTCTTAAAAGAAAGATTTTTTTTCCCAGATGATCTCCTGCTAGCATTTATCATTTTTATTCTTTCAATGATTGATACTTTTTTCTATGATGTACTATTTGGTACATGAGACTGTATGGATTTAACAGTTTTATTAATTTGAGAGGTTTCCTCTGCACAATAAAATGGCTCAGTATGACAAAGGAAATATCATAGAGGAATTGATTTGTCACCTATCAGAATGTAATCCAGCAGTGATTTCATTATTGTGGTTATTTCCCTTCAATTATCCGCAAACTTAAAACGCTACATAACATCCCCGTATCAACTGACAGAGGAAAAATGCAAATGTGACTGGCTTTCACAAAAAACCTTCAGATTTTTGGTGCTTCGTATTAATTTTTATTCCTTAAGGCACAATCTTCCTTGAGATAAACTAAATATTTTCCCGAGTATTTTAAGTGAGCTTGATCTCCTGGGAAAACAACAGATAAGATATTGGTATTGAACATTCAACATTGTTTTTCTGGCAGGCTGCATGCATCCAACAGGATATGGTTTCTGTGTAAGTCTGCCTTCCTCACACCCATCACTACTGGGGTCATAAATGAATTGTATAAAATAAAACCTGTTCTTATCGTTGTGAGTATTTAAAAGGATATAGGGCAAGTTTTTCAGTATATGTGACTGGGGTTTCGAAGGAGTAACCCTGCAGAAATGGCATAAAATTGAAATGCTGAATTCTCCCACGTGTCTGAAAGCCCCAAATTAAAACTCTATGGCTTCATCCACATATTTGCCCCCAGAGTAGCTGTAGCTGTTTAAAAAGTTATTCACTTTTCTCCTATTGTGAAAAGATAATTTAAGCAACCTTACTTTGTGCTGAGATGGGCCTGGAACACTCATGCGATATGTTACCACAACTGAGCTATAGAGTGGTGATTTCTTGAATGGTGAATTTTTAAACTTTCAAATCAAGCAAGTATTGTGAGATGCACTAAATTCTCCAGGGTTCTGATTGCCTGGGAGTCTGGTGGAAAGTATGAGAAATGCTGTTGCTGTTGATGGCACAGCTGATCTTTTTAAATTATACCCTATTAAGTGAACTTTCTACCTCTTTGTACTGACTGTTGCACCTCAGACTTAGTGATGCTCCTCTAGGACTGCTTGATTTTTCTAGTGAAAACATATCCCAGGAGTGTGGTCATCAGGATTTGTCGCCTGATTTGTATTGCAGTAGTGCTTAGAGGCTGGGGACCAGTTCTGCTAGACACCCTGCCCAACAATACACAAAATGTTTGTGGCTTCTTGTATGGATATTGGAATAGATGTTAGATGGACACAGTTTTCAAACAGTTTAAAGAATTGTGTAAATTCGTACCCAGAGGGACATCATAGTCTATGTTTTGAGTTCCTTTTATTAAATCTCACTCAATAGTGCATTAAGTTGCATTTAACCTGTTAGAGATCTCTTAGCAAGACACCAAATATTGATTTATGGGCTTTGGATACTTGAACATCTACCACATTCCCAGGTAAATCAATCCAATTGTTAATTATCTTCTAAGTCTAACAGCTCTACTTTTTGTTAGTCAGAATTAGCCATATTTTAGTTTCGAAATGCTACCTCTCTGTATACTTGCAATACATACTTATATACTTCAGTCATTCCAGTATCTCTTTTCCAAATGGTTTCCAATGGTTTTCAGCATCCTTTCTGAAATGCGGATGCTGAACTAACACATCCAGCAGGTTGCCTTACAGAGTACACCAATATTTCAATAGAAGGTAAATGGAAGTAGGTGGAGTTTACCCAATTCTAGTCTGAGTAGTAGAGGAGGATTTATCCTGGTCAATTCTAGACTTCTGTCTGTTTAGGGGTTTCTTTAATCCAGAGAGTTTAAGAAGAGTATTTTCTTCATTTTCCAAATGATTTATAAAATTAGTGTCAGGGTATGAGGAATATAGAGGATCATATTTCAGCAGAAGCCATGATTAACCAGATAGAATTATGAGTTTTAATTGAATGGACAGACACTGAACGAACTTCCTACACCCATTGCCCCAAACCAGACCATTTGGTGCAGGGCGAATATTCATAATGGTTTACAGAGCTTGAAATGCTGCAGGGGGACAGGAAGGATGGAGAGTTGTGTTTGTTCCTTCTCCAGGGCTGTAGCTTTGCTGCCTTTCAAAAGCTCTCTCAAAACTGAGAGCAAAGGAATGTCACAGAAGATAGTAACAGAAAAAATGTAATCCCAAATTATGGTAACAGTTTATTGATATTTCACATTTTAATCTTTAAAGTACCTTTAAAAACCATTGAAAATAACTAAAAGTAAATGAAATATCTCAAAATATGAGAAAGCAAGCGTGAGCAGTTCCTTGATGCAGTGTTTTCTTTGTGCTTAAGAAACTGGATGGAATTATATACGGGTACATAGCTACCAGAGCATGGCACTGCAAATACAGCATTTTCTCAGACCACTGGAATACATGACATCTGAAGTCAGAAAGACAGGTGTATTTGTGTCATCTTATTCTTTCTTCCTGGGCTTTGCTTTCACATATGGTATGTGGTTACATCAAGTTATTCATGTGCACTTATTCTAGGTTTCATTCATGGGTTTGCAAGATGAAGAGGCAGACTCAAAATATGGGAAAAATTACTAAACATGAAATAAATTCAAGGTAAATAAGTATTTCTGCTTTCTACCTTGACTGTTTTGTTACTGCTCTGACCCATAATCAGTAATAAAGGTTTACAATATGTCTGGCATTAAAACAAAGCGTATCTTTCAAATTAATTCTGTGGCAAGAAACAAGTTTCTCCATTAGGCTGTGTTTGCGTGGGGGAAGGTTGCAAACGTACCTGCAGTAGGCTAATATGTCTGAAACCAAGTAGTGACAAATTCAGCAAAATGACTGGGATTTTTCTAGTACCTTCAAAATAAGTTCATAACCAAACTTTCAAAATTTTTTAAAAGGTAGACTATTATCATTGGCTTAAATATGTCTTATCATTGGCTTAAATATGTCCATTTTTACTGTAAGGACTTCTCTCTGGTCACTTATTTTGCTTCTAGTTACGTAATACAATAGTACAGATACCCATCGGCACAAGAGAGTAAGATATGTGCTGCATATAAGTGATCATAGATGCTCAGGTCAGAGTCACCTAAGAAGGTACCCCTTCTTTTTATCTTTTTTTTTCTTTTGTGTGTGCTTTGCATGTTTTTCTTTTATGTTACACAGCAAAGAATTAAGTGGTTTATGGAGGGAAAGAAAAAGGTTATTTTATTTCTGTGATCTGGTATCCCTGAGTTTACTTCATTTTCAAAACAGAATCAAGCAGTGTGAATTTCACGATGGCAAAAGCGGGGAAAAACAAATTGCATGATTTAGCTTTGTTAGCCATCTCAGCTAGAACATTATCTTGTTGCTCCCCTTCATCTTTGGTATGCATATCTTTGCAGAGAAACTATGAAAATATGAAATGTAAAGTCCAAGGCAATTTTTCATTATGAAGGATAATAGTAGCACACTGCTGTCTCATTGTTACAGGGCACCAAAAAAACCACGAACATGGAAAGAACAAACTTCATATTGATTCATCCTTTATCTACTCACAACAGCATCAAGATGTGGTTCTGACCTCAGTTATGTCTCAATGAAGCCAAATTAACTTGGCAAAATTACACCTATTTTAAACCACAAGGGGATCAAAATCCTAACTGCAGTGTTTGTAACAGTAAACTAAGCAAAATGATTTCAAAGTACTTCTTCCTCATCAGTGTATTCTTTTCATTTGTTAGAACAGTCCTCTAGCATGATCTTTCTTCAGTTCTAAAAAGCAGTAAGGACTGGTTTATTTTTTCTATTCGTGGGAGACATTATAAATCATACAAACAGGTAAAAGCAATAGAGAATAAAATAATAGAGAAAAACATTGCTCCCTTTGAGATTACATAATCTTTGGTATTCAAGATGTCCGGTTGCTGCCTTAGAAAATGCAAAAGCTGTTCCAAAGAAAACTAAAGAAAACACTGACCAGGCCATTGGTATGAACTGCAAGTTTCAAGAGAACCGTTTGCCTATAAATATGTCACATTTCATTAGTAGTTCTCCAGATCTTATGGAAATTTCAGTTCATGTAATGAGAAGCGTCCAAGGCAAATTCTCAGTTGTCTACAGAAAAGTATGGCCTGCAAAAAGTCTTTTCTAGAAAAAAAGTACATACCAATATTTAACATATCAGGCTTACATTTTTTCGATGGGTAGGATTTTTTTCATTAAGTAGTGAGTAGTAAAACAGAACATTAAAACTTTTTAATATAGAAACGAGTCTCGTTCAACTGATTTAGAAGAATCTTTGAGGCGTGAGAGTTAGCCTGACCTCCTAGGGGAAAATTTTCCCCCAGTCTAGTTGTTTACAATTTCTGTGTATATTTTGTGTAAAAGTAGTTTGATTGAGATATCTCAAGACACAAGGGATGCTGCCGTCTACCTTCCCTCCAATATGACATAGAAGTTGGTAATTATTATTTTTTTCTTCTTAACCATATCGTCTTTGCTGAAACTATGATTTCAGGATAGCTCATCCCATTTGGAGACTTGCTTGGATATTGGTAAAAGAATTTGGCTTTTAAACAATTCTGTGGACGAGTGCAGAAAAGCAGAGATGGAAGGGATGACAGTGGTGTTATTCTCTCCCTTATGATGAATAAGTTATGCAACAGGTTCCTGACCCTGTTCTAGCTAGTTCTAAAGAAACACTCAGCATATTTTATAATATGGTTGTTTGCATCTTTTTATGGTGCTGTGGTAGAATGTGATTCGGATGTTTGCTCTGGTTTATGTAGATGGTGGGGTTTTATGCATGTCTCCCAAATCTCAAAGTGGCTTGACTACCAGAATATAATGAGAGTACCTGTCTTTTAGTTTTTTTCTTGTTAGAGTAATATCTAAGAAATCTCCCTGTAGTGTTGGACAGCTAAAACAGCTGTTAGAATATTTTACAATACATTAGCCACAATAGTCTTTTGAAAATGTACTTGTAAACTCAAGATTTATTTAGAACTTCAGCTAACCTGGGTTTCCAGCATCTTTGACTCATTTCTTACTTCCCATGCTAGGGGTACGGAGTCTAAGAAGAATTAGAAACCCTTGTTCCACCTTTGTCTTGTGATTACAGGATAAAATTCACCTTTCATTTTCATTTGTATTCATTGCAACAGGAATGTCTATAGGAAATAAAGCTGATAACTTTTTCACACAAAATTCCTTTGTGTGAAATGAAAGTAAAGTGTTGGGTTGTTTTGTTTTTTTTTTTTAATGGAAAGAAGAAAGTTCCTTTCTGTTCAAAAGGAAACTTTGTGGTTGCTTTTACTGGTCCGTCAGATCAAACTGCAAACCTGGATGCCTGCCCAGGGGCAGTTAGGGGACCGGCCTTGCCCACCCCCTGTGCGGTTCCCAGCACGTGGAGCCGGCAGGTGGGAGTGGGGATGCATAGGGAAGGCCAGAGGTCAGCCAAAGTCATCATTGCTGGGTGACAAATGTGCTCCTGAGCTGCAAGGCAGCCCGTATTTGTCTATGATTCTTGTCACAATCTCACGGCAAATTTACCACTGGTAGATTATAGTTTTTGGTGTCCTCCACTGTACAGTGAGCAAGTGTCACTACTGGCTCTCCTGTGAGGCGAAGGAGATAAGTGTCCATGATTAATGATGTGGACGCTATCTAGCAGCAGGAGCCCATCAACCTGTGACAACTTTCTATTCCATGGGCATTAAACTCCTAAATGCTGTCACAGTCCCTCAATAGATTGTAACAGACAGCAGGAACAAGGAACAGAGAGGACTTTTATAAACCTTTTATTTTCCTTTAAGTAGATGAATTTTACTACTAGTTATTTTTGCCTCTGTTATTTTGTTAGACCCTGAGAAAAGTTTGGAAAAAGGTCAATTTCAGATGTCTCCCAATCTATTTGGCAAATATTGATTCCCTTCTGGCTGTTCCTGCTGGAGTGTGATCATTCCCATACTTTCTGTTCCCTATTTTATGTGTTCACAAATATGATCAACAAAGGGCAGCGCTGCTCTGGGATTGAGGCATTTATTAACTTAATTGCTGCAAGAACGTACAGCTTTGGTCCTGGCTGGGTTTGATATAAACAGTAGCTAATTCTTTCTCTTTTAAAGTCTCAGAATTGGCAGATATTTTAAAAGACAGATTTTTTTTTTTCTATTTCTTCTTACAGATGATCTTTTTAAATCAAACAGTGCTGGCAAAAAAAGGAAAAAGTAGAAACCACTTACAAAAAATCTCAAGGTGTTCATGTACTTTGAACAAAACAATCAGAATTTGATCTGTAGTGATCACCCCCACAGCTACACAGCATGAGGAAGCTTAACTAGAATAACCGAGGGGCAATACTAAGAGGAGATTGTCTGAGCCATGTTAGAAACCAGAAGCTGCGAGGGGGCTGAGGCCTGGGGACCCCAACCCCCCTCTGCCCTCCTGCTTACAGCAGAGCTGCTGGCGAGCAAAGGCTCCTGTCTCTGAGCATCACCTGAGGAGCCAGCATGGAGGCAGGGGAGAAAAGACAAGGGGATGCTTTAGAATTTGGCAGAAGTAGCTGCTGGCGAAAGGGCGAGTTTGCTCTGCTCTGGGAAGGGAGGTGGGTCTCAGCTCCCTGCGTTCTCCCTAGAGAACTGCAGCTGCCTCTGGAAGACACAAACAAGCCTCAGTAATGTGCCAGACACGTGCAGAAAATCTACAGTCCCTTCTTCCTCCTGATCTAAAAAGCAGTGATGCAGGCCCAGTTGTTTTGTCTCATGGTGTTTTCTTTCACATGTGCCATCTTACACATTTCGTTTGGAATCACCCAGGTTATAGTGAGCAGTGCAGTGTTCCCTGAGAAAGAGTTAACCTCAAAGTAATAACTTCTCACAACTGTGCTTAACAGATTCTCAGCTCTACCAACTAAGAACACAACAACCTGTGGTTAGAAAACCGAATTTTCTTCTCAGTCATTGTTTCTTTTTTCCTCACAGTCTACTTTTTTATTTATGTGGTACAGCTGTGGGTGAGCACTGATACAGAGCATTCTATTCTGTCTCAGCTGTGAAAAAACAGCATTCTATTCTGTCTCAGGTGTGAAAAAAACAGCTGCATGAGTTATGAACTTGACGTCATCTCTTGTGTCGTAGTTTCAGACAAATTTACCAACACCAGACTGACAGATAGCCCTTTCTCCAGGGAGAGGAAGAGATTAGAGGATTTGCAAGTTTAGAATGAACTAAACTACTTTAATGAAGTATTAATACTGAAATTAAAAAAAATAAAATAATGAAATAAATACAATTCTATTGTATCTAGTTCCCAGGATGACAGTCACATCACCAGCAGGCATCAGGAAAAGTCCCAGATTGGACTCAGTGACCAGCAGGAGCTGGATTCCAGATCTGGAATCAGGGATGCTCATATCGGGATCAAAGGCAGACGAACAGACAGGGTACACCTCAGGCGTCGGCCATCGAAGAAAGAGAGTTGACCCTTTGATCCCTCAGCTCTTATAATGAGCATGATGAGGATGAGATGGAACACCCTGTTGGTCAGGTTCAGGTCACCTGTCCTGTCCGATCCTCCCTACAGGTGTGACCCCTCTACACTTTTCTGCTTCCAACCCTCCAACGGGGCAAATATCAAAATTATCTGACCTTGGTTTTTCTAGCAATAAGTATAAGCAAGGGCCTCTCTGCACACTATCCCTCGGTATAATCAGGTCTTATCACTGTGAGAGTGGACAGTTTCTGAACAATATGCTGTTCATTTCAGAATTTAGTTAGTTTTAGTAGGCCCAGCTAAAAAAGTAAAATTACTGAACAGAAAATTGGTTCCATTTTACCTCAAACCAGGACATTCCACCCCTTATTCCATACCATTTGCATCGTGCTCAGATTAATATGATTTCTTATCTGTCAAACATATACAAATATGTATAAGTATGTCCCTTATTTATGATTTATCTTTATACACAAAAGTTCATTGAGTTCATTTAGTTCATACTTGCAGGTTTTCGTCATAGCAGACTCTCAGGGTAGAAAAGGTGATATTCAATTCATTGTGGTCTATATCCACAGGTAGCATGTCCACGGGAAGAGTTTGCAGGACATCATTTGATGAAGCTAGCTCAGGTTTCATCACCACTATTTTATCCTGAAAAACACTTCTTGAATAATGTTAGTATTAACATCATACAGCTCACAATATAGTATTCTCACCAAGAGTTACATTTCCTTGAGGTACACATTGAATGTCTTCGTTCTCCAGCATAACCCAACAAGTACATCCAGGTCCCTGGGCAAACACAGCCCCATGACTGGGTTTGCCTTTGCCTGAAGCAGGAAAGACCCAAACAGCTCTCCCCAACATAATCCTGTAGAAGGGACTTTATCCCCTTCTACAGTATGTAAAAGGTCTGATTGAGCAGGACCAGCTCGACTGTAAGAAACTTAGAGACACGTTCTCTGAGGTGCTGAATCATTGTTTTGTACCCTGAGGCACTAAAATCCCAAAGACCCTGAAATTGTTCAAATACAATACGAATATAAAAAAGCACCCACTTTTGCCACCAGAACAGTCCTGTATTTGTGTATATTAAAACTGAAACAGGATCCTGAGATGCTGAGAATGCAAGGAGCTTTGCATATTCCCTCTTATTCAGGAAGTCTTTGAGAACAACAGCTTCTCTTGGAGCTCTAAACAGAGGGTCAAGCTTCCTCCAAGGGAAATCCACAGGGAGCGGAGTAATTCTCTTGCTGCTTCTGGAAGCAGATATCATTGCTGATTATTGTTATTTGGACGTATTTGCACAACAATAATATCGTACAAAATTTAGACATGAATTTTGACTGTGCATCACAGTTGCCCTGTAACCCTATCTTGACCTTCTGGGATTAGAGCCAGCAATTATATTGATGTAGTTAGTAAGGAGGCATCCAGACTGGACTGTTAACGGTAACAAAAGCCCAGAAATCTGAGAACTGTAGCCTGCCCATAACAGCTACCTTTATGAGCAAGAAAAGGGCTTTCAGGAACTTACTACAGCTGTAAAGTGTTAATTGCACCAGCCACTGACCCTGTGAGTCTGTTTGTTACGGAGGGCACAGAGGTGGGACTTGAAGACCAGTTCTTAGCAAAAGCAGCCAGTATAAGAAATGTACTAGAAATTTGGAGGAAGAGACTGCGTTAGGGTGATAAGCCAGAAATTCCTTTGATTCTGTCAATCAAGTCCCAAAACAAAGTATTTAAATTTCTAAAAATGCAGAAATGATGGGGACTTTTGGGGGAGGGGTGGACGAAGCAAAGCGAGTTCTGTTCCTTCTGCCGTGGTATAATTCCAGCATCCTTTCACAGCTGTAAATCTCCCTCAGAAAGCTTTGAAAGTCTTTTTGAGTGTTAAAAGCTTGGGTGGTCAAGGTCAGGTGAGTTCCTTCCTCCCTCTTTCCCCAGACAATGAATACTTTTAAGAGGCCTACCCTTCTAGTTAGGTTTCGTTATCTGCACTTTTTATATCCTTCTCCCTACAGGAAACAAAGAAACACACACAGCCAGCTAGGGGCTCCACTGCAGGGCTGTGTAATTCCTAACACAGATTTAAAAGGGAAAATCCTTCTCTTCTTCTCTTGCATATTCCCAAAAGACATGATCAATATCTAGCCAACCCATGTAGACGTAGATCCATTCACTCCTATACGTTACCGTGCTATCTTGTGAGCCATACCTGAGAATATTATGTTGCACAAAAAACAAGCACCAGAAAGTAGCTTCCAAAAGAATAAAATGCTCTGATCTTAAAATACTGAAAATCTTTCCTGGGCTATATTCAGGTCCTGCTCTTCACATGCAGAAAATACTCTATGTGACGATTCTACTTTTTACTCATATGTGTCCAGTTTTGAATACCTGCTTTGATTTCTGGAAGAATAGCACACACTGCTGCAGATAATAGGACACGTTAGGCATTTTGGCAAAGAGCAGCTTGAAAACACTGGCTTCTTCCAACAGTGATTTTAAAGATACAGGATGATGTTCTGAAAGGAAGTTATACCTTCCTTTCCTGTTGATTACTTTAAAAAATCTCTCATATGCCTCAGTAAAAATGCTGCAGATAGCTTTGTCTCTCCAAGATTAAACTGCAGTCTGCAGCATATACATCACACTAATTCCTTTAATTTTTTTTTTAATTCTTGTCTCCCTGTTATTGTCTTATAGCAACAGAATTTCTCTACCTTTGAAAATGGAGGCCTGATTATTAGGACGCCTCCAAGAGAGGTCTTGAGACGCTGGTTCGTATTATGAAATAGGACTGTGGTTTAAGTACAATTACCTGCCAGGCTGAGTGGGATTTGCTGTGATCTGCGCTGCCAGGTCAGTGGCGGTCATCGTTACGGCAAGTCCAAACGCAGCAAAATTTCATAATGAAGGCAAGTGCACAGACAGTGAGTTTTAGGAAACAGAGGGCGCCATTTGTTGTTCGTCTCAAAGGTGCGCTGTGGAACTGTGGGTACCGGGCACGTAGGAGGAGATGGTAAAAACTGTGAATGTTCAAACCATTTCTGCACTTATAAAGTGCAGCTAAACCTCCATTTAAGACAGAGGCTTTATTATCAGCAGACTGTTTTTCAGAGGCACTGTTCTTCCAGTGGGGTCTGAGCAGCAGCAGCTGCATTTGTGACTGCAGTAGGTACAAACTTCCAGAAACTGCATGGGCTTCTGGACCTCTCAGAAAAGACATCAAAGATTTTACAGGAGCTGGAACAGTGCCAGAACTACCTGTCTGTGGGATTAATTCTCAGCTCTATGGAGAGTCCTGCCTTGTAAATCTAAACTGAATTAAGGACTGGATCCTAAATTCCTTTGGTTTCAGCAAGGCTTTTTATCTGAATAACCATATATATCAGGATTTTAGTGTTGGATAATCTCACTTATTGAAGAATCTTATTGTTTATGGCATCATGCCAGCAACCCGTCAAATCAAAGCCTTCACCTTCTTACATATATCTACAAGAGAAGGTTTTTTTACTCTTTTTTTCCGCTTCCAAGACAGGATCTGGAATACTTACAAAATAGATAGTCTTGTTTATCCCAATTCATTCTTTCATTTTTCAGATGTCAAGATAGTTTCAGCTGGGCCTTGATTTTTTTTTTCTTTAAAACTATGAAGCCTTTCCTCTCTTACAAAGAGCTTAATTTCTGTATGTGTCGTGGTAGTCCAGACAAATGTTTGTTTCTTAAAGAACATTATATATAAGCCAAATTTATCTTCTTGGAAGACTAAATCTGGATTTCTGAATGCATGATGCTGGCACACACCTGTACCTCTTGATTCCTCTCTTGCAGTTGATGTTTGAACTGGTCTGTGTAATGAAGTTATAAGAATAGGGTCACCATTTCCATCGCTGACGTCCCCCATTGTATGGATGCCTGCAGAAACAACAGCCAGAGCCCACACAGGTAGAGGCAGGAGTTATCTTCTCTGTGCCCAGACATAACTGCTCTTTGAGCACTCTCCAAAGGTGCTCAGAGGCATCAGGGCACATGCCTGGACTTTCCCAACACAAGCTGAGGATTGAGGAAATTTTCTGTTTCACTCCAATCTGATCCTGAAGGCTTTGCTTTCTACTTCATTCTCTCGTTGGAGTCTCTATATTTAGCAACTAAGAATTTCTGGATTATCCTTCTCCTAACCATGTATATTATGTAATTGTACCTGCACTTCTGTGACCTTTCTATGGCTTGTTACATGTATGTATTTTTTAAAATCTCTTCCTTTGCTAGATTCCCAGGTTAACAAATTGTCTGTTTTGGAATTACATTAAAATGATATGTGTAATACTTGATTGAAAAAATATCTTCTGTAATTTTGAAGTCAGAATCAATGCCAGAAATAAGTGAAAGCTACAATTTCCTCGTCCTTCAAAATGCAATGGGAAAATTGTATGAAACTTTCCATGCTCACGCTTGGAAGCTTCCAAAGAGGTGGTTTCATTTTCATGATGATGAATTTTAGGAATGATACTTTGACCAAATGTTAAGTAATGGAGACACTCTGGGTTAAAATTACTGAGTCAGTGGCCAAAATATTTTTTCCTTTCCATTCCACAAAACAGAAGCTTCTATGGCAATCACAATTTTAAGTAATTACCTTGTAGTCATGATAAAAAACAAAAGGCAGAAGAAAGAGCTCCCTGAAGAATCTGCATTGGGTTTTAAACAAATGAGAGCCTGTTTTATAATTTCATTATGTTTTGGTGATAGGTGCTTTCAAAGAAAGGCTAGGAGTTCCAGGTAGAAAATCTAGGCGAAATAGATGTACCCAATAAAGTTACTGAGTCTTTGAAATTTTTTTTAATAATCCAAGATTCACAACTCAAAAGTTTTTTAATTGTATCTCTGTGATATTTGTGATTTCTGCTGGATTGATGTTTTTGTAAAAGGGATTTGTCAAATTGTTTGTGTTTCTTCAACCAAAAACCCCAAATATTCCCTTCAATTCTTTTTAAAACTTCTACCCAGACATGCTAATCTATAAAGGTCTGTAGCCCTGAAAATTCCCATATTTAATTCTAAAACCTAAATTTTTTTAAAATATTTCATCCAAGTTTCACGTCTCTACTGAAACCGAAAGTCAGATGTGTTTAATATGGTTAGAGACTTCATAGTAAATGGCTTGCACAGCTCTATTCTCCAATTTGGAGGGTTTAGAGTGTAAATTTTTCAACTTGATATGAGTTTTCTTTAATCTGGTGCTAAGGTGAAGTACCATGCACCAGGATTAATGTTACTATTTACTGAAGCCCATTAAATCTAATTCATGATCTTAGATATTTCCATGGCAGATCGGGTGTCTAGTTTCCTTTGTATCTCAATTTTCAAGTATCTTGAAGTACTGACAAAACTAATCTACTTGCATAATTTAAATACAGAAACTTTACAAATTTTAAATATAATTTTAAAATTTTTTTTCACGATTGATTACTTTACCTAGATTGAGGAAGGAGACTTAAAAATGAGGCTGTAAAAGAGCTGCCCTTAAGATAATAATAAAGTCTTTAGGTCAGTTCTTTATGTGTCATGAAGAAACTATCACTGACTATTTGGTCGTCTATGACTTTTAGGCTACTCCTTCAGGTTTGTCCATGAGAAAACTGAAGCAAAGTAATTTTTTCTCACTTCTAGTTAGAAGTGTTTTACCCAGTTTCATTTGCCATGATTAAATTTAAGTTCAAATGAGATACAAGATGTGAAATGGATGTATGATATTAGAGATTTTTTAAATACACTTTTTTCATTGCAAAACCCTTAATATAAAGTCTGCAAAGGTGATCAGTTAAGTCAGATAAGAATCTGTCCATCTCATCTCAAAGTATGTAGTCAGAGGAGGTTCAGTATCCCTAGAAATTCCTGTTACACACTCATGAATGAAAGAAGGATACAGCTAATGGACCAGTGTTGGAATTGGCATCTGTGGTTTAAAACACATCAGATTCATCACTGGAGCCTATTTCTTTGTTGAACATTTCCATATGTTAATAATAGGAGTAATGGGAAGACTTATATTGTTATGTGTAAAAAGTGAAATAAAAAATAAGTGGAAAATAACACGGAATTTATGCTTTTTTTCCTTCCCAAAGAATGATAATACATCTTTGCATGGTTCAAAGGTAAAAATGTTTTTTATCAAATGTTCGTTTTCTCTTGTGACTCACAAAGAGAAAGTGTGGGGGCTGGTGTGAAAAAGCTGAGGGTCTGTTAAATTTACATTCATACCAACGTTAGCATTAAAGACTTTGGGATTCATTTCTCATTTGCTACAATGCAAATGTATACTGCATTTTACAAACACGTCAAGGCTGTTTCCTACTGCCAGAACCGTAAAAAGTGCCCAGAGGGTAAACAAGACCCAACCATTAGCCTGTAGCCAGAGCGCCTCTAATCTGGATTAGGACCGTTGAGAAACTGTCTGTAACAAGTCCTTAAGATCACAGTCTTTGCAATGCATTTTTCAGAGCTTTTATTACTATCAAATTGATGGGGAAGGAACAGCTGTTTGAGGGTTAGATGTGAAAGTGCCAGTGTTTGCACCTCCCTTTCCATATTTGTAGGTAACTTTCTAAATTTTTGAGAGTCCTAACGGGCTTTCTCCTATTCTGTTTTATTTTTCCACTGTACTTTCACTGATGGCTCATACAAATGACCGAGAAGCCATTCAAGCCAGAATTGGTGGTTTCTGGCAGCAGATTCTGACATTACGAGTGCTACGGGTGAAGGCAGAGCACTTTGGTAATAAAAACCTGGGGAATTCTAAGTTTAATAATGAGGTAAGTCTAGGTCCAGAAGAAATATACTTTCCATACAAAATGCACACACTGTTGTTCTTGGATGGTGTTTTTATCATTTCAACTGTCCTAGGGCAGCAGAGTTCTCCAGTCCTCTTTTCCCATGTGTCACTTGGATGTGCCCATCCATGATATTTGCAAGTCAGAATGAGCACAAATAGCTATTAGTGTGTGCTGTGCTTCCCTCCTTGGGAGAATTATAAAGAACAAAGGCAGATACTGCCTTGTCAAACAATTTGTTCTTGATTCTGCACTCAACCCCAAAAGACTTTCTCTGGGGTTATCCAATACTTTGGGAAACATCCAGATTCAAAATTTCTTCTTCCAGAAAAGAGTTGGTCTGGAGAAGAGATCTCCAGTGTCTCTACATCTTGCCACGATGATGGCGTGTCAGCACTTGTGATTAGAAATACTTGGTGACAGCAAGGATTAAATGATTTAGAAAAACTGCCCAATGCAAAAAGGAACAAAAGGGGTTGTGGGATTATTTATTTGTTTGTTTATTTAGAGGGTTCTGTTTGTTTGGGGGTTTTTAGTAGATTTCTATTGAGAAATTAAAGAAAACAAAAAATTAGGGCTAAAACATGCAGGCCTTACTTCAGCAAGTGCCTGAAGAAAGCAAAATGATATCCCAGTACAAAAAGCACATATTCATTTTGCAGTCAATTCTCCTGAATAATAAAAACAATAGAACTTGACCAAATAATTGCAGTGAGATATTCTGTAAATTCGCTAGTTCCTACAAAGTCCTGAAGAAAGTGGAAGAAAGTAGCAGAAAACATGACAGTTCTGACCCCTTCGTGTCTCGGAACAAACTCAGTTCCTACCTACTCTCCTACCTGTTTCCTTTCCCATGTGAGAGACAGAGGCCCCATCAGGTGAAAATTGAAGCAGGATCTAGTGAGTGCGGTAGGAAATGAGGAAAAGAGACTACATTCCTGACATTTTCTGTTGCTATGAACCTGCTCTTCAAGACTGCATCTGACGTGATGCAGAATATACCAGATAGGGCCCTTGTGAGAATAAAGGAATTGAATATTGCAAAGTGGTGCAATGGGAGCCATATATAAATACTAAGATAAATACAGATTTGATAAATTACTAGCAAAGGCACTGGAGGGAACAATACAAGATGATGCAGTCAGGCTTTTCCATCTCTAACTCTCATGACCCTTAGAGAAGACATGGCTTTCCAGAACTCTGCACCCGAGGCAAGACGTTTTAGTCATTTTATGAATAATTACCCCTTGAGACCTCTCAGATTCTAGGATAATAAAATGTAGCTGTAGATCTTCAAGTGTGCTGATACACGGATGTCCATTTTAGAATACAAAAAGATACAATAGGTCCACATTTCTTAGCTCTGATTGCCAGTGCTGATGTATGTGAATGTACAGAGAAAGCATGGCATCTGTATGAACTTACCTTCTGGGCTGCACCTCGTGCCCAGCACTGCGAGGGTGTGCTCCTAAGGCTTCCAGCAGGATGGAAGAAGAGACACAAGTCTTTCAGATTTGCACTGAAGGCAGCTCCTATAGAGTGAGGATTTGTCCCAGCTGTCTGTGCTGAGCAGCTATTTACTTTAGCTCTCTCTATACCAGCACCTAAATCTAATTCAAAATAAAAGATTTCAAGCAACTAGTGAAAGGACAATAGTCGTTTATGCTCCTGACATCCTTGCTTCTCCTTTAAGCTCCTTGCAGAGGAAGTATAGTAAATCAAAGACATTTTTACAAGAATGTATTTATTAAGGAATATCTCTATCAGGATGCATAAATGCACGCACTCTCTGAGAAGATGCTGTCTTATATGAGTTCTCACAATGGTTCATATTCATGTCTTGTTACTTAGCGCCTCCTTAAAGGCCTTTTTCTATCTTCTACAAGATGTTTTGTCTTGCATCACTTTGCCTGACAGAAATATTACTTACACTGAGATCCTTAATGTGAGATGCCCTATAAAGAAGTTGTTTCATTTAATAACTTCCATTGTATTAGTTCCCCCTAAAGTAATCACTTTGATGAGAACACGCTCTGTGTTCCTTTATTTGATCTGGGAATAAAATTATCTTGTCTTTACTTCAGTATCTCCTTCTTATTTTTGCTAGAATAAATAAACATGAAGCTGTCACTGCAGAGCAGGCACTGCCTCTCCCTATTATAAACCTTTAGATTTCTGCGTTGAGAGAATTTTTCTGCACAATGATCCTTTTAGAATATGCTTGAAATGCTATTTTTTCTCACTTTCTTGTTTCCCAAGAAGATACATGAGTAATGACAGACTTCCTGCTGCCCCAGTAGATTATACGTCCTATCCAGTTTTCTGTCCTTCTCATAGAACTGGTTGGTTTATTTATCATGAAGAAATTGTTTAATGTATTGGGCACTAATGTTATTATAATTGTTATTATAGCAACCAAAACCACCAGTTTTGATATTTGAGCCCTTTTATACCTGCAAAATGTACTGCAGCCCTCTGTGCCATGAAGTTTTACTCAAAGTGCTTGATTTATGTGCTATTCACCTCCATGGTTGTCACCAGCTGGTAAACCCTTGCTGTGTAGCTGGGCCCTCAGGGTTGTCTCTTTTGCTTCAGTGAGGCCACAGCTTCAGCTCTCCTATATAAATCTGGGACTGCTTAGTTTGAGGAAGAGGAGGCTGAGGGGAGACCTCATCGCTCTCTACAACTACTTGAAATGACATTATAGAGAGATTGGTGCTGGTCTCTTCTCACAGGTAATTAGCGGTAGAACGAGAGGGAATGGCCTCAAGCTACAACAGGGTGGGTTTAGGCTGAACATTAGGAAAGAATTTTTCCCAGAAAGAGTGGTCAGACACTGGAATAGGCTGCCCAGGAAGGTGGATGAGTCCCCATCCCTGAATGTGTTTAAGAGTCGTTTAGATGTGGTGTTGGGGGATATGGTGTAGGGGAGGAATTTGTAGAGTAGGGCTGATGGTTGGACTCGGTGATCCCAAGGGTTTCTACCAACCTGAATGACTCTATGATTCTATAATCTATTCTTTGTAAGATGGAGGCTTCATTGCAAAATCTTTATGATATGCGCTTTCCTTTTGAAGTGAGAAGACATTGAAGTATGCCTGCTTTCTCATTTTCATTAGGTAAAAGTTTGGGGAACTAATCTTTACCCAAGTGTTTGGGTTAATCACATGTTGGGGATTATTAATGATGATGATGATTGCATACTGGTTTTTTCAGGCCAAAGATAGAGACGTTGTAGTCAGCCTTCACAGAATCACAGAATTTTCAGAGTTGGAAGGCTGCACGTTGGAAGACAGCCTTAGGCTGCACGTAACTTCACCACAACTTGTTTCAGTATAGAAGGAGCTTAGGTTGGAGAATGATGCTGGTAACTTGTATTATTACATTTTTTTAATTAGTATTATTATTATTTGGAGCACCAAACCTTAAAACTATTTAGGCTCAATCCTGTCACCTCCTCCAGATGGCTATGTTACTGCCTGCCATATTCATTGAGGGGCTGCAACACGCACTGTGTAAATATAGGAGATTCTGGCCTAGAATGTGGTGGCTTCTTGGCAGTACTAGCCAAAAGACCACAAGTCAAAAAGAAAAAAAAAGTCAAATCCAGAGACTATGGAAGAAATGTGCCTGTCACAGAGAGATTATTGTTATCTATTCTAGAGCATGGTGATATCACTTTGAATCCCGGCCCACTATTATGTCCATACGCCCCCTTGTCTCTTGCTGGACTTTCACAAAAGCTGTAAACATGGATTACTGTTTGTGTACTATATATACTTAGTATGCTAAACATCAACAAAATTCTCTGTTACAAAAATAGAGATTCCTGGGTTTATTTACTACAAAATAGTCTATCAAATCATGAGATGTAAATGTTGTATACTTTTAATTTTCAGTAAGACATACCAGTTTGCCTGGTTTCTGAAAGTCCAAGCTGGTAACCCATCTGAGACACCACCAGGGTTTCAGGGGGTGTATTTAAATAAAATATTATTGTTTGCAGGTTTCCTTCTAGTTTAGAAGACACCGAGCTCCGTTTTACAACATGGTATGTTGCTGATGGGATAGTTCCAGGGGCTAATGAGGAGACATAAAATCACAGTGAACATAGTGACCCCTTCAAATCTAAACCAAGTAAGTATTGTTCATTTGATCTTTAATCTGGTATCTAATCGGAGTAGGCGTTATTCATTTAGTCTTTAATCTGGTAGCTATCTGATAAAGGCATGTGAGAAATGTGTGAGAAATGAGTTGATTGTCACTGCAATTTTCCAGACAGTTGCATGAAATCATCTTCCAAACTGATGTATTTTTTTGGTAGCACCTGTGAAGAAGCTAGCAGCTCAACAGGAACAGAAATCTTGTCATCATCAGTCAAAGGACTGATACACTCGTCGGAAGAGAATAAATAAGATGGGTTAAGCAGTGGAAAGGAGGTGGCTTTACAAAGCAAAGAAAAATGCAGATACTAGAGATCTTCAGAGAAGGTGGAAACGCATTTAGCACTCATGGACAGAGCATCCAAGGCCAATTTCAAGCCCTGGGAAAAAAACAAAATACCAGAGCCTCTAGCACCTCTTCCTCCCTGCAATTTAACCATCAGGTTAAAAATAAGTGGGTCCTAAGATCAGGTTTTTCATTTATTGTAAAGAGAACATGTTATTTTATTTGCCTCTGGCTGATTTCCATTACTGTTGAGAGGATCACTGTCAGGAAACAGGCACTCTTCTCATGCCGTGTCAGACTTTGGTGTTTATTACAGCTTGAATCTTTTGTTGCTGTAATTTAGAGACCGGGTGTCCATCCCCTTCTTAAAACTGAAAAAAAGGAGGGTTCACATCTCAGTATGTTTCTTCAGTGCCTTAAGAGGCTTTCAGGACCCTGCCCTGTGCACCACCAGGAGGGGTTGACCCACTGCCTTGAGATTTGGTGCCCAAGACCCACGCACACACACTGTTACCACAGCCCCACTGAAGCCAGTCCCTCACTGCCCCACACCGCACCGCTCCACGGGTGGCTTCACCCCGGCAGCAAACTTTATGAGGACTGAAAATACAGCAGTGTTGGCAGCTGTCTGAGGCTTCTTAATTCCAAATTATCCAAGTTTGGGGAGGGGAGGACTGGCTTTTTTTTTTTTCCCTAACTCTCTTTAAGTTAGACAAACTGTTAGTGGATTAATATAAGCAAAGGGCGAGTAATCTGTGCGGCATAAAAGCGAACATTATAGATTATGAGCTGAGGGACAGGGCTTGAAAGGCAGCAGTTCAGCAGCCAGTGAGAATCACCAACTAAATTTTTCTTTACTTACTTTAGGGTTTTTAGTGCCCTCTGGAAGGACATCAACAAGATTTAGACACAAGCATATCACTACCATAATGAACACTGACAAAAAAATTGAGAAACTGGAACTGGAAATGCATTTGCAATACTCTTTCTTTGGGAATTACTACTATAATTACACCAGTTTAGAAAGCAATACCTTTGTAAGTGCTTTTACCCCATCATGTATCACACTAGGGATTATAGCATTTTAATGACCTTGGTGGCTAAATTGTACAATATCTATAATAGCATGAAATCTAGGAGAATTTTTTGGCCCCATTGAGGCCATAGACAATTTCCTACCGACTTTGTTGGAACCAGCAAAATACATCCTAATTTTCCAGGTGTGACCAGTTCCAGTCACAAAAGGGGCTTATATTTTCCTCATACTCTTAACATATGAGTGAAGTGATAGGTTTCATACACGTATACTACAAGTGCCCTGAATTTTATTCCACGAAAGATGTTATGACATGGAATACACTGTTTCTTCATGAAACATGCACCTTTTAGTAGCAGTTACTGAAAGGGTGATATATACATCCCTATTTCTCCTGTCACCAAATAAAATGAAATTCATAGACCCGCTCTTAGCTAACGTGATACACGTTTTATGGCTAAATAAGGCCTTGAAAATGAAAATCTTCTGCTCTTCTCATGAGGTATATAGATCCAAATTAAATGAGCAAGTTACATTAAGGCACCTGCAAACCTTGAAAAGGGTGTATTGGCTCGTTCATTCTTCCTACGGATAATAAACTCACCCATCAAACATCTTCTAGAGAGCAAGCCGAGGAAGCTGAATGTCATCCTGCCTTACCTTCCCTTATATTTTTACAGTTTTCTGATATCAGGCATCCCCTCTGGAGATAGGAGAGATAAGAGATTGATAGACACCTTAGGATCAGTTTGCACCTGAAAGGTAATAATTGATCCCTGGCCATGTCGTGAACCACCATTTAGTATGTTGTGCAATTTCAGAAGTAAATCAGAATACCTAGTTGAAAAATAAAAGTAGGTAAAAAGGCTCACTTTCCTTCAGCTTTTGAAAATATATGTTGTGTTAGAAAAGGTGTTAACTGACAACATGTTTTAACTGACATGGCGATAAATATGACCAAGCCCCAACATTTTCTCCGGTGTGCAAACTGCTTTTTCAAGAGCCTGGAGAGATTCCTGCTGGTCTCTGCAGGATTTGGCTTGAGCTCCTCTGCAGGAATTAGTTCGTGCCAGTGGAAGTAAATAGGCCCTTGGGGATGCTGCTGCTGCCGCTGAGGTATTTATTTTTGTAATAACTTGTTGGCTGGTGGGAGAGATGGGAAGTTGGAACCACAGCTCCTGCATGCAAAAATCCACACCATTCATCCTTACCATTCAGAGGCCTTTGCAAGGATGGAAGTGGTAAGAGCCATAAACTTGGGGGTCCAGCTACCAAACATTTCCTGCACCCTGGTGGCCACTTACCATTCCTCTGGGAGCAGCTTCTGTCCCAGCGCTCTACAGTGTCTGCTGGTGTCTCCCAGTTGGCAAAGCTTGGACCATAGGGTAACATAGGCTGAGAGAATCGGAGGATTCTGACTTTTCTGACTCATAACAGAGCCAATAAAATGCACTTCTTATGAAGGAGCCTCGTTACTCACAATTTTCAGTGGCTGCTGACACTGTGTGATTGAACAATCCTTTTTCTCTAGCTTGGCTCCTAGGCACCTCCTGGCTAACAGAGCCCAGCACCATTTGAGGAACTCTTCTTCTAGCCTCCAAAATTATCACCAATTTATCTGTTCTTGCTTTCAGATTAGCTAGAAAATAGGAGGGAAGCACAACTCTCTGTCCACCACCTTGAACAAATAGAGAGCAGACAGATCAGTGACCACATTTGGTTAATCAAAGAACAAATGAAGTTATTCTCTTTCCCTTGCCAGACTCCGGCACTTGAAGAAAACTGAAATGAAAATAAGACTGAAAAGGCCTTTGATAATGACACAGCACTTTCTCATCACGTGTGCTCTTTTATCAGTGCTTACAGACATTTAAGCACAGAGTGAAGCCCTGTAGAATTGGCTGCTTTTCACATTTTTAGGAATTGTTTTCTCACTTATTTCCTATTTTCTTACCAGCAGACCAAACCACATCCAGAACCTAGATAATAGTTGCGTTGGTATCTCTGCCAGCTTTGTTGAAAATCCCTTTTCTACTCTTTAAATGAGCTCAGAGCTCCACATATTCCCCTTCTGATACATAACTTAGGCAAAACTTGACTTGAGGCCAACAATATCTAAAAAAGGAGACAGAAAGCTTGAGCAGAATAGGAACCAGGTAATTCTGCTGCTGTTGCAAGTGCTGGAACATAGACTTAGCATTTTCCAATAACTTTCTCCAGCTGCCAGTTACTTGTTCAAAATGAAACACATATACTGCAGGGGGAAGAAGGCTGATGTGTTTCTAAGTTAAAAGAAATGTTGTCAAACATCTGTGTGCCATCTGGTAGCCTTAACCAGAATTTTTTCCCTCCTCCCAGCTGTTGCTTGCCTTGCTATCATCCATTGGTCACCACCTCCACTCCAGCCGTGGTTGCATTTCAGATGGCAGAATCTGTAGGCTTCACTTCATTTTCACCGACTCCAAACCCCCATTGGAGTTCACCCCTGGGAAGACGTCAGAAAAAGTGACTGAGAGCCTCAAAACACAGTTTGGAGCAACAGGGTCCTCTGGGATCCAGCAAGAACTGAACCCCTTCTGCAGTGAGTAGCCTCCATGGAAAATCATGAGCCCCTTGCATATCCCCCCCAGACAAACAGGAAAGCCTATGTTAGTGTTGGACAGCTGTAACACCTTCATGATTTGTGAACAGAAAACATCAAAGGCCACTGAATCTCAGAGTCCTAGCTCCCTCTCCTGGCAGAGCACTGTAGTGGTAATAGAAACGGGGGCTGGGGGGGAGGGGGGGGTGCTCCCCCCGGCACAAGCGAGCCTGACCCCCGAGCTGCAGCTCCGCAAAGGGACATGCAGAAGAACCGTGTCCCCAGCGAGCAAGTAGCTCCTCGCCACAAGGAGCCCAGTGGTAATAATGCAGATACAGCTCTACCAGCAGATTAATACAGGATTAGCAAAGGCAAAATCTATTCTAGTGAGGAACATCTGTGGCATAGCTTTAGCTGCATAAAAAATATGTACTTGAGCACAGATAAAACTTCATTGCTGCGCATTATCTGCAGTCCTTAAGGTTGGGGGTAGTGCAGTTTATTCTCTAATACTTTGATACTAGACTGACTCATGTACAACTGTGCCATGATTCCTCTCCAACACCACAGCCGCCTTCTCTTTGCTGTTTTCTGTAAATGCTGAGCCCACAGAGTGCTTCCCTAGCCTGTAACCTGCTCCTTGAGAAGCACACATCTATCTGGCTAGATATGGATCTGTCACCGCTGTAATGTACAGCACAGAGGCTCTCCTTAGTAGTCTCCAGCCCTACAGAAACATACGTTGCATTTTCATATGTAAAGGCACAGCTTATTGACCCTAGGTCCTGAGAAGCATCCACAGCATCTCTGCTTAGTGGTGGGTCCTTGGGTGTGACATCTGTGGCAGCACCAGAAGTGGAAGTGTGACACCTGCCGTCTTGGCTCAGGGCTGAGCCTGGGTCCTTCAGAGAACAAGCTGTCTCCTGCAGTAGAGAAAGACAGTGGGGACTCACCTCGGGCACACACACCACTGAGAACAACCCAATCTGCAAGTGCTCTACTGGCACAGCCCCATGGTGGGACTCCAAGTCATCGCCATTCCTGCTGTATGGAGGTTCATCCAGTTTGGCTGTCTCAGCTGTTGGGCATTAGCAACTTGGGTTGGGTACATCAGCAGTTTAATTTTGCAGCATTTTGCTTCAGTTGTTCTCTGTTTCCACACTAAAAATGGCTGAAGTCAACCAAAAGCCTCCCTAGTAAGTAGGTGAGCTTGGACAGACGGGAACGGGGCCTGTTAGCATCAGACCTTCTCCATTCCTGCTATTTATATGGAGAAAGTGGAAATGGGATTTCCCGTACAAGTCGAACAACAGTTCTCTTGGCTGTTTACAGGGGTCTTTTTTTTAGAGGATTATTTTGGTTTGGGGTTTTTTTTCAATTTTGGGCAATGAATTTATATCTCTTGTTTATGAGGAGCAGGAGGCAGCTCACAGATGTGCATGCTCATTTCTGTTGTGGTTATGTTTTCTTCTGTGTTTTGCACCAGTGTAGCTTTTTCAAGGCATGATGGCCTTTTGGAGGTCAGTGGCTGACTTCCAGAGCACCTCACTCTCCAGCATTGACTGCAGCTCCTGCTTAAATGGTAAGGCCTTAAGTATGTTCTTACAGGTCCATAAAGCAAAGCTAAAGCTGCACAGAAGGCATTTAGTCAAGCTGAGGCTGTGGCTCATAAAACGTCTCATTATAAGTTAACCATCCTGGTTGTAGAAGACTTTCTGTGTATTAGTCAGAATTAAATTATTGTTTCTTCCTCAGGGAGAGAAAAGGAGATATTGACAAAGAGAGAGGAAGACAAGGAGGAAAGTATGTGCCTGGATATTGCAAAGATCTCCAGACTTCATTGCAAGGTTTTACCAGCACACTCATGGATTTCACGTTAGGTATCATAAGCATATCTTATCTTATCTTTCAATTACTATAATGCAAAATTTTCTTAAAGAAACAAAGGCCTCTCTCCTGCAAATGCTCACGTTTCTTTAGTCAGCCCTCATTCCTGTACTCGTCATCAGGCTGTGGTTTTATACTGTTCTGTGAAGTGTCAAGTTATTAGTTGCTCAAAACTGACCAGTTAAGTGTGCTATAAGAAAACGTAAAACTCTTTGTGCCCTGAAAAACAATGGTTTCATTTCCTTCCTTTACCTTCAGTATTTTGTCTCTAGCAGTTACTATGTCCCTGTGATAAAACCAAAGCCCTGAAATATGTCTCACAACCAATCATTAAGTGCTGGTGCTTACTCCCATTTTACACAGCATTACTGATGTTAACTGATTATACCTACTTATGTTGGTTCCGTCTGTTTTTCAGGCATCTGAATATGCTCGTAATTTTTGTCTTAACATTATTTTTTAATACAATACCTACTTTTTCTTAGTGTGTACATGTTTTCTTAAAGTATGGAAAGAATATTTACATACTTCAAGTTCTGCTTCCCAACAGCTCAGGATCTGGCCCTTTGTCTGACAGTCTTTCTTGCAATACAGCCAGCCTTGAGAGAAGGGGATGTTACACCTAGCGCACTTCACATTTTTATTTATCTACTTTCATCTGCTCTCCAACCAGATTAGGTAAGCAGTGTTGAATTTGAGAAATTGTAATTTGCGGTCTCAGATGGAGAAAGGGAAGATGAGTCAGTTAAGGGAAAAAGTTTCCAACACTGAAGAGTCCTGGATGAAGTGGTGGTGTCTGTCTTTCTGACCAGCAGTGATCCCAGGCTGAGTTCCTCCTCCAAACCTGAAAGTCTGCATTTCCTGAGTCAGCAGGCCCAGCGCAGGGCTTGCTCTCACCACCATTACTCATGTAAAAAGCCCTGTTCACGTCACTGGCTACACCTGTGGTTTATGTTAATACACGAGGTGGCTGATGTGTTTTGTAGCCATGAGAACAATGAGCAGTCAATTCACTAAAGTTCGTAATTGATCACAAAAGGACATAGGAAAGTTCTCCATCGGTCGGACTCCTTAAATCAGAGGTGGTTGTCTCTCACAATGGGACACTCCAGTTCAGCTAGAAGTGGTGGGGGCTGATACAGAAATTATGGGGTAAAATAATTGTATGGCTGCTTTTATGCAGTAAGTCAGGTTAAACGCTTGTCTGTTCTAATCTCACATTTTTCTACGTGAGGAGGGTGGTATGTACACCCACAGGCTTACATGATGGACTGTAACAGCATGCTAACTCCTCTTGTTTTATTTTGCAGAGCTGTGGTGGAGAGGTCGTTCAGTCTCCCAAGCACCTGATCAGGAAGAGATCTTAAAACACATAGTTTCATGTGAAAAAAATCGATCTTTTGCTTCCAGCAGCAGCTGATCTACTAGGAGACAGCTACCTATGCCTTGACCAGTTTGGCCACAGAGCTTGCTAGGTAAGGACAGGCCAGCACACATACTGGTGCCAGGAATACTGCTACTGATCATGCTCACTGAACCATGTTGTATCGGCTGCAGACGTTTTTGAAGAGCGTGTCCAAGACAAGTTAACATCTAACAAGGCTCTGTTTGAGGGAAAAAATGAGACCAGAGTGAGATTTATGACAACTGCAAGTACAAAATAAGGTCTATGAGCCCCAAAGAATGGGAAAATGCTCTTCACATACAAATATTTTCAGTGGTAAAAAAAAGGCAAAAAGTATCAGAAAATAACAGAATTAACTGTAACAAACACTTTTTCTAAGTAGAGTCTCTGTTTCCCATGGGATTCAGTTGAATCGGGGAAGATAAAAAAAGGGAAGAGCAGAAACTGCTTGCAACACAGAACAAACCTTGAGTGCCAAGAACATGTTCCAGATTTTTTTATAAGATGCCTGGCTCTTATCTCAGCCCTGATTCATCACAGTTTACTCCCAGAATTATTCAGAACTCAAGGGCCTTACTCCTATGGGGTTAATGGGTTACGTTCAGCATTAAAACCCATGACAAAAATAGCTGCTTAATTATTCAGTCCAGGCTGGTTTCAGTGGTTGATAGAAACAAAAACTGTGACAACAATTCTAGTGTTTTAGATTTTGTAGGTGAAATTATTTTTTCTTTTAACTGCATAATCCAGGAGGGCACAGAAGGAGGAGGGGGCCCCTATAAAGGAAGCGTTGTGCTGGTTGTGACACAAAAGATTAGCATGCCCATGACTGAAAAGGAGGAAAAGGAAAACACTGCCATAAAAGTGACAGTGGAGGTGAAGAATTGCGGTGAATGTGTAATGCACCACCCAGAAGATGCAGGAGAAAACATACTGAACCAAAAGTCTTATTGTATCTATCCTGCTATTCCAAAGCAGGAATTAATTTGCAGGGAAGAAGCTGCTGTTCTCGCTGGCTCACATCACTTGTTCATAAACACAGGCAAGAAAAATGCTGAAGTGATACAATTACCATAATTACTATCTTTGTTCAAAAAATGTGGTGGTGGTTTTCCACCCTGAATTTTGTTCAGGCAGCTGTTGTGGCTAATACCGATGGGGAGCCAGTGGCACGTACTGCAGCTACTCCGGGAACACAGGAAATCTTGTGCTTCAAATGCACCAGCCACACAGGCTGTCAGAGCATATTACAAACACAGGAGCACCTAGAGGTATTAAACAGTGTTCCTGTTACAAGAAATTTGCGTGTAGCTAACCAAAGATACAGGGTCCAACCAATCCTGGCAAACGTATGCCATTCCAGTAGCAGACAAAACCAATTTAGAATCAATGGGTCTAAATTTAGGGTTTCTGCAAAGGGTCAGACTTAGCATTTAATTAATTGAGCCCTGTTTTGAAAGCATGCTGTGGCAGTAGGGTGGAATTGGGCAGGCCAAAGAAATAAACAGGATCATTATCAGCCCAAATCATCACCAAATGCAACACTGCTGTGTAAAGGGGATATCAAATTAGGGTAATCATTCTTAAGCTCTATCAGCTTCCAGTCTTGCTGTGGCTGCCCAGGGGATGAGCTACTGATAGAGTTTTCCTGGTTGGAGGAAGCTGCAAAGCCCTGGTTAAACAGGTATCTCTTTGGGTTTGTCTAAGGCTTAAAGCAAAGCAGGCAAAATTACTTGCTCAGCTGGTGGAAGCTTGTAGTCCTGGTCACTAGTCTCCTCTTTTCTCACTCCATATTGTTATGGTAACTGGTGTGCCTTGGGGGGGGAAGTGTCAAAATATTTTAAATTTATTTTATTAACTTGAAATATAAAATATCTTTCTCCTGTGAAGTATATGAACTAGAGCAATTTAAAAGACTACATTTGATTTTGAGTTCTGATTCCCCTCCAGTTTTTTTATTCCTTTCTGCTGTTCCCCCCTTGTTATATCATTCAAAAAGAGAAGAACAAAATGGAAAAAAAAAAGAAGAGTGATGGGAAGAATGGTAAAGTGACCATATACTAGTTTGGTGGGGCTTTTTTAAATAACATTTGGAAAAGTTGGGATTTTTTCCTAGAAATTTTTCAGAACAAAGGAAAAAAGTGAGCTGTGTATGTTGCTGTTTTCCTTGTGGTATCTCATACTGTTCACTGATTAGAGGAAGGCTAACATTTGGATAACTTGGGAATAAAAGGATGGCAGTGTGTTCTTCTGAGAATTAACATAGAGGCTGCAGTGTCCTTTTTGTATTGAAGAAAAGATCGAGTGTGATCATTTTGTGTTCAGCACAGAGGAGAAAGGGTTACTGCCTGTGTGCCACTAGAGGCAAGGGATTGTTCTGCCAAGTGACAGTGGAGGAAAGGGAGTTTTGTGCTTGTGTCACAGAAGGAAAAGGATTACTGTGCAAATGATGCTCAAGGAAAAGGATTAAACTGCATATGACACAGAGAAGAGAGGTCATTGTACATACGTCACGGAAGGAGCAGAGTAGGACACAGGGTGGAAAGGATTCTTTGGAATTCAGAAAGAAAATGAGTAAGGGAAGAGGGACTAAAATTGTGCAAGTGTGGCTGGAAGACAAGGTTTCTTACGGGCAAAAAAATAAGCAAAGAAAGAAATGGCTGTGTTCCCAAGTCAAAACGTACAGTTTACATCCAAGCCCCTAAATTGTTCAGACAAAACAGAGCACTGCGTCACTCGTGGGTTGAAAGGAATATACCATTTTCACAAATACTTTGAATGATAATTGAATATTGGTGTCTTAGAGAGATGCTTAGTTGTTTTGACCTCAACTCCCCTACAGACAGGGAGTTGGCTCCCTCTTAGATTTTTTTTTTTCCTTTATCCCTCTAATGATAATTGAGTGCTTACAAATCACCACATCCTTCTCAAGAACGAAGAGTTTTGTTCCCAGAGACACAGCGTAAACAAGAGGTGGGACCGGGTGCAACATGCAAGTACTGCAGTTCTGATGAGCTGCCAAAACTTTTCTTCTTAGTTAGGAATCCCAGTCTTCCAGCTCTAAGACAGAAGGTTCATACGAATATGAATGTGTATGAATAGAGGAGCAGTGTAAGCCTGGGCAGATTTTATTGTTGTGTCCTAAAAAAAAAAAAGAAATAAAAATTCTGCTCTGTAAGAAGAATGTGTGAAACAAAAGATTTTCACCTCCCTTATGACACCAGGGAGAACTATTCCAGACGTCGTCTTTGTCCAAGTAAAGATTTACATTTTCACATTGCAGTGGCAACCAAGCCCCCGCTTTGGCAGTGCTTTTGTGAGATGTTACAGGCAGTGGCACGCGTTTGGGGTTAGGGCTGGGCTGCACTGTATTGTTTTTGTGTCATGAGAAAGGGAAGTAACACGTGAAAATAGGGATTATTTCTACCTTTATTGTGCCAGCTTCTGGTTCAAGACTTCCCAGTTATTCAGGGATTTGTTTGTTTTCACACGATGATCCTGACATCCAGTTACTCATAACATGTCACTCTCAAACGCAGCGCAACACTTTGTACCAGGAACTGCATTTCAGAGGAGGTGAAGCCAGGGTCAGGCGCATTCCTGCTAATTGTACCGATTGCAGGAGAGTTATTCCGTGATTGAATTTGCTCTCTGATGTTAAAGGGGGTAGCTGCTAATTGCCTTTAAGGAGGACCCAGAAAAATGACTCTAACTCGCTGCCCAAGCCGGTGGAGTGCATGAGCCCGTGCACACACACGCAAGATAAGCGCTGCTAATCTTCTGGGGGAGTGTGGTATGCCAGGAGGATGTGCAAGTCAAACTATGTGAGGGCTTGGAAGGGATACACAAACAACCAGAGATGGAAAATGGGTTTCTGCATGTTGGTACCAACTTTGCACTGTTGGTACCGGCTGTGTAGAAGAAACCCACTATATTGAGCTGATTTCTTCAAAGCTGGCACCAGAGTGGTGGCATGGCCACCAGCTTATTTCTGTGGTGTTTCTCCAGTGCTCTGGCCACACTCAGTCTCCACAAAGCCTACGGCTGCTACTACCATGGTCCCACCAGGCAGCATAGAGGTTTCCTTCCTGTTATGATTTTTTCTTGTGATTGTCCTGTTTATCTACTCTGTAATCTCTCATTGTGTTGGAAATTTCACAGTTAGGATAAGTGCAGAATCTCTCAGAGTAGTCTTGGCTCATTAATGTGCAATGTCACAGGGACAACCATCTCTGCCCCTCCACTATAATTTATGATTTGATATGTCAGTGAGCCTCAATTTGCGATCCTGTTGTAATTATTTCCTTTTTTTCCCCTTTTGCTAGAAATCATTGCTCACCAAACCTTTCATACTCAAAGGTCCGAATTCTGAAGATTGCCCAGAATAATATGTTATTTTGTAAATATTTCTGTTGACTGAGTCATCCTGCACCTTACTGCTGAGAAGAGTGCAACCCTACAGAGGGAGAGGAATAGCCTGGGGTTTGGAAAGGTTTGCCAGCTTCCTACACAAGGAAGTGCATGTCTTTGCTGAAATTCCTGAAGCTTAGGCTAAAATTTGTGAACTAAGAAACTAGACAGCAATTTCCAACAACCTCAGACTGTTGTTGGCTCTTACTAGTGGCCACTGAAGGAGGTGGAGAAAGCTGCACTTCATCTTGTTTTAAGAATTATTTGATCCTTTCAGGAAAAAAACAGAGGCTGTAAATAAGATTTCAGCTGACAAAATTTTTGTTCTGAGATCTTTGGGAGGATGTAGCAAAGCTGTCAGACTGACTGTCTGTGTTGAGCTCCATCTGTCATCTTCCTTTGCCTGCTGTCTCTTACCTCTGGGTGCAGGCTCCCATTTGAAGCTCTTGACTTTTGAGAGGGTGCAGCTCCTAATGCTCCTGTAGACCGCTGCAAGTCCACTGCTTTCAATATGTCTTTGTTGAATGAATCTATGAAGGAGGGAGGAAATTGCCCAAACAATGGGAGTTCAGCAGGTTCTTATTCACTGCTCAAAATCAATGGGAGACTTTCTGTTGGCCTCAAAAGGGAGGGAACTGGACATAAGGACCAACGCGAGCAGTGTAATTCTCTTGTATGCAAAGGAAAATATAGAGCCACACCAGGTAAGAGTCAGATTCGGAATGATACAGGTCAAATATTAAACGTGACAGGTAAAGGTTGCCTGAAAGTGACTTTAAAAAGATTGGCTTCAAAACCTATTTCTTACAAAGGCACTGCAAAATACCCCCGATGCCATTTGCAGCCATTCCCTGGCGCCTCTTTGTGGCCTGGGCCCAGGCTTTAGCACGAGTTTCCCAGGAAGCAGGCAGTGATGGTGGAGAAAGTTTTGCACTGGAATCGGGAGACGCTCGAAGTTTTGCCCTCAAGCTTGTCTAGTTGAGAGTGAGTCAATGTTGACTTGAACCTGGTATCTCTAAGCAAAACCAACATAATCCTCTCAAACGAAAAATGTGACCGCCAACTGCACACAAAAAACATCAAGGCTGCATCACAAGCAGAGTGACAGACTGTCTGAGGTGATCTTTCTGGTGCAGGCCACCCATGACTGGGGAAAAGTGGTTGGCACTGGAATTCATAGAAGCTGTGGGTTGAGGATGGGAATGATTTAGCTTATCATTAGGTCCACCCTTTATCAACACTTCTTCCCCAGGCAGAAACAGCAAAGACAAGCAGCTGTATGGCTGCTTTTCTGTTAGGTAAACACCTAACGAGGTGTGTTTGCTTGCAAAGGAACTGAGCATGACCTAATTAAAGGAGATTTGGTGGCACAGAGTTCTTCCCTGATTTTGTTCTTCACACAAGCTGATATTTTGCAACCTAGGGTTTCAGTTCAGACCCACTGCTCAGAAAGACATTTGAAAGCAAGGCAGAGGGAAATAATTTTCTTGTTAACTCACCTGTGTTGTGAGGGATTCTATGTTCTCTGTTAAAGATGACGAAACTGCTAACCCCAACAGCTCCCTGCCCTTCATTTAGGGATTAGTGACTTCATCAACACCGGCAGAACAAACACAGAGTGCTGAACTTAGATCCTGGCAAGTTCAAAGCCTCCCAGTCTGAGATGAGAAAGCAAGGAAACACTCACAGCAGTGACAGTGTTTGAGCCTTCTAACAAATGATGGGACCTACAAGCTAAGGATAAAGGCTTGGGAGCCAATTGGCTAAGCCCACCCCTGGTGTAAACCCGGTATTCTTCCAATCCAAACAATGGAAAAGCGGCAAACAAGAAAAATCCTTGGTAGCAAATGTGATTAGCTGAGGCAAACAGCAAAGGCTCCCCTGTAACTGCAGTTCATCACACAATTAGTTTCTTAACAGCTTCACCATTCAGAAGGCCTCTTCCTTGGCGCAGTGCCACGCCGGCCAGATAAATCAGCTTTACGTACACAACTGTCAGTCGGAACCGCGGCTCCAGGTCTCTGAAGCTGAACTGGAGGGATCAGTTCAAAGGGAGAAGGAAGAGAGGCCTGAATAGGTAGGTGGAAGCAGGGCAATGAGGAAAGGGGGGTGTAGTCAAATAGCACTGGGCTAACGCTTGGAGGTATCTAAGAGCCCTTAGAGAACAGAAGGGCTTGCCAAAAGCCAAGGCCTTCATACCTCTAGACCTGTTGTTGAGATTAAATGGGATCATTGGGAATAATGGTGGAAGGGAATGCATATTTAATTAGCAAAATCAATGAACCCAAATGATTGGGAAGGGGCAAATCATTAAGATCCAGGTCCTGCTGCCCCTACTCAGCAATATTTCAGACTGCGGCATTGCGGGTGGCTCTGGTGCAAAGCGGAGTTGACTGTTGTGATTGCTGTTTTGGTCATGGAAGTGCTGCCAAGGGACTAGTGAGTAGGCTGCTCTGCTCACGTGAGAGCTGCCGTCTTTGGGAAGGAGAGCAATTGCTAGGAAGGCAAGTCATCACTGGGCAGTGGGGCAAACCCAAAACTCTCAGGCTCCAGGATTAGTCATAAATGGGCACAGTCACAACACACAGCTGTGGTGGGCTCTTAATTANGTTTTGTTTTTTGTTGTTTTTTTTACACTAGTGTTGCTTTTGGAAGCTGTCTGAAAAGTATTTAAACTAATCCTTTTGCCTGTAAATATTATTTTGTCCAAAAAATTTACCACTGTGTATGTCAATCACAGGAGGAAAAAAAAAAATCACAGCAGAGATTTTTCTGAAATATTTTGGGGGTCTACTTCAATATTGTCATCTCGGTGCTTATTTTCTTTCATATGATTTTTTTAAAAGTGTAGAGCAGAAAAGTGAAAGTAAAAATCAGCACCTAACTTGTGGCTGGTTCAAAGCAAAGAATGCCAATGTTTCATTACACTGGGCATTTTCACTTCATTTTCTTTCGGTTTTATTATATGTTGAAATAAAAAAGTTATTATTCGCAGAATATCAGGGATTGGAAGGGACCCTGAAAGATCATCTAGTCCAATCCCCCTGCCAGAGCAGGAACACCTAGATCAGGTCACACAGGAACACGTCCAGGTGGGTTTTGAATGTCTCCAGAGAAGGAGACTCCACAACCTCTCTGGGCAGCCCCTTCCAGTGTTCCATCACCCAGGACATCATCTTGGATAACTCTGTTACTTAGTGTTCAGGTAACTCTAGGCCAAAGTCCCCTGACTTCATACAAGCAGATTTAAAATGCAGGCCAGGTTACTTTCAGGTGCTTATAGGCAGGGAAGTGGAGCTGACTTTAACATGTGAAGGAGCCAACTGACAAAAACATGAAGTTTTGCATTAAGTAACCACATAAGTCTGTTTAGTTTGTGGTTGTGGGGTTGATGCGGGGAGCAGGGGGTGGAAATAGCAAAATTAACCAATAAAATGCTTCACAAAAATAGCGTGTTGATCTGAAACAGGAAAATAAATAATTTAAGTTCTTGGAGAAGTTTGACTATGTAACTTGCCTTATACCTCCCCTAGAACAGTGTGTACATGAAGGAATTTTCTTGCAACAACATTTTGGGATTAACCAAGCTATTTTGCCCTAGGCATAATGTAAGGTACTTTCTTATTTAACACAATTTGTGTTACTGTTTACATAAGAAATCCTACCCCACAACTATTTCTAGTGTAATACCACTGAAGTCAGTCAGTTTACACTGAGGGTGAATTCACCCTCATCCTGTTTTCTTCATTTTATTTATTTGCCTTGGAAACCAGAACTACCCTCAATTCATTATTTATCAGGTCTAAACATTTGGCACCACTTTGAAAAAGCATTAAAAGCTGAGTGCAAGAGTTCCTGCTCAAGTTGATACCTGTCCACCAAAGCAGTGCAACAGTTCTGATAATTTCAATTGATGCTTCTAGATGAAATGATCTGGCCTGCAACCCAGTAACATTTGCATATTAATATTCAATTTCTCTACTTGAATCCAAGCAATGCAACCATTGACTCTAATCCAGATCCTGAAGTACTTTTGGGAATTCAAAGACCTTGTAGCCTACGTTTGGCTTCTGTGGAAAAGGCTTAGGGCTTCTTGAAGGCAAGACACTTGTCCTATCTTGTGGCAACTTTTCTTTCTTTATTTAAAACAAAGGGGTATTTTTATTTTTTTTTAACAAATGAAAGAGGAAAAGATACTGGTCTACAAATTAATCTAAAGATTTACAAACACTCTTTCCAGTATTGCTGAGACACTGTGAAACTCATCTGTCATCACATCTAAAGATATTTTAGGATATGTTTCACTTACTGAGAGAAATGGACCTAAAATTGAGAAAGTGTTCTGTATAACACTGACTTTCAAATTGTAGCTGATAAAAATATAGTTGTAAATTATGTTTAAATACTTGATGGTATTTATGTTCTTTTAATTATAAATTCCCACATTTTGACATGTTATGATCAGTGATACTGGATCTAAAGCCACAGGGAGCTAGGATGCTTAACAACAGTCCCGACCCAGAATCCATCAAGCCTCATGGTTTTATTTTTTTTTTTTCCTGTATGCATGTACCTAGAAGGCGAAGATATTCATTACAAGAACCAACCACATAGACTGAGATTTCAGACTTATTTACAACAGTGTAAATCAAAGTAACTTCACAGAGGCCATGGGAGTTACTGTGGATTTACACTCATCAGTGTAACAGATATAAAACATGAATTAGTGCCAGTTAGGACATTGTGTGATTATTTCTCACTGAAAACATGATGGAAGTTTTTTATTTGTAATAAAACCCCCTATACTCTTTTTTCATGTATCCTCAGTGAAGTGTACAATAAATTGTGAACAGAATTCCCATTTTCTATGGAAAAAATTGAATTTTATATTTTTACAAAGAATTCTATATATCTGAAAGATATTTTATTTGGAAAAACTGGAAATTTTCTGACCTGCTCTAAGCCTGACTCATAATTCAGTCAAATAAGATGCTGCTCAGCAGATGCTCAGGAAAGAGCAAGCACACAGACTTCCCCATGTGGTTACACTTGAGGTTCCTGGTGTAGAAAACAGGAAGGATGGGACAGTAGCTGAGGTGGTATGGGAGCTATGAGAGTAACTGGGTTTTAATTCAGGAGTGCACCTTTTTGTTGTTGTTGTTGTTTCAAGTTAAAAAAAAACATACCAGATTTATTTTCAGATTAAATAAACCAGTAGCATTTTAACTCTTAAGGGCATGTTGCATAGCATCCCTTACCCTGGTTGTAGTGAAGTTTAGCTCCTTTCTAAATGAAAACTTTTAATGTTAGAAAATATTGAACTATGTAGCTGTAACCATTCCTGAAGTTTGAATTTAATTTTGTGGCTCTGAAACCACCTTTCACAGGGAATAAGTTGATTGTACGGAGAAAAAATCTGAACCTGAGGAAGACTAGAAAAACTCATCTGAGGATTGGGCTTGCTCTATGACTGAGGATAAGCCACCAAGGCCAGACCTTCACAGGTATCTGGGTCCCAGAAAAGCAGTATTTTGAAGATCTCAGCCGTGGTGTCTCTGTATTACTTTTATAATTACAAAATTGGCTAAATATATGAAGGACCGGCTGAACTAAGATAACTGCACAAATCTAAATTGCAAGGCCCCAGCCTGATGCAGAGCTGTCTTCACAGGGAGCAGCACAAGCAATGCCTGGCAGTGATTCCATGTAGACAAATCGTCCTCTCTCTTTCCTCTGAAATATAGGGTTTCCTACAGAATATCAAACCCCCTTATTTTTGTAGAATGGTTTGGGTCAGAAGGGATCTTAAAGATCATCCAGTTCCAACCCCTCTGCCATGGGCAGGGACACCTCCCACCAGACCAGACTGCTCAAACGCCCATCCAGCCTGGCCTTGAACACCTCCAGGGATGGGGCACCCACAGCTTCTCTGGGCAACCTGTGCCAGTTGGTGGTGCCTCACCACCTTTACAGGAAAGAATTTCTTCCTAGTATCTAATATAAATCTACCCTCTTCCTTTTTCCCATGTCACATCTAATTTGCCTCCTTTTTCTAGATGCGTGAACCAAGGCCACATAACGCTGGACCCTTCTCTCCTGGGTAGTCTTGCTGTCTGTGCTGCCGAGGCCAGTGGCTGGTCAGTGGTCCCCAGGACGGGCCACTGCCTGTCGAGGGAGATAAACAATCTCTACTAACACTCTGCCCAGCAACCTCAGAGGGATCCCAGCTCACTGTGGCACCAGGAAATGGCCAGAGCTGCTGAACTTCATCCATTGATCCCCTTCCCTCCCTTCTTCCCTCTCTTTTTGCCTTGCCTGAGGGACCCCTGGGCTGCCTTGCTGTGGGCAGGCTTTGATGGCAGCTCCTGGTGGGGGCAGGGGGAGAGATGGAAGCTGGGAGAGGTGCAGACTGGTTTGGGTTTACAGCATGAATTAAAGTTGTTACAAAAAAAAAAATAAAAAAAAAAAAAAAATGCAGTGGCTGTAGCTGCTGTCAGAGCTGTGCATGAGCTCAGCAGAGGGGAGTGCATCTGCTTTTTCTCACCTCCAAAGTGAATCAATATGGCTTTAAATAATTTCCCCGCTGCCTGGATTTCTTACCATGCGCTGCTGTTAGCCCAACTACGCCATTGCCTGGTCATTCCAACCTCGCCTTTTCAGTCTCTCTCGTTCGCCCCCATCCCCCCGGCAGCTTCTCCTTTCCTTCTTTTAAAAATACATACAAAATACTCCCTGGAGCAGCTCGGTTTTGCTCGTAGGCCGTTTTCTCACGCACACACATACATACGTTTGCCGTCACTTGCAGGCGCACACACACACACACACACACGTACATTCATCGCAGCACCTCCATGCACACGCTGCCTGGCTGTGTCTCCATCCCTCTCCCCCCACACACGCGCTGCCCAGCTGGTCGCTGCCGAAGTAACATCTGCTTATCAGGAGGTTTTATTCCGATGCGGTGGTTAGCGGGGAAGCACTGGTGTTTACTTGCAGCTCTGTCTGTCAAAGACATCTGTGCTTTTAAAAAAAATAAATAATTAAATAATCTCTTGTGTTCTGTTTATTTTTTTTCCCCTCTTCCCCTATATCCCACCCGCTTTGGGGCAGGCACTGTCAAGCTATCACCGGTACTAAAAATAAAAGACCTCCACACAGATAAACCCATGCTTTGGGGGCTGCCCTGGT
The DNA here is from genome assembly GCA_013400055.1 of Nycticryphes semicollaris. Classification (NCBI taxonomy): domain Eukaryota; kingdom Metazoa; phylum Chordata; class Aves; order Charadriiformes; family Rostratulidae; genus Nycticryphes; species Nycticryphes semicollaris. Next base: position 45,771 of record VXBJ01000748.1, on the reverse strand, counting down.
TTTTTTTTCCTAGAGCCTGTCTAAGCCTGGATTTGGGTTGTTCAGAACATGAGGTATCGCTGGTGATGTGAAAAAAAAAAAAAGCCCTCAGAAATGCTTATGCATCGTCTGAGTATATTGACACACAAGTGATGTGCTCGGAGAAACCCGCAGTCCGTCAGCGTAGCCGGCTGATGCCGGAGTCCCCTCGATCCCCTTATCACTCCAGCGGTGCATGGAAACACATTAGCTGCTTATCCCAGGCAGAACCCTCAGCATACAAATCCAAACTGCTTTTGCCAGCATCATTGCCCTTTTTTTATTTATTTATCTTTTTCACTGTGTATTGCGCTCTCACTAATTTTGCATTTTGAGGTGCTTTCATATGCCTAGTCACCCGCTTCAAGTATCTGGGAGATCATTACTTGCTTCTGATTAGCACAGTGCATTTGAGTGGCGTGCTGGAGGCAAAAATTTAAAACGTATCAAAATGCAAATATGCCCCCATTGACCTCTGGAAAAATGTGTTCCATTACAAAGTACTTTCAAAGAAAGCCAGAAAGGAAGAGGAGAGAGAGTATGAGTTTGCAGAGGTTTGTGATGTTAAAAAAAAAATTAATTGCCAATGGCTACTTAGAAGTTTGCACTCTGTGCAATGCAGAAAGCTCTTTTTTTTTTCTTTAAAGAGGGAGTGGGGGAACCAGATGATGATACTGCTGCCCACTTTGTGTCATACTCCACTCACTTTTCTAGAGGAACCACTGAAGTGAATGGGGTTGCTTGTAGTGCATATTTTTTTTCAATCGGCCAAGATTCAAATATGTAGTCTAATGCATGGCAATGGCCCAGAACGAGAGACACAGAAATTATTCATGATCCTTCTTTCAGTGTGAAAGACTCCTTCTATAACCTCAGCTTAATGACTCTGCATTTAAGAAGTAAATGAGTTCCACCGAGAAGCGTGAGAGGCAGCCAAAGTTGCCTGGAGAAAACAAGGGTGGTATTAAGACAAGTGGCATCCCTGCAGTGAGGTATGGTATGCCTGGAACTGCATCAGGGAAAAGATGCAACGTTATCCAAGTTATTTGAGCTGGCTGCTCTTTTACGCTCCCCAGTAATAGCGACCATACTCTTTCACTGGGGAAGACCAGATGTTGGGTTAGAGAAGACTAGATGTTGGCTACACTAGCAAAAAACAATAGTCTCCCACCCCAAAAAGGAAGCTTTTGTCCTGGCCTTATCCTTGCTCTCTACAATGCTTTTCTGCAACTACTTGTTTGTCTGGAGGCATGACTTCAATATAGTCCCATGACACAGAGCCAGAAGTGGTGGTGTCCTCTCAGAGCAAGTCAAATGCTTTACAGTAACCTACCCCATCCAAGGAAGAGTTTGTATGAAAGCTTAGTTCTAGCTCAGTGTTCAAATTAGCACTGCTGCTGTAACGAGGGGAGTCATTACGGCATCTTTTGACCAGTCCTCGTGCTGCATTAGTCATTGCTGGTGTTCAGTGTCTGGGGATGGAAGGAAAACCACGCAGAGGAGCGCTGCTGCTTCTGACCACACTCAGTAGCACATATTTTCATTCTTCAGGCCTGATGAGCATCTGGTGATAAACACAACAGACCAGCAAAAGGAAAGGAAACAGCCATAGCTGTGATGATTACTCTCATACAAAAATCACGCAGAAGAAGCAGCATATGAACACACACACACACACGTCTCCCAATGGTTGTTGTGCCATTGCTTAGCTAGTTTCTCTGTTTCTGGCCATTACTTCATTGCACTGGGTCATAAATGAAAGCTATCTAATGCTAATGACCATGGTGCCCACCCTAATCATGCATTTGAAATATTAATAAAAATAATTTATGTCATGTGACTGCTTTTTAACTAGCTGCTTCCAGGACTTTAGATCAGTATTATAAAAGACGTGCATTTATAAATTATTAGCCTTGAGCACATAAGCACTGCATACTATGGGGAGCACTTTTGTAGCACTTTAAATTAATTTATTGTTATTCATTCCAGCTGTCTGTGATGTAAACCTTTGGCTATAAATTTGTACCATCATCCAACACACCATTAAACTAAAGTGGTGCCCGTGCTGGAGCATATAATAAAACATATGAATAAGATTTCTGTGGGGACACTTTTTCTAAACTCTCTTCTCAGTTAATGACACAAGAAAAGTGAGATAACATAGTCAACCTGTAACTATGCATTCATTAAAGTATGTCCATGGGGGGGAGACTTTTAAATTTGCACTTCTATTGAATTCTCACTCAATGTTTTTCTTTACCAGATTGTTTCAGTTCATGTCCTATCTCAAGCGAAAGGCTTTGTCTGAAGCCATCATGAAGTCAGATGTTAAGACTGCCGGAGGCTTTTTCTTGGACCTCAACTTTTCAGTAGTGAAAACAGCTCCCGACCACTGAATCACAGCTGTACAAGAGCAGAGCAGTTTCAGTGTCTTATCTCCTCTGAAGGCAAACATTCTTTCTCCTACAGATCACCATTAGAGTAACAAAACCTTATCTGCATGACTAACGCCATAACGTCTTAATCCACTTAACAGTATAGATATATTTCGTACCAGTCCACTGGGATACAGCTTCCTAAACTTGGGTTGTGGTTATGCAGTGCTCTACCAAGTGGAGTTAGAGCCACCCCGTGCTTTGCTCTTGCCATATAGGTCTTGTCCTGCTCACTTCAATGTTGACACTTTCTGTCACTTTTGTGATAGATTACTTTTATCAAGCTTGTTTGAAGGCAGCCCTGTCCATCTCAGTCTTGTACTGATATCAGGAAGAGTTTGGCTGCTAATTTCTCAGATTTAGGCTCCAGGTATCAAATATAGCCATATGAAAAGAGAGACAAAAATCTGAATGTCAGATTCTCGGCTGACATAATATAGCACAACTCCTTTAATGCGTACCAGCTGCTCATATACCCCATGCTTTTAAAGTCTAAAGCTGTCTGAGCTATTCACCCCATAGTAGGGCTTTTGGAAAACTGACTGAGAGCAGAAAATACTCATAAAGAATATATTTTTTTTTATTATAACTAATCTCTTTACTATAATGACTAGTTGGATGGAGTAGTTTTCTTTTGTTTCTAAAACTATCTGAAACTTCAAGGTTTTGGAATCTGAGTCTTTGATTTGGGATCATCTCTGAACAATCAAGAAGCAGGATGTCTGAATTGGGAATACGTGTACACCAGTAACTGGCCTTTATAGACAAAAATTAACTTTTGACAATAGGAAGATTATACAGCAAGATACTACCTTGCCAGGGGATTTAATTTTGATACAAATATCTATCTATTAAATTCAATTGTCCAAATTTATTGAAACACGTTTAATAGAAACTTCAAAAAGGAGCCTGTAGCACACTCCAGAACCGAATTCTGCTCTGTGGTTGAACCACACTGCTGCTCTTACAGAAGATTGGTGCTTCTCAGATGAAAGGTCCCATAGCATAAATAATATATGGACAATGTTTTTGAGTCTGATTTGTGTGCCACAGCAAGATCCTCATGTGAAGACCTGCACAGGAGGGAAAGATAGCAGTGGGGTGGAATATACAGAAATAACCTGACCTTGATTTACACTTTTGATAAAAGTAGGTGAGAGATCAGATTTACCTAGTCATGTTATCCCTGCCTCTTTGAACAAAACACAAAGCACTACCTATTTGCACTTTCAGATCACTTCCAATGAAAAGAAAACACAATTACAGCAATCTTCTGCCTCTTACAAAATGTCTTTCAGCTTCTGCCGAGATGTAGGGTCTTTACCTGTTAACTAGCAAACAAGGAGTTAATAATACTTTAAGCTTCCCTGGCACAAGAGATTAGGACAAGGGATATAAACCAGGTGCCTGAGATGCAAAAAGGATGCTGATTCCTGGGTTAGAGAGCAGACTTTAGCTGGTGTCTCAACTGTGAGTCTGGAGGCCTGGATGGTTACAGAAGTCAGGTTTGTTTTGGCCCCTCCTTCCTGCAAAGATCCTCTATTCACATGGAGCTTCCTTTGAAAGAAGGTGTGCCCTGCCACTTCCAGCTGTAGGGGTGGTCCTCATCAGTGGGTCTTACATGCTCTCTGATGGTATATGCAGGCCAGGTCCTGTTTTTCACTGAGTTGGAGCCATTTTGTTCAGATAAAATGTTATTTGCTTGTTGAAAATTTTCTTTAAATTTACTTAATACAAAAGCAGAAAACTTGGCTGTGTGAAAAATGCTATACAGAGCCTTCCTTTTTATTAATTGATTTATCGCTGTCACTTGATGCGTTTTAAGTTATTTAAGGAAAGTTCCCTTTCTTGTGTAATTACTATGTAACTTAGATGGTCTCAAAACAAGGAACTCCGTTGTGTTTAAGTTGCTAAGACGATTGTATTCATCTCCCGACTGCTAATTAATCTTTTCAGTTATCTGTGCCTCCCTTTCCTTACTGATCATGTATAAAGAAGATGCCTTTCCTTCCTTCTTACTTAAACTGTAATCTTTTAGGCTTTGGCTGTATCGACTTCATTCTAGTTTGCTCAAGTTCTCTAAAGATGCCTCACAGAGAAGAAGAGGCACGTCTCTTTGGCTTCCATGCTCCTACCAACACTGGAGATACCTACTCTAAGTGCTTTTTCATCTCCCCTTGTTCGGTAGGACCAAGCTCCTTACCAGGGGTCCAGCAGCTCCAGCGAGGCATGAGGACATCAAGAAGCACCTTGGAGTCAAGAAGCTATTTTTACCTAAAGAGGACAACTCAGATATGACAAAGATTAATAGGTGGAGCCAAGAACTGAAGGCAACAGGAAGGTATAGTGGCTGTAACTCCACAGTTTGATTACAGTAATCTCCAAAGTAGCTGGTACATGAATAGTACATTCTATCTTTCATCCACACAACTGCCCCTCACACAGCCGTGGAAAGATCACCTGAGGAGTACTGGTAGCCTGTTCATGTCTGAGCCATGTTTGTGGACATGGGGCCTTGTATACCCAGGAAGGCGTCTGCCTCTATCAGAGTCATTAAAGTGATTGCCATGCCTGCCACATCGCCGCCTCGCAGACATATGCTAGCATTTGTGGTACTGTCAAAATATGCTTTAAAGCCCGTTTCAGCAGCAAGCTTGTTTAGATTCCTTGCCAGGAAATGTTAATTACTGTGGTGCAGTCTTCTGTTTACTGTGGCGCAATAACAATTAATTTACACCATTTGGGAAAACACTTACACTTTTTTATTAAAAATCAATAAAAGCAAATCAATACATTGTAAAGTATACAATATCAAAATGAAAAGCTCTTGTTTTTATACTTGAGCATCCCTAATAAAATTTCATTGTTGATTCAAGCAGCTTGTCTATTCTAATCTAATGAGAAGCTGTTAAGTTTCTTTTTAGCATTTTGGAAATTACTAGAAACGGCTGCCCCAATACATGGCAAAAGAATGCAATAATTAACCCCCAAGTTGTAAGTCAATATGATGATGCAAATGCTGCTGCATTCATCTCTTTCCATTGTATCACCTATGCACCTGAAAGTACATGGAATCCAGTTCAAATAAGGATGGAGGTTAACTTTTATTTATAGCTGTAATTAGAAACACACTGCCACTAATGGAGACTGCTCCATTGCTTGAATGTGTCACCACAGAGTAAATTTCACAGCAATTTTTGCATTTTAACAGGTCAAAGAGTAAAACAAATTAATTGTTTCTTCCTGGGACAACCTGTTTATTCTTCAGAATCTGATGATTTACTGATTTACTGGAAGATTGATTCCAAAGATTCTTAGAGAAAAATCCCGCAGTTGTTTTTTCTGCCAGTGTTCCAACTGCGGTACACACTGCAGAGCCTGGGAAGGCAGCTCATGCCACCAAACTCATGGTTCCTAGGCTCCCCTGCAGCAAGGGCTGGGCAAAAGCAAGATTTTTGGGTGGCTTAAATCCCAGCTCCTTCACGCCCCCCCAGCCACTGAGGGGACAGAAGCTCTGGCACTTGTCCAGCCATGATGCAGCCCAGCAGCTCCCTGAGGAAAACGCTCCCTCAGCCCATGCTGGGATGTCCCCAGTCACTGCAGTGAGGAACATTTTGCCCTTTGCAGCACAAGCTCCCATTTCCATCACCTTGACCCACTGCAGTGGCTTGCACGCTCCTGGGTGCATCCACAGTGATTATAGATGATTTTTAGGAGTTAAGCAGAACAGAAAGAAATGGGGTAACTTCAGTTCTGTGGATGGGCAGACCACCGTTTCCTTTCTACAGACAGAACTAACATGAGTTTGAGTTTGATGTGGCTTTTTTAACAGCGAATTGATAGATGGTTCTTTTGAATGTGTGAAATGATCCAGATATGACAGTAAGTTTTTCAAAGCCATTAGACAAGTCTGGTAGCTCATGGCAGTGGGCTGGGAGGACAAGTGTCACTGAGATAAAAATGCATTAACTAGACTAATTTAAAAGGAATGGAGAACTCATATAAAACCACCAGAAACTCCTCCTGCTTTGTTACCATAGAACTGGGAATCCAGGCATGATATATGGGAGGCGGGAAAAAAAAGACTTTGACAAAAAAATCAAGGTTTTGCAAATAGGGCTATTTGGTTTGAATCATCTTTAGGAATTCCAAGGTATAGCAACATGTCACTGAGATACCACATACAGTTGTTTATGTTTGTATGTGGCACCTGTGCACACACCAGTGTTCCCCACTGTGATGTAAACATCATTTTGTTATCGTGATGGCTGAGCCTAAGGGTTCTCTCTGCCACAGAAACTTTCATTAGTTCATTCTGCTTTCTGTGTGCAGTGTTATATTTTAAGTTTAGCTCTCTGTGTGGTAAAATGTAACTGCACCTGACTGACTGTCTGATGCCTGAGCCAACTAAGTTATGACAAGCCCTGGAAAGGTTGATTATTTACATTCTAGAAGCTTTTTGGACTCTTGAAATATGGGTCTTAGGCATATTATTAACTTCAGACGTATTACTAAGTTCCACTGAGTTAAAAAGGATGTGCTTTAGGGCACATATGGCTATCAGCTAAGAAAAAACTGAGAAACTTCTTTCTTTCCCAAGGGTAATTGATTACTTGTGGAATAACTTCTCTCAGAAACTATCACTTGATCTGTATTTGAAGTGTATAGGAGTGAGCATTGTATTAGTAATCTCCTCCTACTGCAGAATTGATGAGTTTCAATAACACTGTAGTAGTTTCAAATGGAAACAGATGTTCTGTTGGACATCCTACAACAGAAAATCAATAGTAGGTGAGCCATACGTAGTCTTTCCCTCAGAGAGGGTTCCACCGTGACAGCTGTGCAGGAATGAACTCACCATTGGGCTACACGAGAAGAAGTGACATGAAGATCAGAAAGTCTTCATGGCAGGCTTATCACATTCCCACTATTTGGCTTACCTCAGGTAAATTAGATGCTTCATATGATGCTTTGTGAATACCCCGCAGAGGAACCTGTGTACTGGTTTCCATCTGGAGCTGAAGTAGCCTACCTTTCAGGTGCTAGTGTGTATTTGTACTGCATTTTTGCATGGATATATCAGGTAGAAATGTAGGGGGAAAGGCTCTGAAAACTTACAACATAAGATGGTACCTGCCCCATAGAGCTTATGATTTATCTCAACCTGACAAAGAGTGGCTAAGGCAAGGGTGAAGCAGCATTTTTGTTTTTATTCAGTGGTTTATGTAGACTGAGGAGTAGAAATTGAGTTTTCCAACAGTCATAAACACATAAGCACATTCAAGGATCCTTTTGAACAGAAGATACTTTAGAAGCGTTAAATATTTCACTGGTCCTCTCATACAGGTAACATAGTATGGCACCGTGCAAACGTGCAAGAGGGATTTTCTGATGATATTCCTTCCTTTATTTTAACGGATGTTATAGCACAGAGAGAAATACTAGATGCAAGCAAGCCCTATGGTTTTGATTGTGGTTAGTCTGACGGTTCTGGTTTGCTTTAAGTGGAAGCTGATGAACAATGGTTTAAAAGGAGAAAAGGCAAACTGCCCCAGCACTGAGGTCAGCCAGCCACTTCCTACACCCAGCTGTTTCAGTTTATTTTTTTAATTAAGTTTGGCTTAAATTAATGATGACAGTTTAAAGGGAACTCTTTCACCTATTTAGCTTACTTTACATCTGAAACCAAGTCCCTTCTGTCCAATTGCATTTTGTTACAAGATTTGCAGTTAGGTTCCCTAAAGTCCCTGGTTTCTCCCCACTTTACTTTGTCATCTCTCTGCTCTGCTATTGCCCTCTGCCCTTTCGTGCGCTTTCAAGGGAGGGCTAAAGCTATTGCTGCTGCGGTATGGAAACAAAGTGCCTCCTAATTGATCATTAATACCGCTGGAGTGTGAGGATGTTGGGAATTGCTAGATCAAGCCCATTTATTCTGGCTTCTGGGTCACCTCTTCAGCTGGTATAAATCAGCGGCTCCTTCCTGCTTCTCACATCTCAGTGTAGGTTTGCACTGTGGAGGAGCTGGTTCAGTGGCTCCAGTCTGCAGCTCAGCACAAAGCACCGGATCCTACAGGGCTTTTGTCTAGCAAGCCAGTCTGCTTCAGAATAGTGGTAGTTTATTTCCAGAAGCCTGAGAATTGACAGCTCTAGAAGTAACTGTCATAGTTGTCTGCCATTTAGGTGATTGGGGTGGGGGGAGAAAGAGAAGAAAAGTTTGTTTGTTTTTTTTTTCTCAGAAAGAATGCAGTTTAAAACATGAAGTCTTCTGATCCTGTGAGGTGCCACGTGTGTGTGCATGGTCCTTTCTAAGCCAGTTTTTTTCAACAAAAAAGGCTGGTCAGACACTGGAATAAGCTGCCCAGGGAGGGGGTTGAGTCCCCATCCCTGAATGTGTTTCAGAGTCGTTTAGATGTGGTGTTGGGAGATTTGGTTTAGGGGAGGAATTTGTAGAGTAGGGCTGATGGTTGGACTTGATGATCCCAAGAGTCTCTTCCAACCTGAAGGATTCTGATTATCTGATCTTTGGGTTTTGGCTTCACTAACATGGACGTTACTTAAGCCCCTTGTAACTATCCATCTATCCATTTGAGCCTTCTCTCCAGGCTTGACTACTTTACTGATTAGAGCAATTTTTTCTTCCATGGGGAGACATCACCTTAGTACTACAGGTGAGAGCTGATGACTCATAACTAAAATAAGAAATGAAGTGCCACTCCTCGTAACCTCTCCGCGTTTGCTAGGAAAGCAATAATTGCATCATCATTCATTGCAGATATAAACATGATCACTATGGGCACAGTGCTCTGTAAACAGTAAAACCTTAAAGATTTCTTAAATTAAAAGAATCCCATGGCCTGAGCAGTACTAGGTTGGACAAGTCATACGAGACTAACCAAGGAACAGTCCTTAACTGCAGTCATGAGAGGGCTGTCAAAGACAAAGAGACTTGCAACTCGGTCGTTGACGAGTTAGAATTAGATTGTGTCTCCTCTGCTTCGCTCTTCCCAGTAAAAGCAAGCAGAGATAGGACTGTACTTAGTAATAAGGTAATGACAAATCAGTCACACACCTGATCTGAATCCCTGAGAGAAATCAGCATGAGCTAGGAAGAACAACGGAGGATGCTCTCCTGGGTGAGTCTTTCCTTTTTTTTTTTGTCATATAGTTCCTGAATTACAACTCGGTAATGGTTAGAAATGTTTTCTGATGCTTAATTAGAAGAATGTTGTACATTTTTGCCATCACATATTCTTACTGAAATGACTGCATGGCAAGTATGAGATCAAGTGCAGTCTGCAGATATCAAGTGGAATCTCCTGTAGAATTTGTTAGGCCAAATTCAGCTAAGACAATAAATAGCTGTATGTGCGTCATATAAAACTGTCAGAAATGAAGAATGGCAAAGAGCCACAACTTTCTGCAATTTGGTAATTTATACGTGTACGGATCAGGTCTAAAAACAAAAGCAGTTGATAAAATGTCCCTATCTCTGTCTGTTCTCCTTCAAAAGTGCCTAAAACATCTAGTTTATTTTGGATGTCTTTTCCCCACTTCATTATGAAGATATTTAACTTGAGTTTTAAACAGAAATAGAAACATTTGAAGAATGTAATCACATGTTGTTTTCTTCCAAACAAATCTGCAGAACCTACTTCAATGAACTTTGCACAAATTCACAATTAACTTTGACTGACATTGAGCCATGCTTTTTTTAATGTTCCTTTGATTAAAGTCTCTTCTTGAAAAAATTCTCCAGCTGTATTTCTGGTCTATCTCTAAGGTGTTAACAACCAGACACTAGCACCTTGTTCTCAATTTTGCCTCAGTTGGAGACACTACTTAAATTTAGGCTTTTCTTTTACTGGCAGTAGCTACAATGGTCTAGGCTTTAATCACCAGCAGCTGTAGAAATGAGAATAGGATTGCAAAAGCAAACATCCCCTTGAAGATCAGTTGAATCCACATCTGCATGCACACTTTTTTCCTAGTATTACACTCCAATTTAGTAAGGTTCTGTATACCTTGGGAAATCATTCTTGGCTCTTTTCCCACCTCTGAGTTAAAAAACATGCGTAAAATACTTATTGTGCGAGGAATGGTGATGTGAGCTGGGAAGAGTATCTTTTGCCTGGCTTATTTCAAAGTAAAATTATACAGAGCTTAGCTTATTGTTTTGCAGAGCTGTAAACCTCCACAAAACTCATCCTGAAATCAACCAGGTTAGTTGCAGTAGCCAAGGCAAGCAGATGCAGAAGTCAAACAAAAATCCAACTTGGTCTGATATTTAATATCCAGTTTTTCACACTGGAGCTAGATGGTAAGACACACGAGGGGGATTTGCAGGGTCTGGATCACTGAAAGAGCTGCTGCTTCCTGGTGGCTATCCCAATCCCCTGTCAGGAGAAGAGGTAGTTTCTCTGCTCTTGGGCTGTCACAGTTCACAGTGTGCTGTATTAACTCCAGCAGCCATTGATTTCAATTTATGTTAACATGCTGGGCTGTGAGCTGCAGCAGGAGGGGTCTCTGGTTCATGACTGCTGTCAGGTTCAGAAGAGCTGAAGTTATCACCTCAGCAGTAACCTCTGTGGCCACCAAAGTTGAATCCAATTCAGTCATGAATCAGTGCCCTTAATTAATACTCCCTTATAAAAGCCCAAAGCAGTCATACTGATGTCAATGAAAAAAAGTCCCAGATGAGAGTTTGATTGCTTCCTCAATATAAATATTAACAACAAAAAAAACATTGAAAAGCTAAAAATCAAATGGCTCCTTGGGGAAACTTATTGGGTCATTAATATATCACATGCATATTTCAAAAAATCTTGTGTTTTAGCAATTTAACCCTGACAGCTTCACAGGACAAAAATACTCCGACAGAATTACTTACCTTCTTAGTATTCCTTTAAAGCAAATCACATTACTTGAAATGTAAGAATATACTTTGAGTGAGAAAAACTATACCTAAGGCAATTTCAGCTACACACCCATATTTCAATTCATTGAGATTTTTCCTTCTTTAAAAAAAAAGCACTCACAAGTTGGCCATAAATAGCTCAAAAACATCATGGCTACCTACCAACTCTTCCCAATTCAAACTAAAAAAAAAAAAATCAAAAATCAGTCTGAACCATTTTCTGTAAACCTTTGTAGAGAACAATCTTTCTTAGTATCTGAGTAGAACTCTCTGCTCTTCACAGTCTTATTTTTGCTTGATTCTGCATATTTCAGAGCTGTGAAGAGATATGCAAGCTATAAAGGACTAGATAAAGTTTCGATCAAGACTAAACTCCAAGGACTACTCTGGTTAGGATAACATTGTTTTACTGATCAATGCAGACTTAACAAAAGAGGTTGGAAAGGAGCAGTGCTGCTACAGAAAAAAAAAATCTTTTTGCTTCAGTCCTTGGATGCCCTTGCATCCCCCTGGCCTCATTAGAATGTGTCTGGAAGCACTAATTCAATGTGCAGAGTCTGAGTGCAGGAAAGGGCTTACAGAGACCTAGGTTGGAAAAATTGAGCACAATGAGCAGGAAAATGCTCTCACGCCCCATCACAAGTGACCACACCAGAGCGGGAAGCCAGGACCACAGGTCAACAGGATTGCATTGAGTCATATCCTCAATGTTCTGGGCTTCAGTCTTTTGGAGTGTCTTGGCCATGTCAAAACACATAGTTGTGGGCCTCACCAAGTGGCCGACTAGCAACATCAGTGACTTCAGCACACGTACATAAAAGAGATGTTTTGGTTCAAAGCACCCACAATGATGAGGAGCTGCACTGATGACCACCACCATGGTACAAACACAGCTGGCTTTCATGGAGATGTGTTGTACGCCATGAGATGTGGAGGCATTTGAGGGCACAAACCCCTCTGAGGTACTGTTTGCTCAGCCTCAGGTTAGGAAGCAATCTTAGATATGATCCAAGTTCTTTTGTCTCTGGTGTGGCTCCTGGGAGCAAAGCATCCTGTCCTCTCTGTATGTCCACAAAGGAGTGCAGCAGGAAACAGCGTATGTCACAGTGGGGGCAACTGGAGAAGCAGAGTCTAGGAACAAAACAGAGAGTCAAGCAAGTGTATGTCATAGGTGCACCCTCACTCAGATGGAGCAGCTTCACTGTGGTAGCTTTCCTCCCATAAATACCTACATGATCCCTGGTACTCAGCAAGGTTAAGCAAGTCAACTGCTGTTTGAAATCTCTGATTTGTGGCTGCTTTTTTGGTATTATTTTTAATAACTGAGTTTCAAAACAGTACCTCAGAATGTTTGTCCTGGTAATAATTAGGGAATAAAACCTCTGGCAATAGGATTCTGCAGGAGATGGAGT
>VXBJ01000748.1:676-32965 GCA_013400055.1 Nycticryphes semicollaris | reverse complement strand
GGGGGGTGTGAGGGGGGCACAATCCGGTTCTCATGCCATGGCCTGGGTTTCGTGTAGCATAGCTGGATGTTTGAGTGAAAGCAAAATAATTCTTCAAGTTCAAATTAGGGCACATTTAATCTTCTTTGGAAGTAACAACAAAAAATAAGCCAGTGTGCTTTTAAAGCAGAGGAGCACCGTCTGGCCAGCCCTGCTGAACCCCAGCCATGGCTGTGCCCTGCAGAAAGGAGTTTTCCCTGGGAGAGCTGCTGGGAGCATGGCTGTGCATGTTCCTGGTCAGCAGAGCCCCCGCCGAGCCATAACTGACAGGTTGCAGCAAAGACAGCTAACAGAAAAAAGGCTGAACAATGTTTAAACTGGGAAGGGAAAAATCACCTGTAAAACAGCCTCAGCCTGGTCATCCCTAGTAGAAGTGAGGGTCCATCAGCAGGCCTGTCCTACAGACGCAGAGTGAGCACTGGAAGCCCTCTGTGCCACCACTGTTCCATGATGGATTTTTACTGTTCATAGAAGTAAGAAAACGGAAATATTTTTGGTTATCAGCTTTGCATGAGTCGGGGATCCCCCAAGCCTTGAGCAGACCCTGTCCAGTTGCCAGCTCTGGTCTGGCGGTCAGGGTGGTCTGGGGGCACCCACCCTGAGAGGTACAAGCACAAGTCTGAGTGCTGCTGTGCTGGGGAGCCCCCAGAGATGGTCAGCAGGGCTGGCGGTGAGCAAAAGCAAAAAGAGGGGTTTGAGGGTTTCCCCCTATTGAAATACAAGCTGTTAGAATCCAGCAGGTTTTTAACTGCATGTACTGAACACTGAAGTTAGAACTGTGCTGTAAGCCTCTACTTTTGTTGTACTAAGCTGCACCCAAAAACTGGAGTGGAGTTGAGAACCAGTACAAAAAGATCTGAGCCTTGGCCAGCCTGTAGGGAGGGGAGGTGGGGGCTGCCACAGAGCAGCTGTGGAAATCCTGTTGTGGGACCAAGCTAGTGTCCCCATCCCAGCGGGCAGCCACAGCTTTTACAGGACTCAGCTGAGACGCTGCCATCTGGGTCACCATTGTTGAGGTCTAGGGCACCTGGACTGGAGTGAGAACAAGTCTGAGGGCAGGACTGTGTCCTAGCCCTCCCAAAGCCAGGGACAGCCACAGGCTCTGCCAGGGTCCCACTGCTCTGGAGATGCGGAACCCAGGCTGTGTGAGCTGCTGGCAAGGGGAGAACAGCCCCTGGCTCCAGCCGCTTCCCTGCGATGCCTGTGCAGGTCCTGGTGGGTGGGTTGAACATCTCGACCCCAGAGTGCTGCTGGCCACAGGTGACAGCAGAGAGCAGTTATAAAGCATTTAGAAACCAGGCAGGTGCAGGCTGCTTAAGAGCCTGGGTGAAACGTTTCCCCAGATAAACCTTTCTCATGGGAAAAGCAGGGAAACCTGTCTGCAAACTGAGACCTGCTAACCTCCAGCTACAAGAAAAATCCTAATGCGAGCTGGGCAATGAGACACAGACAGGTTGACAATTTTTTAATTATTTTTTTTTAATGGTTTAAAATGGAGCCAGTTGCAGCAAACAACATTTTAGATTTATTCAGCTGTAGAAGAACTGGCACACAGCAGGTGCCTCGGAGGGACAGAGGGAAGGAGCAAAGGAAAAATGAAAAAGGCTGATGAGAGCGAGCAGCTAGGGAGAAACCTCTGGAAGGTTCAGGCATGCAGGCGGCTGTGCTCATGCTTTATGTCACTGCAGAACATTAAATGAGCACTTAAAAAGGTAATTAGCACCTTTTCATTGGACCAGAAATCAAAGGTGTAATTTACCAGAAGTCAGTGAACAATGTAAGAGAGAGCTAATTTAATCTCCTTGCGTAGCTCAGCCAGGGCAAGAAATCAGAAGCCCGGCTGCACCCATTTTTGCTGCCCCAACAGGACAGTGCCACCATCACCAGAACTGCACTCAGTACAAGTGGTGAAGTGGTACAGGCTATTTGAATACTGCTGCATCATTTTGCTTGTTCCACAGTAAAAGCAGAGGGTCTGCAGTATATAACACAAAATTCTCTCGTTGAGAAAAGGCGGCAATTTCTGGCCAAGGTTCGGCATCGTGGTTCAGGTGTTCTCTTCCAAAGCCTCTGTGCAGCCTGACAGGATCAGATCACTCCAAAGTTTGAGAGAATGGGGAGGAAATGGAGACTTTGGTTTGCCCCATTGTACATGAAAGGTGTTCTTTCAATATTCAGATTTCACTTTTGATGTTGGATTGGCCAGTCCTGCCTTAAGGATTTAGAACAAGTGACTCAGCTTGCTTCTGGTTTTGGTATCAAATGAAGTGTTCAAAAGATCAATAAAAGAAAAAAACACTATTAAAGTTTAAGTGCTATATAAAGAAACTAAGCTTTAACTCAGTTATTTTTCAAGCCATAGCTATAGCACAAGGCATATTACCTTTATTGGGATTTCTTAAATAAAAATGTGGACTGTACGTGAGCACAATAGTAAAATCAAGCTGTTAGCTGACTAACAAAGCTGCAGTACAGCAAATCATGTTCAGCGTTACACCACCACATGAGGATTAAACTTTGTCCCCTGAATATTACTACCTTTCCAAGNTTTTTTTTTTTTTTTTGCCCCTTGTTAAACCTTCGTACATGTTTCTGTGGCAGCTTAAAAAACCTGGAAGACTTAACCACGGTGGCCAGAAATCTAGATTAAAGCAGTTAATCCTATAGACCACCCTAAGGATAAACACAGAGAGATCCCCTGCTGTTATCCCTCTAAAGGGCTTCACAGTCCCAGCTGTTTGTACCCCTATGTAGTCCCTCTGTTAGTGACTGTGCTACGACCAGCAGAGGATAACAAACTTGGAGGTGATGTGGCCTGTACTAAACATGCCATGAGAACAATTTCTGCTGACTCCTACACAATTGGGATCGGCACAAAGACCTGACCTCATTTTCTTACAGTTGTAACCCCAGAAAAATACATGTGTGATACCCATAACCACAACATAATGGGACTACACAAACTATAATTCCGAACTCTCCACTTCAACAGCATGTCTAGTTTATCTAAGGATTAGCTCCTGAGAAGTGCAAGCAACTGAGGTTTGTATTTAGTGGTGACCAGTCCAGACAAACAGTAATCATTCCAAATCAAGAAAAGTGAAAAAGCAATAATCAAAGTAGGTGATCTGACAATCTCTAGGAAAGGTCCAGTTTGCTTAAGAAAAATTCAGCAAGGAGGAAGCGTGCCTCTTTACTGCAAGATATTCACCCAACTCCAATAATGTATTACCATGCTCCTAATTATTATATCTAATTATAGATCGTCCTAAGCACATTGGCAAGGGAAATATGTTGTAAAACGTATGTTGAAATATTACTCTGCTGTTGTTGAGTCAGCTGCTGGGACATGAGGCATTAAATATCTGAATCTCTGGCTGATTTCAGTGTTTTTACATTGCTTAACCACACTGTTAAGCTGTATTGTTGCAAACTTCTCCCCGCTGGTTAAATTTAGCTTCTCTGTTCTCCAGGTGCAATGATAGCTCCTAAAGAACTGTCTTTCCCATTCTCGCACTTTTCCTCCACCGAGCATTTATTTCCCCAACTGGCCTTATTTCTCTTATCTTTTCTTTTTTTGAAAATCTATACCATAAACATTGATTATTTCAAGTTTCACTGTGAAACTGTGCCCTGTGTTGCTTCTTGCTTTGTATTGCAGCCTGGTATCGCTCTCTTGCAAATCCTGCTATTCTCGCCTATGCTTTGTACTCTTTGACAGTGAATGTGATAACACCGTCACCTAGATTCTGTATTCATCACCAAGTAATATCCTACAAATTACTTGAAATATTTGGACCTTGAGGATGAGTCCACGTTAAGCGAATTAGGATATTAAGTCACAGAAGAAAGACACATTGCCATAAAACATGGAAGAGAAAGCCCAAGAATGGAAAAATTACTTTTCACTATATCTGTCCATCAGTGGGTAACAGGAGAGAGTCTGACACAGGCACTATGTTTCAGCACCCACATAAAATACATCATGGCCTTTCTTTAAATAAAAAAAGGAATACCAGTGATTAACTGTTAAAATTAATTGCTCTAGGTTTTTATTAATAAAATGGAAGAAAGGCCCCTATATCATTGCATTTATTAATTTCTAACCACTAATCTTTTAAAGCAATCCTCTTAAAACACCTCTGATATGCTTCAAAAATCTCCAGGAGGGTTTCAAGCAATTACACAACAAATGGCTTCAAACAACCATTGTACAGTCGTGTGGTGACTTGCAAGACAACTACTGTTTCTTTGTCTCTTAATTATGCAATGATCATGCACTGCACTTGACTATATTGGAAAGTACAGCAAGCCATGCTGCCAGAGCAGCCTTACAATGTGAACAGTGGGATGAGGATGAGCCAGGAGACCAAAGATGTGATTGACATGACTAGCTCTTTGGTATAAACTTTTTTAGGTAGCTAACAGGCTGATTTTTTAATCAAATATCACAGGCACAATTGCATATGGAAAGGTAACATAGATGGGACACGCAAATTACAGTATTATTGGTGACCCCAGTCAGGAAGTACCCAGAATAGAGGTTAAAACTCGTATTAGAAATGTAAGAAAACACCTGGATTTGGCTGTTTACACAAACCACACAGATCTCGCACAGTGTGATTGCTGGTTTTAGTGAAAAGGAGAATGAAAAGAGAAAGAAAAATCTTGATTAACTTCAGGTTGTTTAGTCTGCATTCTGTGCAAAACTCTGAGGGAGTGCTGTTCTGTCCTTGGCAAGTCTGCTTTTATCTCCTTGTAAAAACACTGGATCTTTCTGTTTTAAATGACTCCAATGGTGTTTTCTCCTCCCTCAGCTTCATACTAAAATGTCTTGAAGTTCAAATACTCCATGATGGACTTTAATTGATTTCCAGTCAAGACTTCTTAAATCATGTTTCTGAAAAATCCACTTACTATTGGCAGGCTATTTGCCCCATTTTGACTAGTTTGTGGTTCTTGTTTTACAAATCAGGGAGCAAAACATGTTTACATGCAAAAGTTACCTGAGGAAAAATAAGCAGAGGACAAAGCCAGTGCACAAGGGCTGGTGCTGTACGGCTGTACTCTGTGAAGTGCTGCAGCCAAAGAGATCAGCAGCTGCCTCTAAAGATAGACACGGATATTAAAATGTTAAAAGTTCAATACAGAGAAAACAAAATGAGGAAAATTATACGTTTCGAACAGCCTCTTTCTCTTTTTCCCTTGTACGTGCTGCAACCACAGCAGTCTGACCACAGGGCTATTTGATATTTATAAAGTTCAATTCAGTCACGCACCACAGAAGCACCGAAGACAAAAACCCCATGCACAAAACCTGTTAAAATGATCTTCTCTGTGGTACCTAGGGCTGATGAGCATTGCATGTAATGATAGCTTTGGGTCTTCCCCCCCAGGGCTGGGTCAGACCTCTCCTTGTATTCAACAAGAACATTTTCACCAAGTCTGTGGTCAGTGAATTGGACCCTTAGATGTCAGCACAGGTAAAATTTTCAAAGGAAAAAGACTCTGAGGAGAAGAGCATTTTATTAAACCTCTTCAGATCTTCATTCTGATAAAAAAAAAAAATCTTCAGCGTAATAAAAAGTAGTTCAGTCTTTTGAAACGATTTACCGACACAATTTCATGTACTTTGAATTGAATTGAACTAATAAGTTCAACTTATTAGCCATTAAAGTGGATTCCAGTGCTTTTGTCCAAAATTTCCAAAACTCACCTGCCCCAATGCAAAGTTAGGACCTGTACTGAGGAAATGTAAATATGCTGCTATATTTTTCTAAGCTGCCAGCAAAAGTTTGTAAACCTAGTTTCCAGAGCACATGATTGAACAGAGAACTCTGTGTCCTGGTTGGAAAATAACACATCACCTTCTCTTTAACACAGAAAACTTGGAAAAAGGGCCTGATTTACAGATATTTTTTTAATCTTTTCAGCCGTATTTCCTCTAACTTTCAGGAGTACTTTAAGGTTGTAGCACACCTCCATCCCCGCCTGAGAGCCAGGAGGGCAGCAGTTGGGAAGCCCACGTCCAAGCTCTGGTGTGCAGTGTGGTCTGAGTATGTGCTGCTGCATTGGGCTCAGTGTTGGGGGCAGAGGGGGACTCCTCTGTACCCCGCAGTGCAATGCCAGGATGTGGCTTGTTAACGTGTCTGTCTGCACCCTTTTTGGAACGGCAGAACACCAGCAGGGTTGGGGGGGGCAGAGCAAACTGCTGTACTGCAGGAGTACAGTCAGTAGAAAGAGAAGACCTGCTAGAAATGATCATGAAGGCATCAGAAGGGGATGCTGTCAGACAGTGCACCCACCTCACCAATGGATTTGTGCAGGGCAATTCATTTCGAGCTGGCTCTCCCTTGCAACCAAGTGAAGATCTGTGCATTCAAATATTTCAGAAGTGTTCAGTGTTAGCTTAATTCTAGCACTAGTATAAGAAGTAAAACTTATGTTGATTTCCAATTGATGTCATCAATATTTTATCAGAACATGGCCAAGCATCACTTCGCAGCCTTATGTGTTCATTGCACCCCAATTCCTTGGGAGACTGATTTCATTAAAAGCACGAACCTACAGAGCAGAGGCCACCATTGCTGTCTGAACAGAGGGAATCACACATATAGTGAGTGCTCCAGAATATGTTTAGTGAAGTCCAGGGAGGCACCACTTCATGGTGAGACTTCACACATGACTGGGTGCTGAACAGTACATCCAAGAATGCAAACTATGACAGTAAGGACTGAGGCTTCTTCTGCAATAATATCTTAGAGGGCCCTGTGAGGCCATACTGCCCTCATCTTGCTTGGAGTAAAAGTTTACATCCTGGAATGGATACAGATAAGACAGAGGGGCACCACCTGCATCAGGTAATGCAGGTATTATGTCCTCATGATTGTACCACACTATGAGTCTTAGATATGCTGGTCCAAACCAAACAGAAAATAAAGAAAATGAGAACAGGAACATTTCTGTTAAAAAGAAGGTAGAGCCTTTTCCTGAGCAGGAAATTGGGTCTTGACAGAAAAGATTGCAGAATGAAAGCCTTGTTTTGCTGTACCATCCCAAGGTCTCCAAGAAGGCAAACTAAAGTTTTCAAAACATTCTTCCTCGCTACCTTTTTTTCAACATTTCAGCTAACCACATAAATAACAGTGCTTCTGTGAAAGCTGCATCATGTCATTTTCTTTCTTCTGTGATTAAATACTTTTTTCAGTGAAATAAAGTGAAACTTGATAGAAATGCAGTAGCAAAGTACACATATTTGAAAATGAAGTGTTTTATGTTTGAGAACCCCTAATTTCATTTAAAAAATTAGTATTGCTAGTTTTATTAGATGAAAAAAAAATCAAGCTGTTTCCCAAATGATATTTGTTTCCTAGAAATGCAGTCAAATACTGTGCAAGAAGCCCTTAACACTGACGTGAAAGCTGACAGAAGAGAGAAACTATCTTGAAATCACAAAATAGCTTTTCTTATCTTATCAGACACCACCACAGAGAGCCTGTTTGAATTTTTTATGGCTCTAACGCTGACAGTTTCCACAACTGCAGATATTCTGAGTGACGAGTGCAGTGTGAGGCCCAAATTGCGAAGGTAGCTGGAGACAACCTTGATGCCTGGTAGCACTTAAAGAAGCACATGGCTTTGGTGTCTAATTCCCAGGGAGTTGATTAGCTAGTTAAAGTAGTCAGCACCTCCTGAGGAAGGGCTGTGTTAGAAGTTAGCAATCTGCTAATCCTTCTGTGATGACAGAACTGAGTTGAGTAAACCACCATTGAAATGTTACAGGTGAAACAGGGCATCTTGCATGGGAGACCATCCTGGGCAACAGGGAGTGGGAGGTCCAGGTTTCTTTGTCGTATTGGGAAAGTGCCAGGTCCCAGTGAACATGAAGCTTTTGCCAGCTTTCCTGTTTTTATTCCAGAGGCTTTTCTCATGCAACCTCCATTTCACATAGGTACCACTCTTCCTTGGTGTAAAGACCTTCTAAAGGTCAACCTTAAAAGAATTTAAAGGGTTTGTTCCAGCAGCACAATTTTTTCAGATATGATCAACTTCTGTGTGCACAAACAGTCAGGTGTACTGGCATGTGAAAAGACAGTGACCCTACCCAAAGGCGTTTAAAATAAATCATGGATATGCTGGACTTCATACAGAAAGTGGCAGATTAATTCTTTTATTTCATAGTTGTATATATGTAGCCTATTCACGTATTATTTGAGGTTAAATTGTAGTCAATAGCTCAGATTCATACCTATTTGTTTCCTTCCTGAATTTGGCCCAATTACTTTTAAATACTGAAAATGAAGGATTCTGATCATAAATATTTTCCGAAAACTTAACACTGTAGCTGTAGGATAAAGAGCGAGAAAGGAATAAATCATTCTGAACAGAACGAGCAACTTGGTTCTCTCCGCAGCAGAAAGGCAAAGTAATGGCAATGTAAATATCTGGGCCAATAACCAGAAAGAAGAAAATTATCCATAAGACCAACATGATGTAGGGTTTTCTTTCTGGTGGAAATTTCCTTTGTTCCATCTGGTCAAGACTGGAGTAAATGTGGAAAGTGAATGTGGTATAGTGCCTGGGGACAGTATATATCAGGATGTCTTTGGACATAGTGCAATGTGCAGAGGACTAACCAGGAAGGCTTTATTTATATATTTATGTGAAAGAGGTTCCAGTACCAGTGAGGCAGATGAAAAACTGGTTAAACTTTCAGGCATTCAAAAAAGCCCTATAGCACCGATGCTTTGAATTGAAATATAGAAAATGAACCCACCCATTAATCATTGCAGGCTCCATGACCACACAGGTAAAATAGCATGCTAAATGACTATTTGCCTGCCTACAAGTGCAATCACCATAATTTTAACCCTGGTAAGATGCTGGAAGAGTGCAGACCTCTTGCTTTCTTCTTAGAAAAGAGCTCTTACAATCTGCATTGGTTACACTTTCCTACTTTGTAAATAACAATGGTTCCAAAGGCATTGCAGCAGAGGTACTTGAAAGGTATTCAGAGAGAATTTGAAGTTGCAATTAACTTTGGAACAGAAAAAAATTGCCCTTCCTCTTGCCCATGAGCAAGAAGGAGCTTTTCTCTGCATTTGCATCCCTCTATCCCCAGAGGTGGGAGACTGAGCCTTGTCCTTCCTTACAGACCACATTCAGTCACTGACAGGGGGACCTGGTGGTTGGTGCCTCCCAACAGGCTCTCAACCATTACAGTGGAAGGCAAAACATCGCTGAGCTATTTGATGTTATTTTCTGTTTATGTGTATTTTTAATGGTTTAGAAAGGGAAACTAGAACATGCTGGTTGTTATCTGTATATCTGTTGTGAAAGGCAGAAGCAGTCATAAGAAGTGATAGAAACTGTGAGACTCTGGATGAAAGAGTGTATCATAAATGGAAAGTCTAAAACATCTTTTTTAATGTGAGCTAGTAAAGGCATTGTTTGGGGTGTGGGAGGATTGGTAAATGAAAACTGAGAACTGATACCTTCCTCAAAGTACACTACAAAACTCTTTTTTTTCCCTCCACCTTTATCAAGAAAAAGAGGATTAGAACTGATTAGAAAAGGATAATTTTGAAAAACAAAAAAAAACTGAAACTGTTTTTATATTAGTTTTCTACAGTAATTTTATCCTCCTTCTCCTAAAATCATTAAGACTATCAAAGCGCATTGAATTCTTTCTATATTTTAAATACCCATAATCATGAAAATACTATAAACTAATATGTTATGGTATAAAGCAGATAGCCAGGGTGGCTAAAATTACCTACAAGGTGGTTGGTGCCTCCGTTCCTCCCTGCAGCTCTTCACGTCAGCTCTGCACCTTCCTTGGCAAAAAGGTTTATTCTCATTTTCCTCACAGCCTGCCCGTGACACAGCAAGTGTTCTGCCGAGAACAAGTAACGGTGCGCAGTGGTGGCTGTGGCTGATGTGCAGGGCAAGTGTGATACAAGAACATTTTTGCTGCCATGTAAGATTTGTCATGCTAGCATAAACCTTCCCATGGAGAACTTTATCTACGCTTAGCGCGACCAGGGTAAAGCAGACATAAGTAAATTAACTGGCACAAGACAAATGTCAGTGAAGTTAGTTTAAGACATTTAAGCTGATCCAAAATGAAACATGCTCCCTTTGGACTTGCCTGCTGGAGGGTATTTGTGTAGCAGATTTGCATCTTAATTTTAAAACCAAACTTAAATGTTGCTTCCTATTTGATTTTCCCTTTGTTTTGCCATGGGCTTCGGCAGGTGGCTGAGAAGCCCCAGACAGTCGTGGCCATGCCTTGACCACGCAGCCAGAGTTTGGCCGTGCCGGGAGGGCTTCGGTCACTTGCATTGAATTACCTCTTACTATGTCTTGCACATGTGGTGGTTTATCTGCAGGGGAACCTGGTCACTCTCACTGTGGTCCATAATGATAATAACAAAAGCTATAAATCAGACGAACTTTGTTTGACTTGCAAGGAAAGGGTTATGCTTTTTCTATAAAAGTTTATTCAAGCTGAGGCATTCTTGAAGATTACTCTGCCATAAGGGGGTTCACTTTATTTATGGATCTATACTATCACGCTAGAAATAAAGGCTAGACTGTGGCTTTGCTCGAAGGCCTCAGCTGCAATAGAGTAGAAGTAAAAAAGAGCGCTTTTGGAAGCTCAGAGGAGAAGGATGTGGAAGAATCAATATTCTATAAGCTCATACTTGTAAACAAAGTCAGATGCCCCCTTCTCTCTTCTTAATCTCTGCTCTGACGAGGAAGTTTGAGAAATACAATGTCATTTCAAATTCTTCCCTCCAGCCAGCCCACCTGTTCCAGGTCTTACTTCATCTTCTGCTTCTTATAAGCTTATATTCTAACAAACACTGGAGCATGCATCTGCATGTCAGCTGCCCGTGCACAGCATCTGACACCTCAAAGCATTGGAGATGGTTCACAGAGCAGTTAAGTTATTCAGTGGATTCACAGGAGGAGGGGCTTCTGTACAGGGCAGCATGTTCCAGCTCCCATGTTTGCTCACTGTACCTTGCATAATTCTGCTAGAATAAAATTCCTCTTCATTCCAGGCAGCAGTATGAAATGCCTAGTGGTCAATAAAATCCTTCACAACCTGTGGGATGGCCACCACCATTACAAAGTGCCTGAGGGACTGACCTGTCATACTTTCAGATGAAAAGGGAAAAACCCTTGATGAGTTTTTATGTAACGATGCTCTAAATGATTCCCTTTGATGAACGTGGTTTGATGAATTTAGAGTTTTCTCCACAGAAATATGCTGTTTAATGAATGTTTTCCTCTTTATCAATAGCAGCAGTGTTAGGTTAAATGCTGTTAGCTGTCTTTACAGGCTCAGAACAAGAGAATGACATAAAACTTGATGCACTACACCTTGGACTTTCTCCTCTCCCAGGATGTAAATTATTGAACTATACAAGACATGATGGGATTTAATGTTCCTGTTCCCTTATCACATGTGATATGCTGAAATAGGACTGACATTAAGGTCTCTTTGCCAGTTCCAGATCTGGTTTCTTCTCGTTGTCAAAGTTGTCAGAGGTGCCTTAGAAGGCAGGTCTGGTCCTTCTTTCAGAAAGGATACTTATTGATAACAGCTGCCTTCTTACTCTGTAAAAAAGCAGTTAGTGAGAGGGTCTTGCAGCCTCCAGAAGCCTTGGTCATGTGTAGGTGACTTCTGAGCAATGGGAACAGGAGCGCTCTCTGTACTGGCTGGAATTTCCTTTTTCAGGAGTTGCAGCTGGCACTCAGGGCCTCATGAAGACGAGTGCAATGAAGTCCTTTTTCCCAGACTAAATAATCATGTTAATGAAAGCTGCTCTTCTCAGAGGCTTGAATATTTTTAACAAGATTCTTTTGATTCAAACCGAGCAAGTCTCTTACCTTTTGCTCTTCCAGAAGCACGAAAAGGCTTGTGGAACTTCCAGGACAGCAGAAAGCTGCTATTTCTCTTCCTCCACCGATCTGAGTTACAAATGTCTTTACCAATTTCTGTAGGTTTGGAGAACCTTCCTGAAAGCTCATCAGTTTGAATGAAAGCCTTGCCTGCCTCCATCTGTGAACGAGACCATCCTATGGACATGGGCAAATTCTGGATCAAGCCTCATGCATTTTAAGTGGACAGTTCTTTACCAACAAGCTTTGCAATCTATATTTAAAGGTTTTCCCAGTCTATCAAGACTTCCTTGCAAAACATTGGCAAACACATAGCCCCTTGAAGAACTTCAGTTCTAATAAAGGAAAGAGACTTGTGATAAACTTCATATCTAGATGTTAGGTATTAGTTTTTAACCGAGTGACATCATTTTAGGATCTTTCTCAGTAGCTCTTTCATTAACAAGTGCTCCCCTGGCTGCTAAAGACTCAGAAATGCCCCTTCTAATCTATTTCTTCTAGGAACATCTGTGGGTGCAGCTCTCAGGTTTCAGCACAGGGTCCTTTCTGAATGACCATGTGGTTATGTGAAGTCAGACACACAGAGCTGCTAGACATGCTTCTTCAGGTCAGCTGTGAAGCAGAGCCACTGTCGATTGTGGGTGCTAATTAAGCAAACTCTCACTGTCAAAGTATTTTAAACTCCCTCAAATTCAGGCAACTGCTGCAGCGCCCAGCATCCTAAAAGTAATTGAGTCTGCACTGCTAAATTGGACATAAAAGATGTGTGTAACCATCTTGGTAGCTGACGATCCAAGTATTGCACAGAAATAGTCATAGGACTAAGCTTTTATTTTCAATTGTTAATAGTATAAACTGTGTTCTTACCTTCTCAAATTCCTTAAGCATTGTCAAGCACTGATTTTTTTTTCACACCCCTATTGATAATGTGGTTATGTATCTGCTGCACTGCAGTAAAAGGTAAAGCAATTATCATATATTGTTTATCCTTCTGTTTTGGACTACTGTGAAGCTGAATTGAAGGGTAATCTAAATGCATGAAAGACACTAGTGACATACAAAATCTGGCTGTTACTTTCAGAATAGAAGGACAAAAGAAAAGATAGTGCACCATTTGTTAAACACTCTGGCTTCAGTGCAGCCTCAAAAGCTTCTTTTCATACTTAGAATTTCTGGTAAGCCATTCCTTAAAACCATACTGTTTAGTAGTTTTGCTTGCATGCCTATACATTTGCTTCTGTAGTACCCAAAAGAGGCCAGGCTGTGCTCACTATGGAAATTTCATCTTATAATCAGAACAAAAAAAAAAAAAATTAAAAAAAATGAGAGCGTGCCCTTTCGATTCCCTATCCCCATTAGATGTTAAGCAGCATTTCTCTGTATTTTGAGTGATGTTACTGCTGATACTTGGTTTCAGAAGATGAATGCTCAACCATACACAGGATTCAATTAACATTCTTTTATGACTGCATCCATATCATTCTTAACAAGCACACTCCTTGGTGAGAGTGAATATTTACCTCATGGCATTAAATCCACAGTTTTCTACCACAGTCATTAATGATCATATAGCAAATGATCACCCCAACACTCTGGCTATATTCCAGTTCAAGTAATTATATTCTGCCTCTCTTAATTTCCTTTCGAGAGTAATTGGACCTGATAACAGTCTTCACTTGTTATCCTAAACTGCTGTACAGCTTCACCACATCTCAAAGCTTCAAGGTGTTAATCACATCTCCCAATAGGTGAAATATTGATAGATGGTCTCTCTGCTCACCCCATCTTTTTATCACATAAAAATCCATTAATTATTTTAACACCAAATGAAGGAATCTACCAAATTCAGTTCTGTAGGTACTGTAGACTGTACTATCTGTGTATTGCTAGCCGCCTAGAGACATAAGTCAGGAGCTTAAATGGTCTCAGAAACTTATGAACTCATTGATTTTAGGAAGCTGATGATATGAAACTGCTGTACCTTTTATGCACCTCTGACTTTGTCTACATTAGCAAGCCATTAGGCATAGTGAGAGCAGAGCAGCAGGACAGTGTGACTGGCAGCGGGGGCTCTAATATCTACAGTGCATGTGATCTGGCATTTTACTAGATTGTATTTAGTTTGATTTACTGGACTGGACATCCCAAATACACATGGTTTAAACGTATCTTACAGATCTCTTTTGTCCCTTCCAGGGGTTGAATCACCACTGGTGTGCACCTGAAGCAGAACTTCTGGTTAAGTTTCCTGTGAAAGAAATATGATTCATACACAGCAAAACAGCAAACCAAACCTCCGCAGGATGAATGGGGGTGATGGAGAGATTTGCTGCAAAGGTGGTCTCCTGTTGTGAACGTTAACATGGCTGGGGATCCACTGTACACTGTAATGGACTGTCCTCTATTCAAGGACTTCTAAGGGACAACAGACTTTAACAGGGGACTGTTTTCTGACCAACAATGAGACCAGACAATAATAAGGAAACATATAACTGACTCATAATGTTCAAAAGGAAGTTTTTGGGGAGGAGAGAGGAAGAGACAAGCATGCTTCAGTAGCCCAGTGGGGGTGCGGTCTTCAGGAAAAAGGCTCTTGAGCCCTAAGGAAACTGCTCCAGATGGCGAAGAACCTGAGACAGACAAAGCATGTAGGGTTTATTTGACATGTGCTGGTTTATTTTTGAGTTACTCCAGAGAGACCAAGCAAAGAAGCAGTGTTTTTACCCATTTATATTGCAAAGCAGAAGAGTTCTCAGTATGGCAGGAACCACCACAGCTCCAGGATCATTGTGGTACCTCACAAACCCAAAATATTGCATCACAGTAATATGAAAAATCTTTAGTATCAGGAGGAAGCAATAACCAAAGGTTTCTGTCATTTCTGATTTAGTCTACTTTTCAGTTATTTAAGTTTAAAATAATTTTTAAAATGTTTAATTTAGGAAACTTCTACCAGAAAGGAAAAGCAAAGGAAAGAGGGGGTATTACCACTTCGGTTTTTTTCTCTCTGTGAAGTTATTGTTGTAGGGGGAAAAAAGCCAACAAAATTATCTATAGCTTTCCACCTCACCCCCTAAAAAAGAAATAAGTCTATGCAGAGAGATCGAACCAGTCTGTTTTTCCATTGAAATGCACCCAGCAGTTCCCTACACACACCATATATCCCAGCAATTTATTACATGATGTGAAAGTCAGTCTCTCTGAAAATAAATAGCTTAGAGAGAGCAGTAGCCAAAGCTGAGGTGTCCTAAAATAAGCATTAATCTGGAAGGAAAAAGGTAACTAGCTGGAGACTTGAGAGCTCTGTTACAAAGATGTGTGTGGTTCCTAGGGAAGCACACGCTCAAGTTCTTGTGAAATACGGCATTTAGCACTCGCTGTTCTCCAGCCACATTCTTTCACTTCACTGTTTATATTTACTCACCTTTTTCTGCCTTCTGATCTTTGCCATAGCTTTATAATTTTCAGTTCACTTCACTAACGTTAAGTGCAAATAGTGTGAGATCAAATAAGACGTGGTCAGGAAAATGACAAGGAACGTGTTGTCCGAGACCAGGAGTCAGGGAAAATTTAAGTTGTTTCAGTTATTGACGCCTCCATACCCAGAATGTGCCCCACACTGAGGACCACGAGGGTGAGCTGAGGCCTTTCCCTGTTACCATATGACCTGATAGGAAACATCTCCCCTGCCTGGGGGAGTGGGACTGGAAGGGGATGTCCAAGCCACCCAAAGTGATCTCTGCGATGGTGCCGGAGGTATCCAATGGCAGGAGGTTCTTCAGAATTACAACTCCACATCCTTAGCAAAGGAAATGCGTCCTAATGTTCCCCAGAGAAAATAAGACCTCTAGTTAAAAAAAAAAAAAAAAAAAGTCAACCAAAAAGTCTATTTCTGATGTATCACAGACAGACAAGAAAGGGATTAAGGGTACCATGAATACTCTGTCACTGTAGTAGCAGAGGAACAATTAAATTTCCCAACCATTACAGACAGCAATTGTCTATCATGCTACAGAAAAAAAAAAAAAAAAAAAAAGCAAGCAAGGTAAAAGACAGTTTTATACAGAAGAAAAAATTCTCATTGTCCAGAAAACTGGTGATGAGATTAATTCTGATGATATGAGCAGAACATGTTGACCAGATACCTTAAAGAATGTAAATCCAGCCACATCTTGGACAAACTGGCTTCTCCTCTGATCCAAACACATCTGCTAAGGGAAAGGCAAAGGCATGCTCTGCCATGTAGTATGAAATAACCTGTCCTTTGCCTCAAGAAAGGGAGGGTGAAAGGGTAACTATATAATGAAATGGTGCTCCATCTGCCTGTCTTTTGTCTTGCAGTGCAAGGCCTGTTGCCATTACTCCATCAAAATTAGAAAACAAAGGTCTAGGTGCCAGTAGCATTAAAAATATGTTCTCTCCCAAATTATAGGTTGCAGATAACCATGGGAAGTGGCTGCAGTGCTTATTAAGGGTCTTTAGCTCTGTCAACGACCCCTGTGCTCAACCAACTGTAGCTGCCCGTTATCCTGTATGAGCTATTGAAGACCTGTTCTTATTTACAGGTTTTAAGTAAGAAATCTGCGCCCTGTGGTTGGGGATCAGCTGCTCATTCACGGCACGTAACCTTCGTCAGGCTGGTGGGGTTTGTGCCTGACACTCTCCGTCACCCTTCTGAGCAGGGTTCAAGCTGTTGCCAAATTGCCACATTTCTTCCAAAAGATACGGATGATCAGACAAAGGTGAACACACTGTTTTATAAATCCCACACTGATTATTTTAATGACCGTGGGCTCTTCTGGAAACCTCGCGGGGGGTACAGAATGTCACAGATGTGGCAGGAACCCAGCCACTGACTAAAAACAGTCCAGGGGGACCCACTTATTCATGGACAGATGCATAAGCTAACAACAGACATCCCATCACCCTTACTGCCATCGCAAGTTGGAACTACAAGGACTCAAGGTAAGCCCCTGTGGCATTCAGCCGTAATTCCCAGTCAATGGAAATTGTCCCCATTAAACTGAGAGTGCAGCTGATTGAGTATTTGAACCTCCACTTAAAAGTAAATATTGACATGGTTTAAAGGGATTAACTAAGATGACTGGATTCTTGTTAAAAACTTTTTGAGATAAAAAAGAGTCTTACAAAGCCTTCACAGTGTTTTGAGACATTATTTCCTGTGACAAAATGGAAAAGGGGGAAAATATGCTCTAAAAGTATATGAAAAACTCATGTTCCTAACCACTTACTTTAAATGGCCAACTCTTGAAATAATAGTTCTCATAAATCCACACATCAAGTAGCTCTGTGTGTGACTTATTAATGGACAGTAGATGATGTCACACGGGCAGCAGAGAGGTAAATAGATAAAGATTAAATTTCCCAAACCCATATTCTTTTGTGTTAGCAACATGTTGTCGGTCCTGAATTTTAATTGCTCAGCTACTTTCATTTCTGCTAAGTGCAGATTACACATTTTGCTTCCTTTCGTCAGTCACCCCATGTGTAAAATGAGAATAATACCCGTAACATCAGCCATGGGAGAGTTTTATAGAGAGGGAAGAAGGGAGGGAGGGAGAGAGGGAGAGATGGATGGATGGATGGATAGATAGATTAATCAGGCCATGCCACATGTTCCCGCTCTCCATCGAGAAGACCAAATTGCCACCCTGGAGTGGCTTTCCCTAGCTGTGCAGTGGGATAACTCCATTGCAGCTCTATTCCTGAAGATATGTATGTCTCTGGCCAGAGCTGGAACCTGCTGCTTCCCCATGGCCACCAGTGCATGGGGATGAGCCAGCTGGAGCTTAAGAGAAGAAGCGTCCCTTGCATGGCCTCGTCTTGGAAGCCCCTGGGCACAGCCAGGGCGAAGCCAGCTCAGCCAGCTCCAGATGCACACGTAATAAAACTCAGCACACCATGGTTGCTGGGGCTGGGGAAGAAGCTTGGGCTATTAAAAATAGAAAGTGGAGAAAATAAAAGATACATATCAATATTACAAAAGTCTTTGAAATCAAAACAACCTCAAGAAAAAAAAAAAAAGCTCTCAGCTTTCTCTCTGCAAAAATCCTGGAATTAAATCTTTGGCTTAGTAAACTGTTTCTTTTAGCAAAGCAAATTTAAAAATGCCACAGTGATGAACAATGTAATAAAAAAAAGCCATCGTATTATTCTTGAATGAGGTTTAATAAAAATCAAATAAAAGCAATTATCTGAATTTTCAAGAGGATCACCTCTTCCTTCCCTGAGGTACGGAAGAGAATGAATTCAGGAAATCATTAGAATCAGAAACTGGCACCGCACAACAGAGCCAGTGTTTGCTGTACAAAGACAAACAGAAATCTCCTCCCAGGCTAACAGCCTCCTTGCTAAAGCTGTTGGAGTGGAAATTCCACCTATAGGTGAAGAAGGGTAATTAAAGAGGCACAAGAATTTCTTTGTAGTAGGGCTGGCTTTTCTACTCCAGAGCAGGCTTCGGCTTTTCAAGTGTTCATATTCTTCTTTACTCATACAGAAAGAAATTGGGCGCATCGCAATATTCAGAGCTGCCCGCAGATCTCTGTAAGCAGGTACATGCAAATTATCACCCATTAACACATACGTTATAGCACTTTCTGCTCTCACTCACTCCTATGTAAATCCAGAGGCTTCAATTTATCATTTCTTTCCACCTCCTGCAGCCATTTAAGTTGATGGAGAGCATACAATTTTCCACTGGAAAATGCGCTTTGAGTGAAATCCAAATCTTTTGCAAGAATGTGTTGATTTCAATGACATTTTCAAAGGCAGAGAGCAGAAATGCATTATTTCAACACTCGTTTATTTTGATAAAAGAAAAACATTTCATGCTGACTCATTTCAATTGCTTTTGTTTCCAATGTTATGGTATACTAAATATTGCAATATTTGGTATTACTGTTTAGTATTTTGATGACAAGCACAGGGTTTCAAATTTCCACAAGAAATCTGCAACTTGCCAACTTTTCATACTTCAGATTCTGAACGAAACCAAATTCTGCAGTTGAAATCTTACCATCAAATTAGCATGTATCACTAGATTAGATATATAGTGCTTGGCAGTCAGGCTCGGAGCAACTCCACTGACTTCAGAGGAGTAGCTTTAGCTTGCAGCACTGGTCCAGAACAGCAGTAAGTACATCCTCAGCATTTTGAAGCACTTGTGGATGGTAACAGATCATTTAAAAGTGGCAGATCTTACTCCTCTTGACTGACATTCATAAATGCTCTGCGGAAGGAGGACGGCTGAAGGTGGGTACCACATTTTCACTGTGAAAGGCTCATGGCTTTGTTGTTCTCTTGGTCAAATCACTTAGGGCTTGGTTCAGTCTTGCAGGACTGGGTCCTTACACATCTCATATAATATAGTCACTTGTTCAATGAGCCTGATTCTTGCTCTGAATCCCTCTGAATCTCGCTCCGAGTTGAATTCTCCTTGGCTGATCTTTGGCAGCCCTACAATTAGAAGAGTAGGCACTGATTTAAAACATACCAACAATTTTACTTTACTTCAGTCTAAACAACTTAAAAAGAAAACCAAAACCACTGAAAAATAAGACCCAAGGAGGCAGTCAGACAGGGAGAAAAGATACTAATCTTGCAACAAATTGTATGTAAATGGTGCCTCGGGGAAGCCATTGGGCTGCACACGTTTCCTTGTTGAGCGGTTTGTAGCATTTGGGCCTTAGCTTCATGTCACAAAAAGCAGAGAAAAAATACTGAAATGGAGGGAGGTTTGACTCTGCTCCCACTGGTTCCTGTGGGATTCATTGTTCAGCTTCCCTGAGAAGAAATGTAACAGCCACCTTGTTACGCACATTTTATAATACTTGGGATATAAATACTGTTGAGCCAGACTGCCAGGTTTTTTGGCATGTGTTTTCCCCAGGGAAATAGCTAAGTTCTTCAGTACTCTCAACAGCAAAAA
The DNA here is from genome assembly GCA_013400055.1 of Nycticryphes semicollaris. Classification (NCBI taxonomy): domain Eukaryota; kingdom Metazoa; phylum Chordata; class Aves; order Charadriiformes; family Rostratulidae; genus Nycticryphes; species Nycticryphes semicollaris. The sequence continues at coordinate 13,065 of VXBJ01000748.1, read as the reverse complement.
GACTGAGAAATGCAGACTATTCAAATTAAAATAGGAAAAATAATCTAACTACAGGTGTCTAAATATTACATGAATTACATGAATCCAGCTCTGGCAAGATGTATCTTCCACATACTTATAAAATAGCAAAAAGATTGTTCACATATTTGAAAAGATCAGAGGCACTTCTCTTTACCCTTTCCTCCAGATCAATTTAAAACAAGACAGGAGAGATGTTTAATATCGGGCTAAGGGAATTTTTTTATTGCTCTTTTGCCTTTTTTCCATCTCCATCATTTGAGAGGCTGGTTGTTCTGCTTGTCTCTTCCCCGCTTTGTAGGGCCAGACAAAGTCTCCCATCAGTCCCCAAGGACTGATTCTGAAATATCGTACAAGGAGGTGACGCTGAGTGGAGGATGGGCTGCAGTAGTGCAGACTCCCCAGAACTGGGATTTCTTTCACCGGTGAAAATGATAGAGCAGTGCAGGCAGCATGAGAATTCATGCTTTCTTCTTGCTAAGATTTCATTTAGCAAAGGCGCCTCGTGGTTTCAGGACTTTGGCGAGGGTACCTTGTCCTCCACTGATCTAATCTTCAAGTCCTGCCAAGACAGCATAGGACATAATGTGAGGGGTGTCCCTGGTAAACTTTGCACTCCCCATCACATGAGATTATGGAGTCTGAACAGAAATTGGTTTAGTTGCTAGCTCCCATCTGCAAGTTTTATTCAGTATTTAAACAGAAGCCAGTACTATTAGCCATACAACGTATGGCATACATGCTTCCAGATGGGGTTTGGTATTTTCCAGGTTTTCAAAGGTGAAGCCTATGTAGTAATAAGTGATCTTAGAGCCACTTCTACATATTGGGACTATTTTGGTTTCTATCCACCACATAGGGTCTAACTGCTGCAAGCCAGCTGCCAGAAGAAAAAAAAAAAAATCCAGAAATTAAATATGGAAAACAGTGTTGGTAAAAAGAATTTAATCAAAAGTCAGGAAGCCATTAATTCAAGTCAAACTTGCTGCATGGACCTCTATTTAAAACAAAGCACTCTCACAAAAAAAAAATAAAATTAGAATCATTAACAATAACAGGAAATCAAATGGTTGCTGTTTCAGCATGCACACTGGAAAAATGTGTGTATAGAGAGATTAAATAAAATAAAACCCCACAGCTAAAGGAATGGTTTGAATGATTACTTCTCTGCTTTTAAATTTTGGAGGGCAAGGGAAAGTGGAACAAGTGTAATTCTGCTTGGACCAATAGCATTATTATTCTTCTCTAAAAGAACAAGCACAGCAAACAAACAAACACTAGTAGGGTTCCCTTTGTAGCCATACATTGTGATGCAGCAACTGGGAAACAATTGCTTGGCTTTGGGTCATGATGGGGATGAATTTAAGGGGCTGTGCCTGCTCTGCAAAGGGAAAGCTCTACAGGTTTGTAAGGATGGCACGCTCAGGCGGTTTAAGTTCCATTTAAGTGACGATGACTCAACACAGGGATTTAAAATATGCAGACACTGTTGCTGACTTGTTGGAACAAGGTGCTTGACGATGCAGTTTCCCTGTCAGGAACAGGTTCAGGTACAGGTTCTGGTCATGCATCTGCCACCGATTTTTTAGTAAATCACGTCACCTATATTTGCAAGAACACTTTCTGTTGCTGGGTGTTTGGGTTTCAAATACCGCATAAAGGACACCTTCACCATGGACAGGCTTAAACAGCCGCAGTTGGTATATTCCAGCAGTTGCTACTGAATAACCTGCTGTGTCAGCGTTTCTCACGTGGGGATCTCAGAAGAACCAGTTCATTTCACAACCACCACCTGTGATGTACATTGATATGCATATATTTGTATTTATTCAGATCTACTTACATTTAACAATATTTATTCATACTTTTCATGCAGGCCAAAAGAATCACACAGATGTTTAATTACAAAATGAACCATTTACTAATTGCAGATGTTTTCATGTCTAAGCCACCAACTCGAGACACTGTGGACATGATGTTCAGAAGAGTTAACAGCACAACTCTTCTTGCTAAGGAATGTGGATGTCAGCTGTACCAGAAAACTGCTTTTTCTAATCTGGGTAACCAAAATTACTTTCATGGATTAGGCACTGACCAAGCAATACTTCACAAAAGAAGGTGCTTGAGCTGGAGAAGTAAAGAGAGAGCAGGACTAGCACTAAAATATCTACATTGCCACCTTCTCTTGGTCATTTCACCTTTCGATGATACAGTTTTTCCCACCTGTGAAATGCAGATGATGGTAGTGACCGCTCTGATAAAAAGAACTTTGAAACATCGTGGAAAAGCAATAGTAGCTCTCTGGCAATGTGAAGAGAACAGCTCTGTGTTTGCACCAGGCCTGTCATCACTAGCATCACAGCTCACAGCTGGACGGTAAGGTATCAAAAGGACATAGATGAATCATCTTAGTAGGCATCATAAATGCCTTCCATTTACGAGTCCTTTCAAAAATCCCTAGGGCCCAGAAAAATTCATTTTTCTCCTTGTGACCTGTAAATCTTCCCCAAACAGAGGTATTAGGTATTTTCTGTCTATGCAAATGTATTTGGGCAGCATGTGGAGGAGCATCAGGTCCAAGGGACCTTGCTGGATTGCAGGCTTACCCACCATGGGTAGTCAGGATGCAAGGAGGAAGTGTTTATCATACAAGTTGCTGCTAGACATAAACATCTGAAAGACCCTTGGTCCTGCATTAACTAAAGTTAAAGCTCTAACTTAGCCTCACGATGCTGCTGGACAACAAAGACAAGCCAAAATAACTCTCTACAGACACACAGAAAATGTGCTCCAGCTGTAACCCAACTCACCTGCTTTCCATTCATGCCCACAACCCCCATATTCCCTCCCTTTAGACATCCACCATCTATTAGCTGAAGAACAGGTGAATTTAGTGCAAAATTAAAGGAAATTAATAAAACATATCACTGTTTTAGCAAGATTTTCTGGTTTTCTCAGGAAGACTCCATTTGTGCAAAATCCTCTGTACTCCTAAGATTTTCATTTAATTAAGAAACATGTCACCGTGGACTGAAAATCTTAAAATGACACCTTACCATCTTTAATCCCTATCAAGTGTGAGTATAGGCATTCTTATTAGCATAGGAAGTAAAAACCTTGAAAATATAAAATCATAGAATGGTTTGGGTTGAAAGGAACCCTAAAGATCATCAAGTTCCAAGCCCCATGGGCAGGGACACCTCCCACTAAACCAGGTTGCTCAAATATGTCTATTGTTAGAAACAGCAGAAAACAGTCTCTTTCCCAGACCGCTTCTCTTATTTAATTGAAACCCACCAACTAAAAGCAGCTTTTTAATTAATTTTGTACTAGATTTCATCAATTTTTATCACACAGCTACTTTTTTCCTTTAATTTTATCTTTAAAATTGAAAGTGTACGTTCAAAACCACAGTTTTTTTTAAAAAAAAAAAAAAACATCTGAGTCATATGAAACTTTACAGGATTGGGGAAAATATGCTATTTCAATTCAACTGTAGTTCTAGTAATTTCGTTCCCTTATGTTTTAAGTAAGCACAGAAATATTTATTAGTCCTATTTTCAGCAGTAAAAGTTTGGACATTTTGCAGGGAGAAGGGTCATTGGGTTTAAGCTAGGTTTGGGGTTTTTTTTTTATTTTTTTAAACCAGAAAACAATCAGCAGATTGCATATTCAAAAACAAGTTTAAAAAAACCAAGCAAACAAAAAATTGAGCTCCTGAGAACTCCTCCAGCCCAGGAAGTATTGAAGAGAGAACTCATTATTGCCCCAGCTGTGGCTGAGTAGCCAATTTGAAACAGCTGTACTAAAAACCCACCTGAAATTAGCAGCTGGGCATGCTCCCTGGAGCCTGAAGGAGGGGGCTGAAGCTTGTTGTGCAGCTCTATGGGTGTTCTGAGGTTGCAGGATATGGTTCTGTATCTTCTGTTACCTCAGAGTGGCCTGTTTTCATTCCCACAGGTAAGAAGTGTGGCTGGAATTGTGCTGAGGTGCCGTAAAGGCAGGTGTTATGAACATAGAGTTTTTTGACCTATGGTTTAAATAGCTAACAACTTGTGGTTATAATCTTAAATCTTCTTAAAGTTATGTTCCAACTCCTGAGGAAGATCCCTTTTGTGCCTTGGCTTAAGCTATTAGGTACTGGTAGCTTAAAACTCTTGTGTTGACTATGAGGTGTCCATGGGTGAAGATGAGTAGCTGCGTGTGAGCGAGTAAGATGGTAACTGTGCTGTGGGGAATAACAGAACACCCAAAATCAAAATGGGGGTAGTGATGTAGAGGAGATTTCTGCGTTAAGTACAAGTCACGTTCGTGTTTTCCGAGTCATTTAGGTCTTATGAACGCAGATACCTGTCAGTGACTAAGAAAACAGCCCTTGACTAAAATGATTAAAATCTCAAACAACGTGCTTTGAAATGGAAACCTTTTTGGTGTGAAATCCTTGACAGTGCTCTGAATTCCTAGTGCCTTATGCTACATTGCTGTGCTTCTCGAACAGCTCCTCCTCCTCCTGGTTATAAGGGTAATGGCATCACTTTAGAGAGTTGCTCAGGTTTGCTGTTGGAGGTGGTTAAAACCAGCTTGACAGACGGACACTGTGTGTCCTTATTTGCTGTCTATTTGCTGGTACAAGGAGAGGGATACTGCATGTTTCTAAAGCTGCTTTTCCTTCCTTCCTGGCCTGAAGTCACTGAGGAGCAGTTAGTTGGCCAAGACCCTAAAGGTCCGTGAAGCACAGCCACAAAGGTCCTGGTGAACAGCTCTGGTGTGGCAGGCCCTGCACCAGGCTGCAGTGTGGTGGAGAGGAGAAGCAGCTCCTGCCTGGTGTGCTGGGTGGAGAAGTGCTTGCAGGAAGGTCTGGCTGGCTCCCCAGAGGACACCAGCAAGTTTGCTTCTGAAGACCTGAGGGTAGGGGGGAACGGCTGAAGTCTTAGGGGAGGGTACAAAAGGCGGGAAAAGCCCCAAGAAAAAAGCCACTTAAATCTCCCCTGTATGATCCCCTGTGCTAAGGCAGCACTCTGCTGGGAGGTGGATCTAGATCCCGGTGGAGCTGGGGTATTTCCACTGATGTACTCAGTGGAGTGTGATAAGGCCTCTGGGAGAGGGAGCAAACTGGTAATATTAGCGAGTGATCACCACGGCAGCAAAAAGAGAGCACAAATTAATTTCTTCCCCTGCCTTTCAGAACATGCTGAATGGGAAAAGCTGGGACAGTAAGTGGAGGAATGCTTGATTCTTAGTTTTAACCTACCATGAAAAACCTCAGTGTGCTTTGGGGAGTTTTCTAGGCTTAATTTTTTTTTTTATCTGATAAGAGACTCTGAAAGAAACTGTGCTCAGGCATGACAGCTGTGTTTGTTGATGAAGTACTGTTCTCCATCTACTTATTTATGTAAAAATCTCTGTATTTTAAGAAGTACGTTCTCCTGAGCTTCCTCTTCCTCCTCCCCTTTCCCACTGGGTTACATGACTGACACTTTTGCCATGACAAATCCATGAGTGTCTTAAAAATTTACCATGAAAACCCTGGAGCTTTAATTATTGTGCATTTACATAATTAGTGCAAATACATGCAATTACCATGTGTACCTACACAATTACCAGCTACAATGATGTACTAACAATCCTTATTAAACTTTAGTGGGGGAGGGATGCACTGATTGTATGCACAAGCAACATCTGTAATTTCATCTTTCTTTTTCTTGCCCTTATTTGAAATAGCCATAAGTGTTTGGGGATGGGAGGGGAGGAGGTTAACATGCTGAAAGCAGTGCCATGCTGAAAGTAGGTCAATAAGCTGTCCAAATTAGGGTTCTAGTGAGATGAAAATACAAGACAGATATTCCCAGCAATATTTCTGGGATGTAGCAGCTTCTGCAGTTAGTGTAATACTGTCAATTCTTGATTGCCCATGCATTAATTATCCAAATTGTGAGGTAACTGTGCTGTATCAGTATCTACATCCTGTATTGCATCTGTAGCTCACCCGAACAGAATTCCCAAATTTGCATCACATTTGCACTCTTCCTCCAGTTGCAAGTGTCTGCACGATTGGAGTCCTCCCGACATGCCTTTTGGCTGCCATGCTTAGCCGAATGTCTACTACCGGGGAAAAACAAGTTGTTTCCAAACTACTTAATTATATATTATTTATTTTAATTAATCTTTGAATTAAGATTGAGGGGGGTAGGGGGGTGTTCGGCTCATGAAGGTTGTCCCTTGCAAACCATATGCTTGCTTTCTTATGGGAAGTATTTAATGTAAAAATGCCAAGAATTAGGAAGCCTGCTAGTTCAGTAGGGCTTTTCTGTACTCTAGGAAATTCAGTGGCCTTCTACTGCTCTTGGCTCACGGACAATAAAATACAGCAGATGATGCATTAGGGACCACACCTCTTCCTGTTGTCTTCAGTTTTGCACTTTTTCTCCTCTTCAACTGTAAGGAATCTGTTGCCTGTGGTATTTTTGCGAGAGCACCTTATTACAAAATTCTTCACTGTGCCCTGTGTAGTCCCCAGAATAGGAAGGAAAACTGTTACTATCTTCTTGGGGTCTTGTTTCCCACCAGTGACAGATCACAGTTCAAGCCTTGATGGTCATTTGTGTCACCTGCACATATGCCTGTGGGGTGTACAGCCACATAGGAGAGCATGGGGTTTGATGTGGTTTTTTTACCTCTTCATACAGAGTAGAAAACCGTACTTTTTGTTAACACAGAGAAAAATTGAGAGGCTAATTGGTGCTGCTAAATGCAATAAAGTAATACTTTGGGCTTTCAGGCATGTTTTATGACCAATATGGCAATTACCGAATAAAATCCCATGCCCCAGAATGTTTATTTGTGTAAACAACTTATGGTTATTTATTCATATTTTGTGAATTTATTTTTTTCTTTTTCCAAATTTGTTTTAAGCATCCCTTGTGGTACAAAATACAGTTGGTTAGGAAAAAAATAATAATTATGCTGGAAGGACCCATTGAGAATCTAGTCCTAAGTGTGTTTAAGGCTACATTTTATTTAGCATGATTAGCTGTGTTACGAAGCATTATAAAGTTCTGGCAAGCTCTGTCTGATACGATGCAGTCCTCGCTGTCCTTGCAATAACATCTTGTTTTACTGTTGCTTGCTCCCCTTTCACGTTGCCAGGTTGGCTAGTTTAGACTGAAATCTCTCACAGAAACCTAGACCACAGTTCAGCCTAAGAGTTATCCACTTGGTGCTGGTGCTATTTGTCATCTCTGTCTCCTGACTGGGTCAGATAAGAGCTGAAGACAAGAGGAGAAACAGAAGTAGGACTAAACATTCATGCTCTACACATGGCTGCGCTTGTTGTTCTTTAAATCTCATTACTGTTCTCCATTAAAATTCAGTGAGGCTAAAAGAAGACCTGCTTACTGTCAAAATCTGGCAGTAGGTAGTCAAATTGATAGAGTAGTATTTTCTCCTCTACCATCTATGAAATGGGAATCCATACCACAGACATCTCTGCTAACATGCCAAGTGAAATGCTCTCAAGGTAGCTACGTGCATGTCTGGTTTTACGTAAGGTTACCCAATAGCGTTATTTGGAGCAGATTAAAACCAAGGTATTTTCTTTTTCTGTAAGATCATGATGTTGCATGCAGTGCTTTGGCCATCTTCCAGCTTTGCTAATTACCTTCTGCCTGAATATATTCTCCTGACTTTAAAGTTGGATAAGGTTTTGCTTTCTTTTTCACTTTTTCCTCCTGAAACTCCATGGTGTAGCTAGAAAAGGCTTTAATAACAACAGAAGTGACTAAAGTCCCTATTTACAAATCTCAGTTGCAGCATTGGGAAGTTATTTGCTTTATGGGCAAGGTTTGCACGAGTCAATTGACTTCACCCCAGACCAAATCACGATTTGAGATTTTCAAAGTTGAGACGTGCTCGGTTCTTGAATTGGGACTTCGATTGGGCTGTGACAGGGCAGTGTCTTTACCTCCTCTAGAAGGAAGGATTGTATGCACTGGGGTGACTAATGTGCATGTCCCCATAAAAGTATGCTTTTGGCACTATATAAATAGCATGTTTACAATGCTGTATTTCCTCAGCTCACATATGTTAAGTTCCTTTTCAGTATGTTACAAGCACAAGGCATGCCTTCTCTTCCTACCCTTTCGGCTCTTCTTTGTTTTTGTTTTGAAGCTGTATCCTTGACTCTCGAAGGCACACATCCTGGATGTCAGTGAGATATTCCTACATAGTATTTTTAAAAAGGCTTTATTCTCTTTGCCAAACTAATCAAATCGCCTTGCTTAATCCAGCATGGTGTGTGTGTGAAGGCTGAGTACGGTGCTGTAAGCTACGGCTCTCGCCCTCCTCAGAGTATACCCCATGCTTAAGCGAGCCATAGGTGTGAAGTTGCTCAGTGGTTACTCAAGAGTCCTAGTTACTTGGGTCTTGTATTTGCTCTAGAGTTGTTAAGTGTATGAGTAGCCTTACCATAGCACCCTCACCATGAAGGCCCCCTGAAAGAATTTTAGGCTTCTGAGTACATGGAACAATTGGCAGAAGACTGGCATAAATAGCAGCTTGGTCCAGAAAGAGTGACTGTAAAATGAGGTGGGAGTGCAAAGTCCCATAAAAGATATGTTTTGTCTCCTCAGTGACTAAAAACTGCCTTGATGATGTTCCTTTCCTTCCCCATCACACTGAAGCTCCTCTGGAGGAAACCAGTCCCTCGTTTTAGTCATGAAATGACAATGTGATTTAAGCAGTATGGGTTAAGGAGGACCAAAGAGGGATCTAATTTAAGACAATATGCAAATGGTTTCAGGTCTCAAAAGGAAAAGGGAAGGGAAAAAAGAAAAAGCCCAAACCCTTACTTCCTTCTTACTGTCTTGTAGTTGTTTTCAATTTGTTTTTCTCAGTAAAATTGTTTACTCTTTCCTCTAGGACTCCAGTTGCATAACTGCGAATTTCCTTAATGTCTTTGCATAGCAATTTCATCTCTAATTTAAGAATCCAAATAAACCCAGTTTTCTTTCCCATACTATTAAGGAAAAGATAAAAATGGACATAGTCCTCAATAAACTGTTCCAGTTTCTCACTGTGGGTAGTGAAATGTGTACGGCCTGACTGCAGCCTCACTTAAACTTAATCTCACTTTCGCACTGGTGTAATTTAACTGCATCCAGTAGCATTACTCCTGGCATCCTGTGCTGTTGCTAAATTGGAGAAAGACTTGTTCTCCCTCATTGTGAGGCAATATTAGCTAAACCTCAGCATAACTATTGATCTGAGAATGTGTTGGCATGAGATAGGCCCATGGGCTATGACAGAAGAGTAGATAAGAGATTAGTGGTGGTGCCCGAGCAGTTCTGTGAAGGCACGGAAGGCTTCAAAACGAGTGCATCCGGGGAGCACCAGGTCTGGTGGCACTATGCGTGTGGCTGTGACGTGACTACTGCAAACAGTTACAACAAAAGCAATGCTGATGTCAGATCCTGTTACGAAATCGTCACCCATCACAGGCAGTTGTTTGTGCGTGTCGTATACCCACAGCCCAGGTTGAACTTCCCTGAGTTAGCTCTTGGGCTAAGGCACCTTAGTTACCAATGGCTGTGACACAGAGCAGCTCAGTGCAGGCTCGTGATCTGAGCCCTTTACTGCCTTTGGTCTCCGTGGTCTGTTCCAAAAAGCTGCACTGACAGCAGTTACCTGATAAAACTTGTATAGAAGTAACCCAGGTATGTCTAGACGCAATGTCTACATGCCATCTCCATCAATTCCGTTGTCGTTACGGTGCAGCATGAGTTATGATAGCAGCGGAACCTAATTTGAACTGCAGCTGAAGAGGGTTAGGAGGAGGTGATATTCTGGTTTAACATAAAATCCCCCCGGAGGAAAGAGTTCAGCTCCGTCTTGGGTTATATAACAGAAATGAGGTTAGCAGATTTGGCCTAATCCCTTGTGGACAGGCCCACCACGGAGCGTGGAATAATGTGTATAACTGCGTGTCTGCCGGCTCGCTGGTGGCCCCGCTACTGCCGCAGCAGAGGGCTGGGATCCCAGACTGTGTGCTGAGGCTTGAGCAGCTTCTGTTTTAAGGCGTCATTACAACAACTCTCCACCCCAAAATCGTCAAGAGCGCTCATTTGCAAGAAGCAGCCTGGCCTCTTAAACAAAAAGGGCTTAATCCTCAATCAGGTTGCACATGCTGCTTTTGCTTTGCTCTGACACCGCAACAGAGTTGGAAAATTAGGGCTAATTTGAGAGCTTTCTTTGCAGGTATGTTCTTGGGGTGCCACTGAATAACCTAAGCCACACATCTAACCTCCTAACCCTGTCTTTCAGACCAAGTGGCCAGTCTACCCTGTATGCCCCAACAGGCAGTGAACTGGAGCAGCTCTAGAAGTGCTTTATTCTTTGTTGTGGCTGAAAGCAAGCACATCAACATGGGTTGGAGGCATCTCCCTATTTTTCATGAATCATATCAGCACAGGTCAGAGGAAACGAAGGCCCTCCTAATCTTCGGGGAGTTAATTTACAAATGAACTGATAAATATACTAGATAAACTGACTGCTGCAATCATTTTTGGGCCAAAACCCTGTGGTCAAAATCAGGAATGTTTCCCGAGAGACTGAGAAGGTGAAGGGCTCCACAGGGGCAGGTGTAGCAGTTGGGTCCTGGCCATGACACCAGTTAACACATGCTGTCACTGCAAGTGCTGCTTGATCTCTAACGACCATGAGTGGCCGAGGCTGTTGCAGTTACGTGTCCCCTGTGGACAGGTGTCACCTCCAGCCCCTTCAGTGCCTCTGAACGGCGTGTAGCAAACCCCGATTTGGTGGAGACAGGGTCAGGGTGCTCAATGTCACCTGCTAAATCACTAAACCGATTTCTTGCAAGATGTTAATTTTTTTTTTCGAGCTACTTAGTTCCTGAAAGATGGCAGGGGTGACACAGGGGGTAAATCCTGTATGATGTGGTGATGTGGAAAGTATTCTGCAGGAAAAACTTTGAGAAGCTTGATGAAAAAGTAAATGTGTTATCGCCAACCAGTTTTCTGCCTGGGTGACATCAGTGGAAGTTATACTTAAATACAGTGGATGGGCTATGCCCTTGTAACTGCTTTTCTGCACAGAGATATGCTTCATTTTCTAATCTTTATAATTCTGCAAGACTGTTTGAGGCAGCGCAACGTCAAATCTACTGCTTGATTTGCCTGCACCCAAGACAGAAGTTCTGACACCTTACCAAGCTGATGCTTTAAGAAAAAGATTACTAATTACCAGTTAATTTACTATTAAGGTATGATGCAATGACATCTATGTGACTGTCAGGAAATGACTATATTGCTAGAGTGCCATCATCGGTTACTTGGAAAGATGGGTTTATTCATAATGGACATCAGATGCTGTGTGGGAGGGGAGTACCCACTGCATCCATCTGTGGACGTGGGTTGGTCTGGCTCTGGGAGGGCAGTGCAGTGAAACAGGAGGTGGTGATGGGGGGGTCACTTCTTAGAGCAGCTGAGAGTGGCATTTTGGCCAAACTCACTGGAAGAGCTCAGTGTGGAGAGATCCTCACTCCTGGGGCTGAGACACTCAGTGATCACGTAGCCCCTGAGGACCCAGACTTTTGAAGAACATAGAATCACGGAACGGTTTGGGTTGGAAAGTAGCTTAAAAATCATCCAAGTTCCAGCCCCCCTGCCATAAGCAGGGACACCTCCCCCCAGACCAGGTTGCTCCAGGACCCATCCAGCCTGGCCTTGAACCCCTCCAAGGACGGGGCAGCCACAACTTCTCTGGGCAACCTGTGCCAGTGCCTCACCACCCTCACAGTAAACGCTCCCTTCAGAGGTGACAGGGCTCCAACCTGCGGGGCCTCTGTATCCTGCACCTGCGCCCGGCGCCTTAGGCTAGGGTGGGCTGCGTCGCCGCTACCGCAGCCCCGGCGGCGGCCTGCCCGCCCCGCCTGCGACCCCCGCGCCCTTGGGGCGCGCAGAGCGGCGGCGGAGGCCGGAGATCCGCGACACGGAGAACGGCCGCCTCTCCCCGCCGCGGGCGGTGTGACGGGGCAGGAAAGAGACAGCACCCGGTGCGAGCGGCCCCGGCGACAGCGGAGGTCGGTCCCTGTCAGTTCCCCGCGGTGCGTCCGGGCGCCTTTAAGGGGGGGCGGCCGCGCGCGGGGCGGGCGGGCTGGCAGCGGCATTGTTCCCTGACGTCACCGGCAGGCTGCGCGGCGGCGGCTGCTCCTCTCAAACTTGCCTTTGTTACCCGGCGCTCCCCGGCCGGCGCCGCGGCCGCCCGCAAAACGCGGAGCCGGAGCGCGGAGCGGCGGGACGCGGGTGGCGGGAGGGGGCTCCCCGCCCGCCGCGGGAGGGGGGGGGGGGGGGGGGGGG
>VXBJ01000746.1:1177944-1201681 GCA_013400055.1 Nycticryphes semicollaris | reverse complement strand
ATGCCCCCGGCACATGCTCCCTCGCCCTCGACGGCGGGAAGGTCGCCGGGCCGGGGTTGCAGCTCGGCTGCCCTCCTGCCTCCGAGCGTCCTCCTGGGGCTACCCTGGCCATCGCCCTCGGTGGCCCCCTTTTTCCTTCATAGGGCTCGGCTGTGCAAGGGTGGTGGTGGCAGTGTAGGGGACAGTCCTGTCGTGGTGGCCATGGTGCTGTGAGGGTGGTGGGACCCACAATGGTGGCCGGAGGGAGCAGGAGTCTTGGCCCTATAGCTCTGGCTCCTTGGCAAGGGTATGGAGGACATGGCTGTGGTGCAGGCATAAGGGAGCAGGTATGGCCTCCCCTGGACTGCCCTTGGGCTCATCCCTGCTTGGTGCCAGGAGGACGTGCGGCAGGGCCTGAGGTGTGGAAAAAATCCTTGTTCTGATATGTTTCCTGGGTAGTTTGGCTATCGCCGGTTGATAGGAACAAAAGTTGTTTCTTCCTACCCTGAAAAACCAAGCTGGCACTGGAAAAAAGGGCTGGAGGTGTCTGGAGAAAAGAGATATTAAGGTGTTACTGATACAAGTGTTGAGTTAGAAGCTTTTGGTCCACAGACTTTGACACTTGGGCAGTGCTAAAGCTGGCAAGGTTATTGTAGAACATGTCGTAGTGCAAGAGACATATGTCCAGAGCATGACACCCTCATTCCCTCCTCATTTTGGTTTGGACAGTTAGAAGTAGCTTGTTTTGCTTAGGGCTTTGCATTGACCATTTTTTGGGTTATGGAGAAAATCAGGGTAAGAACAAAGTAAGTGTGTGCTGTAATCTGTGCTTTCCTGGTTTTAGAGCTGCAAGTGATTATATGGTGCTTTTTTGTTCTGGATAGCAGCATTTAACAGCTATTTACAGCTTGTAGATTGTTTCAAGCCAATACCTTTTCTTCAGTAGGCAACTGGGCAGATACTTTGGAAGGTGCTATTGGGAAAGTATGACAGGGAGTGGTCATTAAAACTCCACCTGAACTTTTAAGAATAAAGAGTTTCCAACATAGAAAACCTGGATAAGCGATTTCAGTTCTTGAAATTTTTATGTATTATTATGTGATTTGTGAGTGATATAATGTTACGTAAAAACATAACTATTCAGTTTGGGCCAAAGAACAGGCCATGAATTCATGGACTATGTATGTACTATTAAAAATGCTCATTTTTATGAACTCTGAATTTGTTGCCATTTAGTATAGTTGGTTTGACCTTTGTTTTTCCTAAGGTTTAGGTCATTGTGACATAGCCCTGGTGTTTTGGCACAGGGTGAGAAGAACACCTAGCTGAACTTCTTTACATAAATCTTATACGATGTGGTTTGTTGCTGCTTTTCCCTCTACCCACTGGTTACCTCTTGGAAGTCTTAAGCATCTTGAAGCATCCAGTCTTATCAAGATTTAATGTTTTTCTTGCCCTTGTCTGAGCTCTTTCTGTTTTCTGAGCCCTTTGTGTTTCTTCCACAGAGAGAAGTTGGTCTGAACTGCAGACTATTGTAGATGAAAATCCACAATTATTTATTTAGTCATCTTAGAATCCTTTTGTATTATTTTTGTCATTTAATCCAATATAATCTTTTCTTTGTGTTCATCATTCCAGTGTTGGTCAGATAGTCTTATTAGACTCTCCACAATGACAAATAGATAGTCCTTGAGTAATTAACTTAGAATACAGCAGTTCCTATGATTAGTTCATAATATTTAATGACTTCTGTGCCATTCTTGTCTTCGTATGTGTTACTAATTACAAGATTCTTACTAATTCTCTATTCTGGGCCTTGCACTCGTAAGAACAATTTAGGGAACAAAGCCATTATTTTTCTTTTTAAGACAGGGCTTTCAGGCATCATCAATGTTCATTAACTTTTCTCTTTTAGAATGGGAATTAGAACTTGGTAAATAGATCATCAAGAATCTTGCTAAGGCTCTGTATTGATTTAATACCCTGTTCTCTTTCCTGCTCTCTTTTGCCATTTTAGACATACACCTGATGTTTTTGCCCAGGAAGCCAGTTCCATTTTGCTGGGTTTCTGTACACACTTGAGTATTCACTCACTACGTCTTTGGGGTCTTCTTTTGATTTGCTCCATTACCAAGTAGAGCTACTTACCTTTGAAGTATGAAACAACTGTTGTTTCACACGTAGGGAGCGTGTGTTGCACTGGGCTGTCTACAGGCATGTTTTTTCCTTTAATTCGTTCTCATGTGTGATGTAGATTACTGGAGCAGGGTTGATGCACTCTTATTTATTTGTCATTCACCAGTACATGCATTCTGTGCAGATTCTATCAGCTACAGTCTTCTATGTAGTCCTTCAATGGACCAGCAGAAACACCGAGTAGCACAGGGCCTTCCTTACAGCATCAATATTGGAGATTCATGCAATAGGGGAAAAAAATGTCTTGCACGGGGTATAGCACCTTATGCTGTGCCAGCTCTTTTGGAATATGGATCTGTGTGTGCAAGCTTTCAACCAAGCTCAATGTGGTGTAGTTTTCCCTCTTTCTGAGAATTCCTTTATGTGTGCCATATGGTAAGACCCTGAAGCAGCTTATACATAATAATTTGTTGCACACCTGTCCTTGTCAGAAGTGTTAAACGATCCCCTGTAATGTTTCCAGGTGACTCTGGATACAAGAAGTATAAGCTAGGTAAGTTTAGTACTGCAAGATGCAACACGTGTGTGGAACTGGCTCAGATTTTTCATCACTATCCTTCCTTTGCTGAAAATGGCTTTTAAGTACACTAGATTTTTTTTTTTATTTTATTGAGTAAATCTGTTAATGTTGAAGTTTTTGTTCCTGCAAAAAATATCTATTGAAGGCAAAGTTTAAAGTGACTTTATACCTCCCTCCCTTTTCTTTAACCATGGTTATATATTTTTTCCAACTGCAGAAAAAGCTAAAGAGGAAGAAGCTTTTTATAGTATTGCAGACTATAATGAGCTATGATTTTTAGAGCTAAGAAAACAGCTTTAACTATTGATGAGGTGGATTTAAAATATTTTTCCTAAGCCTCCCTAATAATTTATGAAGTGGTTTTAGATTCCAGGTTTTCTTCGTGTTGAATAACTTCTAAATCAGACTGCTATGAGGCACTAAATCTTGCAGAGATCTAAGTATAGTAGGTCAGAAACTACAAGGTATTTTTATCCAGTCCAACCTATATTCTTGTCGGAAAGCCATACCTAGTTTATTTAGCGAGACCTATTTTCTGTAAGCCTGTGTTTAACATTACTTTTTACCACCGTCCTTTATTTCTTTTGCTGACTGGGTACCACGATATTGTGCAAGACTGATAGTAAGCTGCTTTCTCCTCTTCGGTTAGGCTGGTGTTTTATTTTCTCTGCAGTCTTCTTTAGCCTTCGCCTTTACTGGAAACGAGCATCAGTGTTTCAAGAGCTTGTCATCTCCGTCTGTAAAACTCCTTGGACACCGGCTGCCTAGTTTTGCAGATATTAAAATAATACAACTACATTTTTTCAATCCAATGACTGGGGGGGGGGAGGGGAAGTAGTAGGGTTACTTCTTTTTTCTCTCTAATTTTGTTTTTTTTGGTAGACTCTAAGCAATGTGGCTCTTAGCCTTTTCTTTAGCCTTGTAAAAAAGCTTTCCCGACTTGGACCCTTGCGTTTTCTGCAGAGCTAGCACATTTTCACAGAATTGCAATGTAACGAGAGAAATGTGAGTGAAAACACTTGCTGCTGCTGTAGTGACCATAGCAATAATTTTAAAACGCAACAATTTTGTTATTATCTGAACAGGAATCAATTTTTCTGCCTGCTGCCTGTATTACCAAGATTGATTAAACCTACTCTTAATACCGTACTTTAAAAACCAGGCTCTTAGCAGATAACACCGTAACCACAAGTTGTGAGCTGCAGCATTGGTTTTATTTCTTATTTTTCACTTTGTAACTACAAAGAAGCACGTAAAATTCTAGAATTTTTGACAGAAGCAGTTTGAAAAATAGAAGTACCGGCAATACTGCGTTTGTTATAAAGACATTTCATTACTACTGCTACTACTTCTCTCATTCAGAGACACAAAAGCTTATCTTAATCATTAAAAAAATTAATTGTACTGTATGGTCCTTTTAAATAACTGTTTCCTAAGTAAGACTCTATCTCCTAGTTCATCTAGGTTATACAGGTGGCATTCTGATATTGCCCTTTTTCAGGTACCATCACAGGAATCATGTAACAGCTTCCTACATTTCAGATCTGGCTCCTACTGAATGTACATCAAGATGAAGATCAATTCTTGTACATTTTAAGGTGATCTGTCCCTGATTTATTAAAGCTTGCCAAACTTAGGTTGAAACTCCGTGATACTGGAAATTCAGTTCGGAAATAATTGTCAGTGTAGAAAGCTGAGCTCGCAGGTGCGGGGGTGCTCCCAGCAAATGAAAACATGCCTCGCACGCGTGTCAGAAAGGGCTTTAATAGAGGCAGTGGAATTCTCAGAAGTCAGAAGTGGTACACTGACTGCTGGGTCATGATTCCTATTACCAGGGACTTGGTAGGTTCCCACTTGGCAAGAAAGCCAAGGGTTTGTAGCAGGTACCCCGTGAAACTCGGTGTCATGGAACTGCTGCAAGACCAATTAGATGGTTAGATTTTTCTTTTAATCTGAAAATTGCTAATGCTGTAGACTTCAGCTGCCTGTGCAATGCCTTGGAGATCCCACATGGTGTCTGCATTCTGTGATTTTTAAAATGACTGTCAGGAAATTTTAGGGTGGCATTTCATGTATTTTGCAAAGAAGCAGCCGTTCATTCTTTTGGAACTACTGTTGGTGGGATTAGTCAGTTATCTAGTAGCCTCTTAGTTTGTTGGCAGGATGTTCTCAGTGAGGCTTTCTTTATTTTATTTCTCTAATGGAAAAGAGTGTATTTTTATTTTTCCTTCCCCAATCTTTCAGTTCATGGGTTTGGTAGCATTTACATTTGTGCCCTGAGGATCATCGGTAGCATGCCAGAGTTTTCAGAGGAAGAGGTGGGTGTTGAATGAGGTTTTACAGTGACTAAGAAGAAGAATTTGTCTCTGTGGGCATTGGGCCAAATGGTAAATGTTTTTGTTTAACTGTGGCTTGAAAGGTTGGATGAACAGTAAGAGAGTTGTGAATATCATATTTACTCATATGATGTTTAAATAAATAACTGTTAGTGCTACTGAGGAAATCTAGCACAGAGATTACAGGGGAAAACAGGCATTTCCTCCTTTGGAAAGCAGCTCTTGCCTGACTTCAGAGTGGTGTTTTCTGAATCACGTGGCCAGATGCTTTGACTCTGCTAAGAAAGCTGAATCAGAGCTATTGCGCAGCTTCTGAGTCAGCTTTTCAAAGTTTAATAAAAGTTAGTTGGTTGGGTTTGTTTGGTCTTACGTACTTTTTTCTTTTTAAAGCAGTCCAAATCTGTAAAAGAAGACCTAGAAATTTTACAAGGTTTCTTTAAGCTTGGCTGCATCATGTTGGAAGAAACACTTCTACCTCAGAAGATGAAGAAAGAGAGTATTAGGTCTATATCAATAAAGATATGTTTCTCCTTTTAAATTGGGTTTATATTTTGCTTGGGATTGTTTTATGATTTATTTTACTTTACCAGAGTGACTCTGTCAGTGGGTAGTGCTTAAGCACAGCTGTAACTTACAGCTCCCATAAAACACAGTACATTGAAGCACGTTCTCACCCCCTGATTTCTGAGTGAAGTACAAGCCTGAGCAGCGTAAAGAACTAGTCAGGGGCACTGTTGCCTGCTTTGGTGATGCCTGCTCAGTTTTAGTATGTCATATGTTGAATGAAAACACTGAGCTTTGTTTCTGACCATCATTATCCTACCAATGGTGACTGGAAGCGGGGTAAAAACCCCAAAGATAAGTTGTAGCCTTCTTAGGAAGAAGGCACGCTTACCTCAGTGTCTTTAACTTCTAAACTGTTGCTTCAGTTGCCGTCAAAGCAGATGGTTTAAACAAATATTTCAGGAGATGTATGACGAGACGATAACTGGTCTATTCCAGCAGAGACTCTCAGATGCAGAAGGGGCAAATCCAGGTTATGGCATTTCCTGGCCTTTCTCAAACTGGTTGTTCCAAAGGGAAGGTTGGTCTGGCTGAGGCCAGTTGGTTTGTGTTTCCACAAACATGGAGGGGGACAAATGCTTCAGTATTTGCTGGTGTTCCATTAAAATTGTGCGAGCTGGAGCCGCTTGAAGGAATTGATGAATCTGCACATTTTCTACTCAGTAGCTGAAGTAGGAATGTGCTTAAATCCTGCCTATATCCAGGGCTAAGCACCTTTCTCTAGGGAGCATTTTGGATTCACACTCTCTTGAAATTAGTATCATAAGCCCTTTCTTTCAAGAAGGGAGCAAAGGTCAATCTTTGCTTTCAAAACCCAGGACAATGGTTCTGGTTCCCTTTTTGTCATTAGCAGAGCTGTTATCCGCTAGACTGCTCACCACACGTGTGGGAGACTTCAGCCCAGCTATCCTCCTTCCTGGGGGGATTAATGCCCATAATTCTTTCCATCAGAGTGAATTTTGTAATCACCAGGCTGTTAACTAGTAAGAGGTGGTGTTGCTCTCAGAAAGCCTGAATGTGACTGTATGGCCCAATGCAGAGGTATTAGATGACCGAGGACTAAGGCATTTAAGGAAATAATCCATAAAAGCAAACAAGTAGTTTCAGAAGTGCAAGGGGGGAAACATGCAAGTGGGGCAAATGTATTGAACTGAAGATTGGATTTTGTTCAAAGATGTACGAGTGCTTTCCTGGTAATTTCCAATTCTTATGTGCAAGCAGGAATAGAATTTGGACTTGAAAAGTGTAGGTAAAGAGAGGAAAACAAGCTGTGGAATAAAATTGTCTGCTTCATAAGCTGTTCTGATGGGTTGCAAAAGGTAAATAGAAAAATTAATGTCGTTAGGAAGAAGAGAAATTGGATGCAAAATGCATTATATAGAGAGTGTGTGTGTATACACATATGTATTTATATATACGTGTAGATTTTCAGTTGAAATATGAAAGTGGTTATATGTGTGCCTGAAAGACTAAGCCCAAAATGTTATTTCTCTTAACAGTATTTACAAAACTCCCAAAGTAACTTTTCTTATGATGTTTTAGTAGAGACTTGGTATAAACAAGCATTCAGGTTTGCTAGTCCTTTGTTTTTTCTTTTGCAAAACGTTACTGCATGATGTTTGAAAACCAGGAGTTCTTTTTGGTCTTCTGCCTTTTGCCTTTACTTTAATCAAAATTTAAATGTTGATTATACATGGAGAGAATTCAACTAATAAAAGAGGCAAGGCAGATAAAATGGATTTTATAACTCAGATGAATAAAGATAGGCTTGTAAGAAATGAGAGTAAAACAAAGCCATGCTAATAATTACTACAAGTATACACCTGTGATTTAGTGGTTCATTGTAAACATTTTCACTTCAGTTTCATTTCAGAGTCACTTGGACTGTTATGAGTTGGGTTTTCTTTTTCATCTTTGAGATCTGCTTGCGGGTTTTGGGGAGGGGGTGTGTGTATATGTATATGTAAAGTCAGGATGATGTTGAACAATAACATACCCTGAAATAAAACTGTGCGTGTGTCTATTAAAATAAAACATATGGGAATTTATTTTTTTTTTTAATGTCATGTATTTTAAATTTCATTTTAGAAGTACCTAAATAGCACTTGAGCTGCAGCCATTTTGCTGGGATTGGAATAGGAAGAGATTTAGAGTCAGGTTTTCTAGTGAAGCTTTTCTTTCCTGTCGTTGTATGAAAGACTTGCATGAAGAGGAGCCACTGACTCTACCTGTAGTTTATGTCGTCAAACAAATGGAAGGAAATAGCTGATCTTTTCAAATGTCTGTTTTAAAGAGATCAGCCCTGGTCTTGCAAGCTCTTGAAGGGATTTTGAACTTGACTAGTCCTCTCAGATGTTGGCGTAGACTTGTCGTGTGATGATAATACAGGGAACGAGTTTCCTAATGATGGAATTATTCTTATCAAATCTTCCTTATTTGCCGTTGCCTCTTCATGGAATCTGTTCCCCATCGTGTCTTTCTGGGACTGGCCTACTAAATTTGACACAAAGAATTACAACTCTAACTACCTTTTTTCCCTTTCTGCTTGTATCAGTGAGTATAATCGCTGCTCTGTATCTTTTCTCTGGTGGTGTTTCTCCTTGTTGCTCTTCTGTGGAGATGGATGCTATCAGAAAGTGCTGCTCCCTCAAGGAGGCCTCTGAAGGTTATTTGGCAAGTATAGTTTTCTTTAAATAAGCAGTTGTTCTGTGTGGGCTTCTGTGCAGGTGATGTCTTTTAAACAGCTGCAATACTGGCATTTCTTGGGGAAAAATAAGTAACGGGTAGCCCTAGCACAAAAAGGCTTCTAGTGGGTATGAGTAAGATACAGAGCTGTTTGTTGTGGTCCAGAAAAGTATCATAGTTATTCAAGTCAAAAAGTGATTTCTTTATTTTGTGACAAAGGTATAGAAATAGGAAAATAAGGTAAGTAGTATAAGATATAGAAAATAAGATAACGGTAGTTGGAGAAGAGTGATTTCTGCTAATCCAGTTGTCAACATCACCCAGACTTTGCCAGGCTCCATTACCCTTTTTGTTGAGAAAAGAGGAAAGGGTCATTGGAAATGCCACGATCTCTTTTGCCAAAAATTGTCTAAAGTGAAGTCAAAGATCTTACCAGGCCAGTGTCTTAGTCAAGAGGAATGTTGAAACTGTGATATAGTTGTTTGCTGTTATCAGAGTTTAAAGCTTAAGTGTAAAATTTGCTTTAGAAATATAAATACTTCAAAAATAGAAAATGTAACTATTGAGAGTTTATGCATATAAATATGATATTGGAGGATAGATAAAAGAAAATAGTCACTTTTATGTGGTTGTATTTTGCAAAGATTTACTTAGATGCTTTCAGGTCTATTTTTGACTTTTTCTGGCCATCTGGCAAGTAATTTTCTGTGTTTCTAGTGCTTCACCAGGTCTTCTTTGTGCACCATCTCTGACAACAACAGGAAACTGCATAGTTTTGCTGCAGGGCAATGGGGCCAACCTCATTTTTATATTTGTGCTCACACCATATTAATGAAGTTTTATAATCTCAGGAACATGACTTGAATTTTTAGAATGATAGGAATATCACATATGCTTTTCTTGGTTTATTTATAGGTATAAGATACAGAGCTGTTTGGGGGGGGCCCGCTGTGTTCCAGCTGAGGTTCCTAAAGTTTGTTTGGTAAAAAAAATACAGATGTTATTAAGGATCCCGCGTCTCTGAGGATCAGATTGCTCAGTCTCCTTTAGTTTAGAAATAGAGTTCTAATTAACTGTACACAGGCAGAACAACAGGGTCTGTATTGAATGAAATTAGGAAAGTATGGAGACACCAGTGCAATTGCTTCAAGATCTGAAAAACGCGATGCGTAAACAAGTGCCAACAGAAGGCGATCCCTTAAGTAAGAGAGGGTGAGAGGGTGAGAGGACAGGTACAGTGAAGAGCATTGCAAAGCTGAGGGGGGTTTAAGACGGGCAGGGGAAGGTCAAATTGCAGCAATGAAGATTCATTGCGGACAAAGACAGTTGTCTACTGGCTGTATTGGAAGGTCAGAATAATCACCTGCAGGGACACTGGTGCTTCCATTGCCTGAGGTGTTTAAGAGCAGGTTGGATTACCTGTGTTGTTCCCACCAGAGAGTTTAGTTATCATGCCTTGGGGCTGAGTGATAGACTGTCTGACCTCTGGAGGTTCCTTCCATCCCTCCTTTGCCTAACAGACCTCTAACTACACGTTGCAGAGACTTTAGTAGGATCAGACTACATAACTGATACACGTTGAAACCTATTTTCCACCTTTGTGACCTGCTTCACAGTTCTATCAACAAGAAATTTTTATATCTCTAAGAAAGGCTATGCCAGTTGCCAAGTGAAGGTTATGTTTTTCAATAGGTTTGGGTTTTTTGGGGGTGTTTCTTGCAAGGTCCCTTCCAATCCCTGATATTCTGTGATAGCAAATACCTGTCCTCCTCCTGTTTAAATACTCTTCTCTGCTGTAACATTGCATCCAGGCCAGTTATTGAATTGTTAGTCTACTTGGAAAACCAAGAGGATTTATGGAGTGCCTTGTAGGGAGAAGTGTGGCCTGAGTGCAGATCAGAATGAGCAATTGTTCCAGCTGGCTGCGTGCTGGCATGAGGTAGAAACTGCTGATTTCACTAGACTACAGCTTGACATTTGGTTCATAGGTAGGAAGCCATGTTCAACAGCAAGTTTGTAATCCCACTTAATTTCATTTTATCCGTGAATATGTATTCCCTCGGGAAAAATTAATTTCTTAGTTGAACTAGCAGTAAGAGGAGGCATATTGTGTGAACTGGAGGTTGTGTATCTATTGCAATGATAAATGTGGGAAGAAATCCTGTGGTTTTATAATCCTACGTTACCGGTGTTTTTGACCATGAGCAGAAGAGTGAGGAAAGTGAAGAACTGATTTCTTCACAAGACATTATTGGCCCTAGCTAAAGAGTATTTTAGTAGCTAAAGAGTATTCTCACACTTACTTACACAGCTGTGGCTTCATGTCTGTGTATGGTTTGCAGAGAAGGTAACTGGTACTGGGAATAAATAATAAGAAAAAAGCCTTTCTTTTATTCTGTTAAAGAGTGTATAGTGGTTGTTTGATTAAAGCTTGAGTCTTGAGTGCCCTATTAATAGGTACATAAGTAGTAGTACTTACAAAAAGATATGATTTTTATATAGTATAATCAACAGCTGTGAATTAATATAGTATATAGATATGTGTCAAATTTACACTGTAGGAAGTGTCGTTGGCTTGGGTGGCCTTTTGTAGACATTTAAGTCACTAGTATATTTGGGTCAGGAATGTATTTCTTAAACTCAAAATGTTAAGGTTTCTAAATTAAATTTCATGCCTATAGGTATTACTAATGTCATTAATGTAAAAACTTGGTCAGCATTTTTGTACAGGTGGCCTTTAAAAAGTGGTTGTTGCATCTTTAGCTAATGATGAAATTTTGTATTCATTTTCGTAGCACAGCCTAACATGTTTTTTAGCAAACAATCTGAAACACAAGGATTTACTTGGAAAGCAGCATAGGGCTATTTTGTATGTATTTCCCCCATATTTAAAACTTAGATGTTTACAAGAAAATGCAATTGCAGTTTTTGGGAGAGAAGTAGGATGATGTGGGCCAAATGCTCATTAGTCAGAAGGCATATTAAGAAGAGAGGCCTAAATAATTGAATATTCGAAGCTAGTTGAAACATTCTAGAACGTGAGTTCTTGTTTTTTGGGTTTTTTTTGAATGGGATTAACATTTCCCTCATTGCTGTAACATTTTTCTCCTTGGTCCCCAAGACTGTGTTTCACGTGAGATGGTGTTCTCCGTCTCTAGATGGCAGTCACTGGTAGGCGAAGGGAGGAAGGATCGTTCTGGCTTGCTTGGCCTGGACCCTGCAAATCTCTGCACCGGTTGGCTTCTCTAGTTGGAATTTTTATGGTGTTGGTCAGCAATAAAACTGTCACCTCAGCTTCTCTCCCTTCCGAACTGCAACAGAGATACTATGAAGAAAGGAAAAAGAAAGAAAACAGAAAGGCAAAAAAGAAAAGAAACTGAGAAAATGTTGCAGGGAAACATTTCCAAAAGAACCCTTTAGTAATGTTGACAACAGTGAAGAGATTTTTTCATATCGACAAGACTTTGTCCTCAATTAACAAAAATAAATTTGATTATAAGGAGAGAAGTGCCTTTTCCCCCCAAAACTCAGTTTCAAAGACTAAAATAGATTGACCAAGGTACAACCAGGGATAATAGGGATAATAGGAGTGGAGGAATGTGTGATTATAATCTCGTTTAATCAAATGAGGATTTTCTCACAGTTTCATGAGCCTGTGATATTGGAGAAATAGTTCACTTTTTGCTTAAGACGTTGTGTCTTCCACCACCCCCTGTCCCCCATCCTCCCTCTTCAGTGTCCATCCTCTGAATTTCCAGACGCCTTCCCGTCGCTTTACAGGTTTCCTTTCCTTCATACTTGCTAGCAGCCTGTCTCTTGACTCTCCACTATGTCTCTTCCCTTTGAAGTAGGATGGGCTTTAAGTTTTTTCTCTCCCTTTCTTCGCAGAGGGGCTGTTTGCCTTCCTAACTCATCACTCCTAACCACTTTGATGGAACCTTGCCGCTCGAAAAAGCAGCAGCAATCAAGCCAAGGAACAAATTTCTCAGCACTTGCTGTGTAGGGATGATTGCACTTCATGAGATGAATACGGCTTGATAAGAAAGCTACTGTTATAATAAATTTGGTTCAAAACCGGGAATTAATCTATACATTTTATTGACGTCTGGTTTCCAACATGGTGCCAAATTACAGTCTTGTTTACATATCTGCAAATCCCAAGAAACCCTCAGTAAAGGACTGGAGCTGTTCTGGATGTACAGAGGTATACTTAAGATCAAATTTCGGCCTTCAGTTTCCATAGTAAGGACATGATTTACTGTTGTATTGCGTGTTGTATTAACTACCAGCGTTAGTAAAGGCGCTGTGATCCTGCAGGTGCTTTGAAAATGTTCTGTAGCACATTTTGTGCACTAAGAAAGAATAGCCAAAAATCAGGAGATCTTGATTTTTGCTTAGTGCAATCCTAGCAACAGGCTTCGAATTTCTTAATGTACAACTTTAACTGGGGAAAACTACTGATTTTTGAAAGTAACGGTGCTTTAGTTGCAGAAGAATGAAAAAGCAAGCAAAGCTTTAATTAGGCCTTTATTTTTACATGTTTGTAATGAAAAGCACCGCTGACATTTTCTGCTGTTTTACAATTCACAGGCAAGTGCATTTCCAGAGCCAGTTTGAGAAATGTGGACTATGGTTTGCGTGGGAAAGCTTTCTGAGAGCTAGCAGTCATTTGGTATGGTTTTCTGCGTGAAGTTCATGTGCAAGAAAGACAAGATAGAGATAATTCTGGTATTATGTCAAAATCACATATTAGGATGACAGGTATCACAGTCCCTAATAGATTGCACAGTACAGAGATAATGAAGAGTGATGCTTTCTCTTCCCAACCCTGCCTTGGCCCTGGAAGGTAACTGTGGGCAAATCACTCCTCCTCCCTCAATTTCTCTGCCTGTAAAAAATGACGATAATCACGTGGATTATTTTGTGTTTCATTTTGAGATCTAAGGGGAATACATAGAACTGAAGCGGTAGGAACATGATGGGAAATACAAGGTGGTTAAAATAAGCATCTGTATTACAGACAGCTTTGTACCGGCAACTGATTATAAAACTATTGATTCTGCTGTTCTTTCCTCTTGAGGGTATTACTATGCACTTGTTCACAAGATTGTAGAAAAACAAAGTCTTGCCATTTCTGACACTGGTCTGTCTTCCAGCTTCTTAATCAGCATTTACCATAAGTTTATTCTGCTTTTATTCTTGCCCACCACCATCCCCACGAGGGACAGTTAAAGCTGTAGTTAATGGAGGATGAGGACAGCAAAGGTCTGTCTGTCTTTCTTTTCTCTATCTCCTCCCTTTCTATCTCTCCGTCTCTCTTTGGCCGTTGAAAATGTAGGTCATATTGCATCACCATAAAATGGAACAGTCAGAAAGGTGTTTGAAAAATGCTGACATCCTTAGCCTGGGGTGCACACCAGTGTCCTTTGTTTACATTGAGAATAGAGTTGTACCTGTGTAAGAACCAGCATCTCTGTTAAGGTTAGTGGTACGGTACCTAAATTATGAGTCAGATTTTAAGATGACTTTCATCTGCCTGCAGTAATTTAAAATTAGACAGATAAAATGCAGCCACTCACAATAATGATATACATGAAGAGCTAATTTGAAAGCTTTAATCTGCAATAACTGTGACAGCGTAGTTTGAATAATATTACCTTTAACAGAGAAGCTCAGTAATAAATTTTGCAAATCATGTTAATCATGTACTCTGCATTGTCTTGATTAACTATGCCTTTCTGTCTTAGAAAGTATGTTTATATTATACAGTTGTGTATTCTTTCTAACATTACTGCTTTGCTTCCTGCACCCTTTTAAATGACCCAATCAGGATTTTATTTATTTTTTAAAAATGGAAAATCCTGATGTCTGGTGTCTTAGCGATTGCTACCAGCCTTGTATTGTTTGTGTTTCTGATGTAATACAAGGTGTAATTGGCATGAATAATTCCTGGGGCATAAAATGCTGAAAATATCTTTTTCTTCTCTACAGAGGTATATAAATAGCATTTTTAAAGAAAAGTATAAATATTATTTCAACTGCCCTTAATTTGTCTTAGTTTGCTGCAGTAAGCTAACATCTTTTATGGATTGAACTTTCAAATGGTGGTATAAATCATGCTGCAAGATGCAAGTGTTTTGAAATACAAGACAAGATACTCGCTTATAGAATATCTTTAATTATTTCTGAAACCAAGTATTTGTTTAACCTTCCTGTTCTGTGCTGTTCTGTGTGTGGTTGTACTTGAAACAGCTGAAGAGCAATATCCAAAGGCTTGTTATGACTTTGTTAATCTTACTGATAAAGACGGCTGCTAAGTTGAAAGAGAAATTGTTGGAAGGTAAAACTAAAACTAGCGATAACATGATTTGTGGAGCAAAACAATGAATGCAAATATTTTCCTGTTGCCATTAGATGGAGGAAAATGGCAGTAGGCAAAGTTAACACCCTTCAAGTACGCTTTGCTCTGCGTAATTATTTTGCAGTTTTTATCAATTTATTTAGAACTATCCAAAAGGTGTTGTCACTTCTCCATTGACTAAGATATTTATTATTTAATAACTAAGATATTAGTTATTTGACTCTTGTCATTATCTGTGAAGATTCCTCTGCACGTTTGAAGTAATTTCAGAATAACTTGTATCATTATTATATTTTATACCAAATATTCTGTTGCATTTGTGTTTGCACAAATAATAGTAAATATTTATGCAATTCTGAGAAATATTTCATATTGGTATACTAGGAACAGTATGAAATCTTGAGAGGCTGCAATTTTATACTTGGTATTTACAGAAGTTTGGTATCTAATATCTATTTGAAGCGTGTAGCTAGTTCTTATTTTTTACTCTCTGAATATGTAAAGAATTATGTCTCCCAAAGGGAATAGGAGGGCCAGTTATGCAATTGGTAGGATTTACAGTTTTTATAACATATTTGACCCCCTGAGATTATGTAGTTGGTGGGTCCCGAGTCAGTCTCCAGCACAAATAAGATTTGCCTGAGAATTGCTCTTATATACCCTTGAGTTACTCACAGGCCATAACAGCAGCCCCGGTCGTGTTCTCCCAACACACGCCTCCTGCGCCCGTTTTTCCAAGGGGCAGAATAAGAGCTCACTGGGTAATCCCCATAATTATAAAATGTCTAAATGAAGCCTAGTATTAGGGTGATTATATCTACCATGTCCAAATCTTTCTTTATGTAAGTGTAGACATGGTATTTTATCTTAAATTTGGATATTTAGTAGATAACAAAGGAGAACGTTCCAAAATGTAGGCTTATTCTTTGGCATATATTTCTGACAGCTGAAAAGAAAAAGCATTAAAGATGCTTGGATAGCTGAGGAATTGGTTGATAGTTTCAAAAGTTAGGGATGCTTTATCACATACGTTTACATTTCCTTTATTTTAATAAGTTGATGTGGCATTATGATTTTAATGTAAATGTGTTTCCCCTTAAATGGATAATAGGCATTAGTCATTGTAACTGTGCTTTTGTGATATATGTCTGTGTAGATACAATGTTGACTGGGATACAGCTTTTGCTCTGCCGGCCTGTGGTTTCCCGTCTTGTATCAGTAACTCCTCAAAGGATTAAATAGCGATTGGAACCACGTTTCTTTGATAGTCCGGCATCAGGAGTGACATAACACCAAATCTGCTTCCCCAGTTTGAAAATGCAGGCCTTTTTCCATTTTTCTTGGATTGCTGCTTGGGCTATTTTTGTCATCTTTCCATCTCTCAACTGGCTCTCCCTTTTTCCAGGGTACCAAAGTGCTTACCTTCTGGAGAGCCAGCTGCTCCTGGCTTATTCTCAATCATCCCATTGCTTCCTTGCATTACTCTTTGCTGACAGTTGTGGTTGTAATTGACCTGCTGTAAATTCTCAACAAGAATCATTCCTGTTCTTTGCCACCCATTATCCAGAGCAAGAGTTCTCTTTAAAGGGTCGTTAAGCTGTCACTTTACTCTTTTGAAACTTATTCTCTTAACTTCCTTCCAACTCAACTCCAGATGTAATCCCTACAGCAAAATTCACAGGTGGTGACATAGCATGCTCTCATCTCTCATATATAGGAATAAAACTTTTGCTGATCCTTCCTTCATCTGCATCTTCCCCCCCACCCCCTTTTTTTATTTTTTTTGTACTTACCACTAACTTATTCCCCTATTCCCAGGTTTTTAACTCTTTGGAAAAGTATTCTGTTCTATAAGTAGTTTTTGTTTTCATTTTTGCATGAAGCAATGGAACTTGCCTTTCATGTTGCAAATAACTTCTACGTCAGGATAAAAGAAAGGGTGTTTTGCATGCAGAGCTCTCATATCCCCTGAAGAAATTGGGGCAGAAATGAAGGAGTGAGTTAATTCCACAACACGGAGGTCATATGCTTCAAGGAGCTGGGACTTTGAGACTAAAACATTGAATAATTTTCTGTGAAGGAAATGGTCCATCTGCATTTAGAGTCTTCTGTCTTAAAAAAAATGCAGGACTTTCCCAGTGAGCACCAGCAAGAGCTGAAGAGAATGTTTTATACTGTAATATCCAATTATATATATATGAGATGTGTACGTGTAATAAGGAAATACAGTGTTTTCTGAGACTTCTACTGGTGTAGAAATTTGTTAACCATCAGTTTTATTAACCATAAAGCAGAACAATGACTGAAGAGGAGAGAGAAAAAATAATACTGGACTTACTCTCAAGTGCTGTCTGCTGCAGAGAAGAAAATTTTGGATTTTGTTGAGTAACTAGGGTATAATTAAGCTCGGATATGCTTCTTAGGATCAAGTGTGTCACTGAGCAGGGTAACGCTTAGAAGTTGTAAATATATCTGTAGGTGATCTCAGTCAAGATCTCAAGTCAGCTGCTAAGCTGCAGTTTAAAAGAAAAGGAAAAAAAAGAGATTTATCCTCGGTGCAGATTTTAAAGACATGAACTCATCTTGCAGACAGCTTCCCAGAGGAACAGCAGAAGCCAGGGAAAGCTTCATTCTGCACCTTCCACTGGGGCAGAACCCTGCAGGCTGTGGGACGGCTTGGATGCCCTCTTGGACTGCATTCCTCTTGTCTGGACTTTAATCCTTGGAGGGGAAAAAAATAGTTCTCTCTGAAGTGTCATCCGGTCCCAGCGCTAGATTGGCTTATTTATATCTATCTTCATGGCTTTTGAGGAGATGAAAAAAAAAATCACCAGTTAAAATTCAAAGCACTTATAAAAATAAATTATTTGATCTTTAACATAACCTGTCCACAAGGATGGTTGATCTTTTTTTTTTGAAGTTTTAACAGAGCTTTGGTTTAGCTTTAACCAAGTAGGCACTGATTTATGCCAAAGCAAACCGGGCTTAAATTTGGTTTATATAAACAGTAAGTTTACAAGCATTGAATGAAAGGATTTTTAAAACCTGAGCTTGAGATGATGAAAGTTCATTTTGTGGGAAAGACCTCAATCTGGGCCTCTCTCTGATTTTTGTTAATTTCTTCATCAGCGATACAGTAATAGGCACTAATCACTGCTACGTGAGGGATCATTTTTAGCTATCCGCGTTCTATGACATGGTGGTAAAAATGTCAATGACTGCGTATGGAGATCCCCTGTTGTTGGAGTTCGTGCTGTATTCTAGAAAAATCCTGTGTAGAAAATCCAGTGCTGTGGTGTTACCAGCCTGTGCTACAGACACAACCGTCTGCTTGGAAATCTGGTCAGTAATAGTCGATGTAAGTGCAGTAACTGGGCTGAAGATTGAGATTTCATCCAATGCATACCTTTCTGGTAATGTCAGGCTGCCATTTAAAGAGCTGCTCTGCACATAAGAGTCCATAACAGCTCCCTGCTTACCTTTCAATTTTAAATCCATTGCAGAAACTGTATTTGCAAAATTGATAAAATGCTTCGTATTAGTTTTTAAATAGATACACCTATAGTTATGAAACGAAGATAAGGTTTCAAATGTCTTATTGCTGCACTCCTCTTTTTTTGTTGTTTTCTTGCAGAATTAATCAGGTACAAGTTAGAAAAAGCTTCCGAAATCTGAACAGATGAAGATCAATTGATAAATCAACCCAGCGATTCACCATACTTTCAAGGTACTGTGACATGCTTACCCAAATATTTTCCTTACGCATAATATTCACATACTTTAGATGTGAGAAGCGTGGAGAACAGGATATTAGCAGGGTTGCAAAGCAACTCTGAAGTGTTACCAGATGCAGTGGGGAGACTTTGTTTTTTTTTCTAAAAATGCAGGTGTTTAATATATGTTTCGGTGGGAAATAAAGCACCTTTATGATCAACCTAAAGGGAGCTCAGTGCATGAAACAGTCAAACTTAAAAAGATAAAAGTAAGCTGGATTATACCTCAATAACTTAGATGAAGTGATTTGGACAAGTAAGATGTGGCAGGCAGGCATAATTTTTGATTGATTTATTGTATTTTAGAAGAAGTAAACTCCTCTTTCTGAATGATTATTTTTTTTGTCCCTTTCCATGTTTCTATGATACTTTAAAGCAGTTGAAGGCTGTTAGGCTACGGTATATACCAGCTGCATCAGTTTTGTTATCTTGCAAGTGCAGCAAATAGAATTGTAAACTGAGGCAAAGACTGTACAGTTGCCTAAACACAGTGGGGTTATTCTCTGTGACCAACATTCCTGGCAGAATGTTAGGAAAAAGAGAAATTTATTATAATAAATTGAAATTTTGGCAAAAAAAGCTGCTGGTACAGATTATTTTTTCAGGTACTGCTAATTCCTTGAAACAAGACCTGTTTCTTTCTCCGTTTCCCTTACATTTATCTCTTCTCTTCATCATCACATGCATTTCACTGTTTTGTGTATTTTTGCTTGACATCACAAAATAAAAGGCTTCACTCTAAGCTTGCATTTTTCTTATGCATAGACTTGAAGAGTCCAGCCTGTTATAGCCTGGCTGGTATATACTGTGCAAATAGTCTTTTAATATATTTTAAAATAGATTGCTGCAGAAAGGGCGATTACAGTTAGCATGGAGCTGGTCTGCAGAATTTATTTGAGTGGCAGAGTTAATCTGGGCTGAAGAAGAGTGAGGAATATTTGTAATGGTGTGGCTTTTGCAATAGGTAACATTGAGAACTGTAATATCTGAGGTTTCTACAACAAAATATTTCCTGTGGCTTTTCCAGCAGCCTGAGATGTGAACCAAAAGTGCCTGGGGTTGCAAACTAAAATTGCCATTGTTCTTATCTACTTCTTTGCTCCTCGTTACTTAACAGGGCCGTGGTCCCTGCCATATTTTCATACAATCATAGAAAAGTCTAGATTGGAAGAGTCCTCCGGACATCATTTGGTCCAACCTTCTGTTGGAAACAGGTTATGCAAGGCCTGGTCAAGCCAAGCATTGAATATCTCCAACAAGAGAAAGTCCACCATTTCCCTGGGCAACTTGTTCCAATATTTAATTGTTCTCACAGTGAATATGTTTTTTTCTTGTATCCAGACAGAACTTCTGAAGAAACTTGTGCCTGTTGCCTTGTCACTGTGTCTCTTGTGAAGAGGTTACCTTCATCTTCTGTATCATTATCTTTTACTTATTGGAAGACTGTGATTATATCCCACCTGAGCCTTTTCTTCTTTAGGCTGAACAAACCAAATTCTTTCTCATTTCTTCAGTAAGTTTTCCAATCTTCTAATCACTTTGTTGATTCGAAGACTTTTGCTCTCTGCTGGACCCTGCTGAGTTTCTTAATGTGCCTCTTGAACTGGCAGTCTTTCAACCTGTCGTGGTCTCCGTAGATAGTGACACTTCCTTTGGATGTATCTACCTGTATGCTGAGTTTCATGTCATCTGCAGCCTTGGTGAGATGACATGCCTTGGTGAGACTCCCATCATCCAGATCATTTTAAAACATACTGAATAGGATTGAATCCAGCGTCAATGACCAAGGAACTCCATTTGTGACTGGTTGCCAGTTTGATCATGAGCCATTTCCACCCTCTGAGCACAGGAGGTTAGCCAGTTTGCCAGTAATCTCGTGGTCTGCTCTCTTAGCACCCGTGTGTGCGTCCTGTCAAGTCTCGTAGACCTGCCCATATCCAATCTGTGTGGTATTTTGTTGCTACCTTGCATTGATGGGTGCAGGCAGCATCAGCAAGCAGCAGTTGAATGTGAGAAGAACGGTATAAATGTTAAATCCCTTGTGCCAGAGTTCTCAGGACCCTTGATTTGATGTTAATTAGCGTGTCAAACTTGTGAGGGTATGAGGTCTCAGGCAGCTTCACAGCACAGGTCTCAAGGAATTCTTGAGTCCTTTGTGCTGTGCGTGGACCCAGAGTCTTCTGCCTCAAAGGATTTCCAAGGAGTCATGTAGACAAGGCGGCAAGGAACCAGGCAGGGTTGTGAAACCTCACGTGGTAGTTGCCTACCATTGGAAGATCTTTGATGTCAAACTGTTCCCATCAAGTGCTTTGCTTTCAATAAGTGGAAATTTAGCACTAATGTTTTGTTACAATTGACCTGAATAGCTGTGTGTTCTAATCATTCTAAATTGTAATATCGTATTCTCTCTCTATAAATGAGAATTTAAAAGGTCATACCCATTTCTGATTCCTCTGATTAAAATGATTCATCTGCTAGTTAGGTTGCCGAAATTGTTTTAACATTTCCAAATTCCAGAGGTGATTTCAATACTTCATATAAAATTAATAAACATTACTTTGATTTCCAAATCATTAACCGGATTGTATTTTGTGTAGTTTTATCCATTTACCTTTAACACTTGAAAACTTTGTGTCACCGGCCTCAATTCTTGCAGAAATTCGACTGGAGTTTAAGACACATTTGACAGTTAAGTAAAGAAGGAAGTGGTTGCAATGTTTTGCTAGATGCTGTATGTTTTGTTAACACATGGCAATGACGTTGGTTTGTAATTTAGGTGTAACAATGTTACGCCTAAACATAAACCTAAGCATAAACATACCGGGGTGTCTATTGCATCCTCATCCTAATGCAGAATTCATTGTGGATTTACTCATATTTACTAGCCTCCATTCCCCTATTCCTTCTCCTCAGACAAGGATACTTTAAATTAGTCTTCTAATTTTAACAATATCGTTCTTTCCCCTGGTACAGGCAGTTTATAGTAGGTATCCACAATAATTTCATATTCCAGTATTTAAAGTAGCTGTCTCCCAGCACTTCGGAGCATCTTCAGCTCCCTCTTTGAAGTGTTTCTCATAAATAAAATTATACATATCAACCTGTTCCTGAGATCTGTGAGAAAAGGATAATAGACTGCTATGGTTTGCTGTATAATTTTATTTTTATTGTGTGCTGCTCATGATTATTATTCGGTGGGATCACCATCCTGTCTATAGCTATAAAGGGAGAAGTTGCTTGATTTCACTGGCGGTGAGGATGAACTACAGGTTATCATAATGCATTTTTCTTAATGTATTAATATTTTTCTGTAGTGGGGCTTAAATGAAACGGTCTGTTTTATTATAGCTGGATAGTTCTCTCATCATCTGGACGTCTTGATTTATATGAACTTTTTATCTCTTGCTTTCCTAATTGCCCAATTATATTCTTGCACTTCTCATACCGGAGACATATTTTAAAATGCACAAAGTGTACTCCCAGTCCCACCGCTGTCAGCAGGAGCTGACGGGAGGGTCAGGACTTCAGTGTATCAGCTGCTGGAGTTGTCATTTCAGCCTGAACCACATCTACCAACAAGTCTTCTCTAATAATATTTGCTCTTAGTTTTTAAGCCCGTCTTGATCATTTCGTATCTTCTGGCTAGAATTAACGTATTTGATTTCCTTTAGTGCTGTAATGCCCCTCAGATCTTTTCATTGACAGACTTTTTGATGAAATTCACTGTTTTTCTTTCTTCTGAGTACTGATAAAGTGACACCCTCGTAGGTTTTCCCTGTCTCTCCCTTCCCACTTCGGTTCTTGCATCCTTTCACTTTCATTGTGGAAAATCACCGGTGAATCGTATCGTCGTTCTTAAAAGAGCCCGGCTGCGGATTCATCCGTCCTTTTTCATTCTGGTTAAGAGTTATCATACCTCAGATTCTATCTGGAGCCTGTCTTACAGATTCTCACTGAGCAGCTGAGCTGGGTGTTCCCTGTTGGAACGGCTTTCCCGGACCACCTGGCAAAAGAATGAAACCTGCCGGTACAGGTGAAAGAATTCCTGTGGTCTCATGCCACAAAATAACCATTCTCCGCAGTTTTACGTGCTGTTTGGAGGCACACCTGTAGCCATAGCATCACCAACCGTGATTAAAATGTTATTAAATCTATTTAGTGAGGTTTAAAACTATGGGGTTTCCTTTTTTCATATGTTTTGTTTTCTTGACTCCTTTCTTTCTTTCTTTCCCAGTCTGTGATGTTTTTGTTTGTTTGTTTGTGCTGTCTTCACCCCATTATTTGGCTGTTTCCTCCCCGTCATCCGCTGTTTTCTGCAGTCTTCCTCCTCCTCGCTTTCCATCAGAGCTTAGTTTACTCCTCTGTGTTTTTTCTCCCATATTTATTTCCTCTGCCTACCTGTTCTCATTCACACGTGGGAGCATTCTGCGGGAATTCACACACCTTGCTGCTCCTTGGGCTGTTTTGCTTCTTTGGAATTGCAGCATTTCTGGACCACTTCTTGTTCTCTTAAAAGAGTGCTGGCTTCCGGGCAGCACCTTCCATACTTGACACGTTCTTCCCCGCTCCTGAGCAGATTTGTCCCACTTAATTCTGATTGCCTAATGAAAGGGCCTAATTTATGTGTCTGGTCATCCTTGTCTGCTTCTGTGGTTGTTGGGAAGGAAGAAGCTGCTTCAAAAGATGCTTTGGACCAGGAGGGACCAAACTGATCCCCAAAGTGTCCCTGGTTGTGACCATACTCCTGACCTGGATGTCTCAAACTCATAATAGCCACTTCTGCTCAAAGTCTACAGCTCGTACATGTGTTTTCAATTCTGATCTCCTTCTAACATGATGGATTTTCAGGGTTTTCCCTAAAATCATCAATGCATCTATGTATAGCACTATGGAAACAATTTAATGGAAATGAACTTTCTAAAAAGTCTTAAATCCCCCTCCCCCCCCCATACAACCCACAGCCCAAATGCATATTCAGCCTGGTGAGTTTATTTTTTGGGGAAAGCAATTCCTTCCACCTCGAGTCCTTGTAAAATGAAGTTTTTAATCCGCCTCTGTTCCCGTACTCGGTCTTGTGCATTGAACCGAGGAACTGATCTTTCTGCTGCCTCTTTCCTCCCTCTGCTGGAACACTGATGTAGTCACGGCAGAGTGGGAAAATATTTTACTAGCGGTAGAAGGTTTACTAAAGGACAGCCTGAGGCCCAGCCTGCAGAATTAGATCTTGAGTGGGAATAAAGGAGAGGGGAGGGGACGAGGCGGGGGAGGAGGGAAGGAAAAGCTGTGAAAAGTGGGAAATGCAGCAACCCCTTTGAAAGAGAAA